>JASAOG010000142.1:452500-960000 GCA_030265305.1 Biomphalaria pfeifferi | reverse complement strand
TTTGTGTCTATAAGTCGTCAGTACTTTTCAGTTGAGGAAGAAATCGTTCAAGGCTCATGCAAGTCAGTCTATATCTATACCAACTACAGAAACTACTGTTCATTTAGCAACACTGCACCAACTATACCACTGGTCGTACGAGCATTGCAAGAGTATTCCACACACCAGAGTTGTATACAGGTAACACCTTGGGTTAAGGATTAAGATGATGTTCACATTATTTACATAGGTGACTGTCACGATCCTCAATGTGCCAATGTCATGATCTTTATGATGTTGGATGTCACGTTGAAGATTATCTTGATCTAAACAGCACAATCAATGATCGTGGTTGCCGAGGATTTAGAAATTGTCAGTTGATAGGATGATCATTTAGAAGTTGCCAGTTGATAAGAGGATCATCTAGAAGTTGCTAGTCGATAAGACGATCTAAGTATGTTATTATTATAATCAATGAAGAAACTTCTCGTCGACAAATACAAATACTTTAATTCAAAACTTGAAAAAGCTATTCACAATAA
Source organism: Biomphalaria pfeifferi (assembly GCA_030265305.1). Taxonomy (NCBI): domain Eukaryota; kingdom Metazoa; phylum Mollusca; class Gastropoda; family Planorbidae; genus Biomphalaria; species Biomphalaria pfeifferi. The sequence continues at coordinate 959,479 of JASAOG010000142.1, read as the reverse complement.
CTACAATGATATACTGTTATTGAATAAAACATTTCTACTTGAATAAATGATCTACACAATAATATGATCATGTCATTTTTCTTTGAGTTCCAACACGAGGCTTTTGCACATCTTATCTCTAACACGTTCCGCTCGACACTGGAGGCAAATCTAGAATCTTTCCCGGACTCTAGAGCGTTACCACGTGACTAACATCTCTCCGTCGCATGGCCAACCAATAAGATACAACTTAACATACAATAGTTAACATTTCTGACCAATTACAATTATTCTAATAAAAGGTTTCTGTAGACTTGTATTTTCCCGAGCTAGCTAAAATGTTGCCGGCAGACCTTGGGCTAAATATAGACAAAGCGTACGTGACAGTGACGCTCATGTAAAGCTCTTGAGCCAATTATCAAAAAAAAAATCGATGGCTAGATCAAAAACCCATTTCACTAATTTTATATAATTATAATTTAATATAATTATAATTTTTTTATATGACTGGTGAGCTTGATCTAAAGCCCATTTACGATACAGTTACCCTTAGCTAGATTGCTTGGCTTAAAGCCTACTTACCTGATAAATAGCTAGAATGATTGATCTAAAGCCCATTTACGATACATTTACCCATAGCTAGATTGCTTGGCCTAAAGCCTAGTTACCTGATAAATATCTAGAATGCTTGATCTAAAGACCACTTATTAATTATAGTTTTAGATTGCTAAACTTGAACCTCATTCACCTTATACATATACACACAAAATTCGGTAGTATGACGATAAATGATACAACCACCGTAGCAATATCTTAACTATTTCATTGGTGAACAGTTAGTACTTACAGAAAGATGCTATGGCACAATTGCCTGCTATCATGTATTAATTACATGTGCTTCGACACGATACATTAAGACAGGATCACTGTTGTTAAACTTAGAAAGTCAAGAAATGATCTGCTTCCTTTCATATTTAATTTTGGGCTAATTTGAAACCAGGTAAAGACTGAGATTTTGAGCTAAGGGATTTTTAGGAAGCCCTTAATTTATTTCTTAATGAGTACCCGACATATGTTAGGGTTAGAAACTTAATGAAGTTGGTCGTTGGTCATGACACCCTTGTTAATCGTCAGCCAATAAACCATGGGCGTAGCCAGAACACCCCCCACCCAAATGAATTCAGTAATTGATGTTTTGCTTTGATTTTGTTTATTTTGGGTGACATTTTAATACTATACCATCACTTGACCCAGCGCAGCAAAGGGGTTTTGAGTTTAAAAAACCCTACCAGGGGGGTTTGAGTTTAAAACCCCTATCAGGGGGTTTTGAGTTTAAAACCCTACCTGGGGGTTTGAGTTCAAAACCCCTATCAGGAGGTTTTGAGTTTAAAACCCTCTACCAGGGTTTTTTGCAGTTAAATCCCTCTCTTCTAATAACAAAAAAAAACAAAAAAAAACAAACGACAATCCCCCAATTCCAAGAGCCACAGTTCAGGAAGATTATGATTTTATAACTCCCCTAGTCAATATAAAAAAGCAAATTACACACTCAAAATTATATAAGCGTAGCCTAAGGGTTTTGTGTTGACCCCCCACTCTCCTCTTCAGTATTGTTTGAAGCTAAAAAATTCCTCTTCAATATAACAAAAAAAGGACTCAAAATGTTATGAGGTAGGTAAATGGGTTTCGACTCACTTTTGAGTTTAAACCCCCCTTCAATGGGTTTGAAGGTAATAAATACCTCTTTAATATTAAAAACAAAGCAAATTATACACTCAAAATTCTATAAGAGTAGTCAAAAGGGTTTTGAGTTTAAACTCCGCTCCAGTGGAGTTTGAAGCTAAAAAAATAACTCTTCAATATAAAAAACGCACTCAAAATAATATGAGAGTTGCCAAAAGGAGTTTGAGTTTAAACCCCCTTTCAGCGGGGTCTGCAGCTAATAAAATACCTCTTTAATATAAAAAAAAAAAGCAAATTACACACAAAAATTATTTAAGCGTAACCAAGCCAATTGGGGGTTTTGAGTTTAAACCCCTCTCCTACAGTTTGCTTTTCTTAAAAGTTTAAAACCCCTCCAGATGGTTTTGAGTTTAAAAAAATAATTCTAAAGCAAACTACAGTTACCAAATACTATGACCGTAGCTAAATGGGGTTTTGAATTTTAAAAAAATAACAACTCCAGAGATTTTTTAGTTTAAAATCCACAACAGATGATTTTGACGATAAAACTTCCCTTTTCGATATAAAATCTAAGCAAACTACAGTCACCTAATTCCAAGAGCGTATTGAAGAGAGGTTACACATTTCTACCAGTGTCGGGGCTCCATTAATAAAGTGCATTGAAAAGTCATCTGTCGAAATTGAAAAACACTAAATGTGGCTCAACAAAGATGGTTAAGATAGATTTTAGGAGTCAGTTATAGAGATCGGGTCTAAATCAAGGAAATCCTATGCCGAATTGGGAGTCGACCCCTTAGTAAGGTTGTGACAGAGCGTCGCATGAGGTTTGCGGGACATGTTCTCCGACAAAATGAATTACGCATACTTTAGGGTTGGGATGACATCGTAGTACAACTAGGCGCCAGTAAGGCATTAAGAATAGCATTTCAGGTTTTTGAAATAAAACTTTTTAATAGCAGGAAAATTTACTGTAGATACCTCAGAACATTCATTTTGTTGGCTTTCAATACCAGAAATAGTGCTTGGCGCTCCCCCAGACCCCATTGCTGTCAATGGTGAGGAGTCTACAATTTTTCCACTAACTCCAGGAAGAAATATTGTAGGGCATAATAAACATCTTTCGAAAGAATGAAGGGTCAGAATGTAATAAAGATCATGTACACACACACATACATACTATTAATTTTTTTCTCGGGGGGGGGGGGGGCGGGTGGGGGGGGGGGGGGAATCCTCCCCAACCCCCCGAAAAAAAATCCTGGCTACGCCATGCAATTAACAGATGTGATTTACATCATCTCCCCCGATAGATCACAAAGTCTAAAAGGGGTATCTTTACCTCCTGTCGTTATTGAGCACAATTGTTAAATTGAGCAGATTATGTTATATGTTAAACATATCAATAATGAACTTTTTTTTCGAGTCACATATCTTCTTTCAATTTCATAATGATGATTCGATGGAAGTTTTTTTGCGTTTTTTTGTCATCAGGGTGTGACTTACGGTATCCAGGACAGCACCCGCATTTGGGTGTCAGGGCTCTGTTATGCGTTGTTCTCCATTTCCAGAGTTTACCCAATCACCACCACCACCACCACCCCTATTACCACCATCGCGACAGCGGCGCCTACGACCCTCGTCTACACGACCAAAGCTGTGGTCACCAACTCCACAGTGAACTCGACTACAGCGACAACAAATTCTACTAGCACAACCAAGGCGCCTATCACAAACACAACTACCACAGCGAACTCAACTACAGCGACAACAAATTCTACTAGCACAACCAAAGCACCGACTACAAACACAACTACTGCCAGCACTACGTCAATACAAGGCAAGTATTTTTAGGAGCTTATTATGTTATAGTGGTGGGAGCTATACTAGATCTTTTTACTTTAAAATGCTGGATGCTATACTAGACATATTAATTGCGTTTTTTTTTCTACCTGGATTCTAGTACATTTAAACTAAATTCCAAACCTTCTCTGTTTTTGGTGACAAGCAAAAAAAATCTTTACGAAAACCTTAAAGACCAAGTGAAGAGGTTTAGGGGTCAATCACAAAAACCGTTTTAATGCTTGTTTTCTGTAATATAATGTTTTAAAAAAACATGTATGCAAAAATATTTTCGAAAATTTGTAAGACTTAATTTAGATATTAGCATTTAAATGTCGGTTTTAAGGACACATGTACGTCATTCCGCTAGGTTGCCATTGCCGCAAGTGGTAATGGATATAAGCACTCCACTACCTATAAAATGCTTCCTAATGGCATGCGTCTCAAATAGCCTCTGACAACCAGTCCAACCTCTGGCTTTCACGTATGGCTCAGATATTGAGTCCGGCGGAACTGTTCTCACTAACAGGAGAAGGGGCAAAGGCGAGTAACTGGCGCCTTAACCAGTAAGCTTCGAGTAGGAGTGGCTCGTTAGCCATGGCTGGCTACCCACCTAGGAGAAGGAAAACTCTGAACTCAAACCTCTGTGGCCTTGCAGCTATACCCAAATCTGTGTAAAAATCAGGACCCTAAGGCAGTTTGCAGCACCCAGTGCTACACGCTACACCCTAACAAAACCTGCGACGCCGCTGACACCAAACTGTATCGGCACTGCCGTTCCTTTAGCTGCGTGGTTAGGGTGGAACTGAGTTGTGGGCGACATAGTTCCGACCAGAGCTAATGCCCAGGCATTCATCTCATTTCCATAAGATGATTCATAGTCGCTTCGCGACTAAAGGAGGCCATAGTATACGTCATTATCTAGTGGTCATCCTACTTCTTCTGTCAATTCTAATATTCTAGCAGCTAAATGAGGGTTTAATTTAGGTGTTAAAAATACTTTTAAATAAGTAAAGTGGAGAGCACTAATACATACTAACACAAATTAATTGTCTTCTATAAGTAGTTATCAAAGAGTAAAAGCCTACGGGTGTGTGCTCTAAGCGACTACTATAAAAATCTATATCTATTATTTAATAATTGATTTTTTTTTTCCGTTTTACTTTCTATTAAATCACAGATTGCCAATAGACAATTGAAAAACTCGTGTGGCAAATAGCATCAGTAAATAATGTAACCTTAAATCCTTCAACAAGATTGGGATTGCCGTGTAGGCTCAGTCTTATCTTCAAGAAATCCCAAAGCAATATTTGACTAGCACTTTAAATTTCTTATAATGGATACGAGTGAATTATACCCGTTTGAAAAAAAAAACATTTTGAAAAATATTTTGCTTGTTTTAATTGAATCCCTGACTATTTAGACATCTGTGGAGTGGCTAATAGCGCCTTCCGTATTATTGGCGGCACCAACGCAACGAGCTGCGAGTTCCCGTGGATGGTCGTCCTCTATAACCAAGTAGCAGGAGGCTTGTGCGGGGGATTTATCATTGACAGCACCCACATACTGACCGCCGCCCACTGTGTAGCTGAGACCAATACCACGTAAGTACTCATAAACAGGGCCTGATAGACAATATCGTCCTAAGCTATTTGAGATATAAGATTCCTTGTAATCCATACAATAATGTAGTCCTTTGCTTTTTCTTCAAAGCTATACTTGAGGTTGACTGGGGCCCTAAACTATTCTTGAGGTTGACTGGGGCCCTAAACTATTCTTGAGGTTGACTGGGGCCCTAAACTATACTTGAGGTTGACTGAGGCCCTAAACTATTCTTGAGGTTGACTGGGGCCCTAAACTATTCTTGAGGTTGACTGGGGCCCTAATCTTTTCTTGAGGTTGACTGGGGCCCTAAACTATTCTTGAGGTTGACTGGGGCCCTAAGCTATAGTTTATGATGCCTATAAGTAAATCCAGCACTGCACATAGATGTGGGTGGTTTCTATTAGGTGGACAAGTATGGTCAGCTCTTAAGTAGATTTCCTTTAGCAAAACTGCATTTTCTATACTATTCCACCCGCCATGAATTGTATTTTACATTAATCTTCTGTTTGTACTGAATAGGTCTGAGGCCGCATGACATTTTTTATTTATTCATAGTCAAAAAAATTTTTTCATGATGATCTCAATAATTTGTCATAAAAAAGGCTATACTATTTTTTTATTTATGTAAAATTAGGGTATTTTGAAAAAATTAAATTTGGTTACGAGTGGAAGAGAGATCTTCGTCTTTTTCTATTGCGTTCTCATTTTTATGTTGGAGGTTCAGATAACTAATCGTATATCTGAAAAGTGCCGCGCTGTAATTCCCAGAACGGTAGCTCTCTATATAGTTTTTTTCCTAACGGGTAATTTTAGGGCCAGTGTCTTGTTCCGGCCTCCGGGATGGAGAATGCAGCTTTTGAAGAACATGGTCGGCATTCTCTGGTGACACTCTCCGTTTTATTGTTACGATCAAATACTATTTGATTCGTTTTATTTGTTCTTACTTAAAAAACATTAATACTAAAAAAGGCCTACAAGTAAATGCTCTCCCCAAACATCCTTATTGGCAAACGAATTCAAGTATCTCTTACGTTGAAGAGCGTCAATTCAAGCATCTCTTACGTTGAAGAGCGTCAATTCAAGCATCTCTTACGTTGAAGAGCGTCAATTCAAGCATCTCTTACGTTGAAGAGCGTCAATTCAAGTATCTCTTACGTTGAAGAGCGTCAATTCAAGTATCTCTTACGTTGAAGAGCGTCAATTCAAGTATCTCTTACGTTGAAGAGCGTCATTTCAAGTATCTCTTACGTTGAAGAGCGTGAATTCTAGAATCGGCTATAGATCGGCTTTATAAAACATATTGGGACGAAAACATCGTTTTCGGTAAATTTAACTGCTCTGAGTTTGATCGGGAAAATATCTTAGTTGTTCTTAGACCCAAAGCAAGTAATAATATATTTTCGTTCACGTGGGAAAAATTATTAATAGGTGAATTAGTTAGTTAGGGCCCTTACGTATCTATCTATCTATTTATCTATCTACTTATAGAAATGTGTTATGGTAAACGTTTTAATTTTCTGTCCTGGGCACTGCCTTTGTAGCTTGACGTATACTCTTTAAAGAAAATTAATGTTAGCTAGATAAATAGATATTCATATTTATAGTATGTTGCTCTGTAATTGATTGATTGATTGATTGATTGTGTGAGGGACAACGTGCCGATCATAGCTGATACACAGGTTCTCATATCGTTTAAAGTCGTTGCTCCAAGAGATGAACCATAGCTGTTTTGATCGAAGGAGATCAATGGATGATTGATTGATTGATTAAATGATTGATTGATTGACACAACATTTGTTTTCCAGAACAAAGATCACCACTGTGGAACCTGCTGTCAACTTTGTGGTATTTACAGGTTCCTCGTCTATCGCTACCGCCACAAGACGAGTTGTTAAATCAATCACAGCTCACGAACAATACAACGGGATCACATTAGGTAATGTAAGCTATAGTATAACCGTTTTTAAAGAAGCAATTTTATGAGGGTTTTAATGGCACCCTTGTATCGCCTCAACTTTTTTAAAAAATAAATCAAACCAAATCTATTTAGGCATTGTGAGAGAAAGGTATTGTGCATTAAGCGGCCCTTTCACCATTTTGCTCCACACCCCATCAAATAAAAATAAAGAGCTACGCTGCTGGTATTACACAATGATGTTAAAGTATTCTCAAATGTAAAATACCGTATGGATACATTTAAATTAGATCTAAGAAGATTTCGACTCGTCCATAAAAGAAGTACAAGTTGTCAAGAGGACTGAATTACGAAGACTAGAGATTTATAAAAGATAATTGATTTACAGAGTTATAAATACGTGTGATTTTGGCAGATATTACTTATTATGTTTTATATTGGTATATGTTGTTTTTTAACTTTAGATAAAGACATTGCCATTGTGACACTGTCATTGCCATTGAATTTCACTACGTGTCAGCGCCCCCTTTGTCTGGTCAATGCGACGAGCTCGCCACAGAATGCCACACGCTGCAAAGTTATGGGCTGGGGAGTCACATCCAGTAAGTAGACCATGGGATAGAGTTGTTATTTAGATCAGGTACCCAGGTGAGTTTTTGTAGTTGGGATATTAGTACGGTTGTTAGTAGCCTATTTTTAGAAGATATTTGTTGTGCGTTTTCATATTTTTGTTCATAGTGCAATGAACTTTAGACTTTTTTTTTTTTTGGATATGGGGTAATAAACATAATGAAATATTTCCTTTTGCTCTTTTTTAATGATTGAAAATATCAAGGGCCCTAAGTTTATGTTTCTTAGAGGTAAATCCAATATTGGTTACAGTTGTGAGATTAATATTTTATTCCGGATGTTTTTTAAGAGGCCCATCCATCAATGTGAATATTCAAAAATGTTATATATACTTTTACTAACGGTAAAAAAAAATGTGTATGTTTTTTTTTCTCTTATTATAGCTGCTGCAGACGCTTCTATTTCAACCAATCTTCAATGGGTTGATGTGCCCATTGTTAACGACACTTCCTGCAGATCCCTGTATGGAAGCTACTTTTCATCAACTAATTTCTGCGCAGGGACTCTGGGTAAAGACTCGTGTCAGGTAATTACTTATTGTTACAAATTATTTAAGTCACAGATATACAGTGTGTGGGGAGAAAGAGACGTAATAACGCCATAGAGAGAGAGAGAGAGAGTGGTCTCGGTATGAGCCGGGACGTTTATAGGAATGCTTCATCCGTGTTTAAGAAAACAACAACCTAAGCTGCACATAACACACAATTCTTCTTCTTCTTCGTTCTCATTTTACATGTCCGAGCGTTCAGATCAGTAATCCTATATCTCAGATGAACCGCGCAATGGTCTCCAGATCAGGTAGTTCTAGCGCAGTGGTTTCCAAATCAGGCAGTTCTAGCGCAGTGATTTCCAGATCAGGCAGTTCTAACGCATTGGTTTCCAAATCAGGCAGTTCTAACGCATTGGTTTCCAAATCAGGCAGTTCTAGCGCAGTGGTTTCCAGATCAGGCAGTTCTTCGTATAGTTTTTGTGCTATTGGAGGGTCTTGGGACTAGAGTCTTGTTCAGGCCTCTTGATATAGTATGCAGCTTTGAATAACATGGTCTGCATTCTCTGGTAATGCTCCACAAGGACAGGTTTAGCTCGTCCCGACTTTAAGCTTCCGGAACATATGTTGTCTCATTCTATTGTGATCGGTTCTGAGTCGAAAAATTATGCGTTGGTCATGTCAAGATAGCTTATAAAAGGCGCTTTTTTTCTTGTAATTGGGATGTGAGCTGGTACAATTCTCATTTATTCTACACTCTATTATTTTCATCATTTCTTCTGGGTAGAGAGGGATTTTCATTTGTTTGTTTATTCTTCCATCTTTGGCCAGAATTTTTGCTTTTTCATTGCCATCTATATTCAATGTGTACTTGATTCCATATATATCTAACCCAGGGTGACTCGGGTGGACCACTGGCCTGTAGAGAGAATGACGGGAAGTACTATGTCCAGGGCATAGTCTCAGGAGGCTTCGCATGCGGTCAAACTGCTGGCCTCTACACCAAAGTGTCCAGTTTCATCCCATGGATCCAGAGCAAGATCACTTCTTTATAAAAAAAGAATTAATTAACAGACGTACATAGCATTGGTAACTGTAACTAAAACAAAACATCAGCTTTTTGTGTACATGTAAATACTGTCTACTTGTATATCTTTCAAATTTAATATGGTTACAAATATCCATTTTCTTTTAAAGCATATCAGTAATGGCAGACATTCTTAAAATAAAGAAAATGTAGACTATCACTGTATTTGTCGTATGCGACAAACCATGACTTCTTTATTTCATATGCATAGACTATGTCATAGACTTTTTTACTTATGAAAAAAAAGGATCATTCCCAAGTAAACAAGATTCTGAGGGTTGTTTACTTGTTGGTTGGTTGGTTGGTTTAGCGGAAGAAATAAATCTGCCATTTTTTAGTATCACAAAAAATTAAATGTTAACAAATAAATTACCGTATTCTAAGAATACTGAAATTACAAAAACAAAAGTCAAATTCTACTTTAAAATGTTAACAAAAAATTGATTTGTTCATTTGTATTCTATTGTGGATTTGCACAGTAAGTTTTGAACCCAGTTGTTACACACGTTTTGTTATTGAAATTGTTGAGATGTTACAAGATGTTACTGTGACATGCAGTTGATTCTGTAAAGGTATCTCTAGAACAATTAACGGAGATCCTTTTAACTCACATACAAAACTTTAATTCACAATAATGTACAGAATGTACAGAAATAAAACTGTATCTTTTTTAAAAGCTCAATAACAAAATATATTCAGATTAATAATAGATCGAATAAAATATAAGACTTGTCACTTAAAGTTACAACTCAAAACAAAAAAAAACGTCTTATCGCTATGAAATTTCCTCCACAAATGAATAAAATAAATCCCGCTCTATTCCAAATCATTTCTTAACTCCTCCCTAGATGTTTCCTATAGCTAATCAAATTACTCCGCGCCCGAATGTCAAGCTGTCATCGGATGTGATGACGTCATGTGCATTTCTTGACCCTTGCACGTGTAGTTTTTCCATACTTAACAAAGATATATGGAATTTATTTTAGCCTAGACTAGGTTTGTTTAAATTGATACGTGACACTAGTAATCTCATCTTTGTTAGCATTTTTTTAAAATATATATCCGATTTTCATTTTTGAAGCAATAATTGTAAGATATGGTAAAATAGAAAAGCAAGAGAAAGCGATATACAGAAATATGGGGAGTGATATACAGTAAGCTAAAGAAAAACGTAAGGTAATAAAAATAAGTCTGGTATAGAATTTTAAATAAATAGATATACTAACCAAGTCAAGGACGTTATAGTGTAAAGTCACTGTTGCTAACTACGCTAAATATTATGATTTAGACGTCTTTGGAAACTTATAAATATGATTCTATATTAAATTTTTTTTTTAAAGTAATCCTTAAGACCCTTTAGCTTCTCCTTACCTCCTAATACTATAGTCTGTGCACCAGAAATATTTAACAGCTAGACACCATGTTTTACATGTTTCGGGTGTTCCTTCAGAGTGGAAGATAATTACTTCCTAGTCATAACCTCCCGCAGGACGACGGGGGATGGGAGCGGTCAGGGTTTGAACCCGGGACTATCGATGAAATATGAACGACAGTCCAGCGCGCAAACCGCACGACCAGGCAGCCATTGTCTTTAATGTCCATTGTTTGCTTTTTTTTTGTTTTGTTTTGTTAATTTTTTAATATATTTCTATGTTGTTTTTGAATCATTCGGTCCTCAAATAAGTGGAACTTCTTTCTCCTTCAGATTGAATATAGACACCGGCGTGTGATATTTGTAGCATCAAATGTGAATTCATCCGTTATCTCTCTTTCTATCTCTCACACTTGTCTATCGCTTTACCAGTAAATTGGACATCAACTTTGCTGGGGTCGGTGAAGGTAATGATTGACCTGTATTTTGGACAAAGGGCATCGGGCTAAAGCGCGAAATGCTCATTCAATTCGTACTGACACTTACCGCAGTAGACACCATCCCCAACCAACTTAGGGAAAGCTATTTATTTCATTGTTTGATTGGTGACGTCTGTTTGAGGGCTTAGCAGGTGTGGTGGTCCGTATTCAAACATAAATTGATCTCCCTTCGTGTATTGATGGGAACTGCAGAGATAACCATGTGAACTTTAACAGTCTACTTCTACCCTGTGGCTGTAGGGTTGAGGGAACTAATATACTGTAGATCTAAATACACTGTATATGTAGACTACATAGTACATACACATTATATTGCTAGTAAATTACGATTCTTGTGGTTTTGATAGCTGTCTGTTCTAGAAGATCAATATACCAGTCTTGTCCTGAACTCAAGAAAACATTAAGAAACTGGAACAGACACAAAATAGATCAGTGAGATTCATAACAAGCTAACAAGCGAATATTTACAGTTGACTAGAGTAAAACCTTTAGTAAAATCACTAAATTTAGAAAGTCTTCATGAGAGAAGACTCAAAAGTAAAGTAGCAATTATACATAAAACACTCAGAAAGACACAAAGATAAAGGCACATTCCAAATGCTAGGACTAATTTGTTCAAATGCTCCTTCTTCCCTAGTGATATTAGAGCTTGTAATGGGTTGCCTGAGCTAGCCACATAAAAACCAGTGACTTAGCAGAATTTAGGTCATTGGTTAATATGCATGACTAAATGCGTGACGCGTGTGACGTAATCATCTTCTTTTTTGAAGTAACGTCTGTATTATATAAGATAGATTGGACCAGAGGTCTCCTAACATAGAGCAGGGGAGGGCAAATTACGCGACGCGGGCCCGCCCACGTGTTTTATGTAGTCCTCGAACAACTACAAATATTAGGTGTGCACACAATGTATTTATATTAAAATTGAATAATTTTAACTATCAATAATTGAAACTTCTGATGTGTATGCTGCAGACGTTAAAGAAACATTGTCTATTAAATGTCTATACATGACATTCTAAAAAGTTTTAAGTAATAGGTTATTCTAGTTGGCAGTATGTCGAAACATTCGGTCTAAGTGACTAAAAGAAGAAAATTCAGGTCAGTATTTATTCAATGCTATGCAGAACTGTGTTGGGTGGACATGTGACAAAATGGTGAGTGTTTGAACTGGTCTAGCCCGTGCTTTGAGAAAAAAGTGTTGTTGTTGTTTTTTTAAATAAAATTAAAGAACAATATGAGAGAGAGATCATTTCAAAAAAATATTTTTCTAAAACTTCCGTATGGCTATTTAAAAAAAAGGTTTATGAGTGTGTTATGTGACTAACACAACAGCCAAGCTTCTTTACTTAAACCAATATGTTAAGCAACAAAAAGACATTGCTAAATTAAATTCCAGATTCGAATGCATGACTTGACCTTGGCAGAGATATGCTTACTCTCTCTGAGCCACTGCATTCGTCAATGCGCTACGTAAAGAAAACAATGAATGGGCATTGTTCTGACAGCACAAAAAATCTACAATTACTTTTATTTTACAAAGCTTGTATGAAGTCACTCCGTCTGTCTGGGTGGAATCTTCTGCCACTTACCTGGACTACACCAGAAAGCATTTCGATTAAATCTTAGTATGAGTGTTTTATAGGTCTTATTTCTTCGATCAAGGAAACATATGTAATGACAATTTAAGCTGAAAAAGTACATCCTGGAGCCTTGTATTGTATTAGCCGCACAGCTTTTTGAAAAAGCGCTAGCGACAGTTGGAGAAGATTCTATCGCGTTAAATCTGAAAAGCTTTTACTTATTATTTGGCATCTCTCATCTCTGGTAATAACTTTAGCCGACTAGGGAGACGAAATTAGAAATTGTACAGCATAGAGTTCAGTATTGTGTACAACAGTAACACAGTAACTTGTAAAAAATGTTAAACAGAAACAAGCAAAATATCAAAAAAATACTTTTTTAAAAATATATATATAGGGAAAGAACTGCATATTTACAACAATATATCTCAATATTATAAGATTTATATTCCTTTTTTCTACGTCCAACACAATCAATTAATAAGTTGGCTAATATTTCGATTGATTCTTGTTTTGTTAGAAACAATGAATTGTTCAAAGTTTCAACTTGATCTGAGAATGGAAATAGAAGAACATTCCTTGAACAAAATGTGTACAGACGGATTGAGTTAATACAAACTTTGTTAAAAGACGTCGATTTTTTGTGAATTATACATTAAACGGTGAGAGTTAACTAATTGAGTGCCAACAAGTTCACCTATACTTGAGCGTTCATTTATTGACTTAGAAAAGGAAGAATGCCTTTAATGCCTCTAGGTAAATTATTTGACTATAAACTAGGTCGTTTCTCTTTCTCATTTTCGGGCGTCATGGCCTGCATTTAGAGCACCTGCCCAGGTGGCGAGTCTTGTCTTTATTTACTGATGACCGAGCATACTCTGACCTGGGTCATATGCTGACTTGATGAACGGGTATCCAGGTAATACACGGGCGTTTTAAACAATCACCCGTGTGAAATTGACGCGGACTAAAGACTTCTTGGTCTATATCTACATGGACCGCACCAATGTCTAGATTTTAATCTTCTGATACTTCCAAAAAGGAAGAAAAGTTTGAAATGGTCAGAAAGATTACACTTTTCGCTCTAGTTCTCAACTTGTGGAGTGTTTTTTCACAGAAAGGTAAGAAATTAAAACCTAGTTACAACTTACAAATAAAGCTTGTTATGATAATCTAATCAATTAGCAATGCGTTAAATCATTTAGTGAATTGTAATTTGAGGGGGGGGGGGGGGATCCGCAAACTTAATGTTTAGTTTATCCAAAATACCATTATAATCTACAAACTCTTCCATTCTTCTTTATTATAATCCTGTCAGAAATAGTTTCATTTCCAGAGTGCATCAAACCTGCTTGTATTTTTTAGACACATTTGTGATACATTGTACCAAGGAGGATCCTTCGGACTATATCAGATCCAAAATTTTGAGCGGGAAGACGAATTTATATGAAGAGAATTTATATAGAGAGAATTTACATATAATCATCATGGAGGAGTTCTTTTAGCAATAAAAAGCACTCTTATAGCAGAAGAAATTACCTTACCTAACTCAAAAAATATAGAATCTACATTTTGTAAAATTAATACCACCTCAACATCCCTAATAATAGGCAGTTTACAGACCACCAAATTCTAGTTTAGAATACATGCAGGAACTATGTAATCAGATTACTACACTTAAAGAGACAAATAAAAATGCAGTTTTTTTTGGATTATGGGTGATTTCAACCTACCTGATATAAATTGGAAAACACTAACCATAGATAAACACCAAAACCTTAAGGACATAAATGAGCTTTTCATAGAAACTTTACACAACCTAAGTTTAGATCAAATCATTAAAAAGCCAACTAGATTAAACAACACATTAGATCTCTTCTTAACCAACAGACCTGGATTAGTAGTTGATTATGATATTATCCCTGGTCTATCAGACCATGAGATCATAAAAATACACAGTCAGATAAAAGCAGTTGCTAATTCAAAACCCAAAAGAAAAATCTTACTCTGGAATAAATGTAACCTAACACAACTACACCAAGCTGCATTAAACTTTCAACAAACATTCTTATTAGAAAAAGACATTAACCAACCAGTCGATGACCTCTGGAATTTAATTAAAAAACATCTTAAAAGCATTATAGAAAATCATATACCAACTAAATACATATCAAACAAAATAAATAAATGCTGGTTTAATAATAGACTAAAGAAGCTTTGTAAACAGAAGGAAAACCTATATAGAAAATTTAAAGCAACCAAGGCAGAAAGAGTTTACAAAAAGTATATAAAAATTAAACACCTAACCCAAAAAGTAAGCAGACAGCTGCAGAGGGAATACATAAACAATGTAATATCTAAAGATAACAACAAAAACCTATGGTCATACATTAAGTCTAAGAAAATGGAAACAACAGGCATAGCGCCATTGAAAGATGAACATAACATAATACATAATGATAATGAAACTAAAGCAAACATCCTAAACAAATACTTTGCATCAGCATTCTCAGCCCCAGGAGACAAAGACATATTTCTTAGTTTGAACCAAGTAGACAACATAGAAGATTTAGTAGTACAAGAAAATGGAATTCAAAAACTATTATCCAACACCAAACCAAATAAAGCATCTGGACCTGATGGTATTCCAGCTAGATTACTCAAAGAACTAATCAATGAGCTAGACCCAGTGTTCAAAATACTCTTTCAGGCATCGCTTAACCAGGGCAGAGTACCAAAGGACTGGAAAGAAGCTAATGTCACCCCCCTATTTAAAAAAGGAGAAAAATCTGATCCAGGAAACTACAGACCAATATCACTTACCAGCATCACATGTAAAATCCTAGAACACATAATATGTAGCAACATCATAAACCACTTAGACAAACATAATGTTCTCACCCCATACCAACATGGCTTTAGGAAATATAGATCATGTGAAACACAACTAATAGCACTAATTGATGATTTTTCAAAAGGTTTAGATAATAGTGAACAAATAGATGCTATCTTACTAGATTTTTCCAAGGCTTTTGACAAAGTTCACCACCATAGTTTGCAAACCTCATGCGACGCTCTGTCACAATCTTATTAAAGGGTCGACTCCCAGTTCGGCATAGGATTTCCTTGTTTTAGACCCGATCTCTATAACTGACTCCTAAAATCTATCTTAGCCATCTTTGTTGAGCCAAATTTAATGTTTTCAATTTCGGCAGATTATTCACTGCACTTTATTAATGGAGCCCCGCCACTGGTAAAAATGTGTAACCACTCTTGAATACACTCTTGGAATTAGGTGACTGTAGTTTGCTTTAGATTTTATATCGAAAAGTGAAGTTTTATTGTCAAAATCATCTATTTGGGGTTTTAAACTAAAAAATCTCAGAACTTTGTTGTTGTTTTTTTTTAATTCAAACCACATTTAGCTACGATCATAAAATTTCGTAAATGTAGCTTGCTTTAGAAAAATATTGAAGATAGAGGTTTTCCACCTCAAAACGCTCTGAAGGGGGATTTTATACTCAAAACCATCTGGAGGAGAGGATTTTAAACTCAAAACCCCCAATTGGCTTGGCTACGCTCAAATAATTTTAGTGTGTAATTTGCTTTTTTTTTTTTATTGAAAATGTATTTTTTAGCTTCAAACTCCACTGGAGGGAAATTTAAACTTAAAACTGAGTCAAAACCCATTTAGCTACGCTCATAATATTTTGAGTGCACTATTTGCTTTTTTTTAATATTGAAGAGGGGGTTTATGGTAAATTTTGGAGGGGGGGTTTTTAATCAAAATCTTCCTTAACTGTGCTCTTGAAATTTGGGGATTGACGTTTGCATTTTTTTTTTGTTTTATAGAAGAGGGCGATTTAACTGCAAAAACTCCTGGAAGGGGGTTTTAAATTCAAAACCACCTGGTAGGGTTTTAAACACAAAACCCCTTTGGCTACGCTCATAACATTTTGAGTTGCAAAATTTGCTTTTTTTTGCTCATATTGAAGAGGGGTTTATCCTAATTTGGAATTTGTGGATTGTCGTTTGCATTTATTTGGTTTTGTTTTATAGAAGAGGGGAATTTAACTGCAAAAACCCCTGGTAGGATGTTTTAAACTCAAAACCCCCTTGACTGCGCTGGGGCAAGTGATGGTTTGGTATTAAAATCTCACCTAAATTAAACAAAATCAAAGCAAAAAATCAGTCACTAAAGTGGGGGGGTGGGATTTCATTTCGGGGGGGGGGGGGGTTGAACCCCAACTCTCCCCCCCTTCCCCTGGCTACGCCCATGATAGATGACAATGTATCCTTTCATCGAAACGCGACAATGAATGCATGAGAGTGAGATCAATCGTTAGAGAAGGCCTCAACACTGACCTGTGTCGTTGCAACCTGTGGGCAGTTTAGACCAATATAGTCATAGCCCGTGGCGGTCTCTGTGAGAGTACACTGATCATTTTCCAATACAATTTTGACTAAAATTTAGTTCCAACAATTAGAAACAATTTAAAAAGGTCACTTATTATTTTGACGATTTAAAAATCATGGACTCGATAAAAATTTGGACAATTAACAGCAATTTCGCTATAATAAATTGTTGTATTGTGGGGGGATGACTAGAGACTTGCGCTGGAATTTGGATTTAAGTGAGAAGGATTCGCGCAACACGTCGACCTCACTCTCTCGCCCTAAAGCCCATCCTTTTCCGGAAGCAAGATTTGGTTAAGGCGTCCGGAGACCAGTTTGGGTGCAGTGGGTGACCAGAGTACTTCTGTGTGTCTTGTTTGACAGAACCTCAGTGTACTGGGTGTCACGGACACGTTAGATACCCTCTCCCTGGTTTAGCCGGCCAGTCAAAGCCGTTTCCGGTGTGTGCCCGCTGCACATTTACAGCATTCTGGGAGCCACAGGTGAGAGTTGGGTACCGAGTGGGGACCAAGAGTGAGCCAAGCTACCCTCAAGAAGAAGGTACGACTGCCTGTTTACTAGATGTGCTACCCCTCCTAGATACCCCATACACCCTAACAGAATAAATCGAGATGGATTGTGATTTGTGAACCATCGTTTAAATTCTTTTTTTTTTATTCTCAGAGATTGCACGAGGAGTTTGCAGGTCTGTGTATTACCAGTATATTACTAAATGCATCTTACCTCTAGCGCCACCTAGTGAGACACTTTCGATTCAAGTTATACGACAAATATCACGGAATCCATGTATCCAGGTTAGTACTGATGCATTTTCTTGACAAGTTGATGGGTACGAGATTTGCAACGCAAAGCTTAAATGGGCTCTGGTCAAAACCCGCACATCCTTAAAAATAAGTGAATAAAACATTTTAAAAAATACTATTTTTAGAAAAAAGACTTATATTATGTGTATGAATGTTACCATAATCGCTTTTTAAATGCATACAAAAAGTGCTTACTAATGGCTCAAGTCTCCTCAAGGGGACTAGTTTAACTTATACCACCTCATCTGCCAAGTACGATTTCTTTCCCTTGTTCGACACCAAACAAAATAATTAATTACCAATAGTTAACTGTTTAATTGGTTTTTTTTTTTATTGATTCTTGTTTTGTCAAGAAAAAATTTTGCGAAATTTCAACTTGGGTGTGGTAGAACTAACGTGTACAAACTTTTGACCAGACAGACACACAGAGTGAGATGATATAAGCTTTGTAAAAGACTCCGATTTAAGAATCTTATTTTCTATTAATTGCAATGTCTTCGATTCCAAAGATTAAGGATGAGTGCATTGTTTCACATGACTACCCAACTTAGTTGTCACTTGCATATTTTTCTACTTTCCTCTATGCCAGTGAGGACAAAACGGCGCCCTCGTCAGGTCTTACTTATTATATTCTAACTACTTTTACTTTTTTAAAAAATATGTATATGTAAAGTCGTCAAGTCCGAGGATGAAGAAAGAGTGCAGTTATTCATTTGACTACGCAAACCCATTTACGACCTACACATTTTGTCATACTAGACACAGACATATTTGTTGTCCGCCGGGATCTGGTTACACGGTCGTTAAGTAGTAACTCCAAACAGGTAGTCCAACTAAACCTCTAATGGCGTATTATTCTATTAATACTGAACATAAATAAAACTTTACAAATTTCTTTCTAAAGAAAAAAAATTAACTTAATTCATGGGCACAATTTTAGGTTTCAGCTTTCAACTTCAATGTAGATTTATGTAGAAACATAGGATGTTGAACAATTTAAAAACTCACTTCAAAACTAGAATAAATTCACGTCATTCCGTCTCTCAAGTCTCCAACTTCAACTCACTTTCATAATCCATATATGTCTATTTATAACCTAATTGTCTTACTCATAGTTACATCATAATCTATTCATTCATTCGGAACACCAAACACACTCCATAACACTGGGATCTTTTAAGTTCTCTTTTCGAAGAAAGTTGCAGGTTTTATTACAGTTAGCATCTCTTGGCTGCCGACCAAGGTTATATACCGCAGTCTGTTTCGTAAAGAGAATTCGTTTACAATGAAGACTGGAAGTAGTCTAATAGTTCTGTAAATAGAGACCAATGAAAGCAATCCAAAGTTTTTTTGCCGTCATCTTTAAACATCTTATCCATAAACAGGACAATACTTACGGCCTTTCACTGGACAACACCTACATCTGGACGAGTGGATTGTGTCAAGCTGAGTTCTCCATTCAATCTATAGCCAGGTCATCAGATAACCCAATTATAGCTACAGCGTCTGCTCCAGCTGGTACAACAGAAAGGAGACAGGGTTCGTTCCTATAATTTTTTACCACTGTTAGGAATATTATTTAACTATTACATTTTATACCATTACTTTTATACGTAGACTACGTCTCTTATTCAAGCCTGCCTTGTCCTACAAATTGTAATAGTTTTGTTTTGTTTTCTTGTACTTCTTTATAGTTAGTAGAATAAAATAGAGGCGCATTCGCGAAGTGGTATTCAAATGTCCCCTTCAAAATAGCGTTTTGAATTGTTCCATATCTATTGAGGCACGCTCCACAATTTGATAAACGCTGCACTATCTATATCCACGGTATCTTTAAATTTTTTTCATGTTGAGTTATTACAACCAAACAGTTTTTCATCTCTCTGAAGGTACGCCTGGCACCAGTAATGATCAATGTGGTGTCCCGAATCATTACCGCGTCATAGGCGGCACCAACTCCACCGCCTGCGAGTATCCGTGGATGGTGATGGTAGCCAATCTTTTCTCCAACGTGTCCTGTGGGGGAGCCATACTGGACAGCACACACATTCTCACAGCGTCACATTGCTTCTTCAGCATCAATAGAAGGTGAGTCCAGTTAGTTTAGTTTATAGAGGAGTTGGACTAACTCATGGATATGTTGACCTCATTCATGGATGTTTTTAACTGATTCATTGATGTGTTAAATGAATTCGTGTATGTGTAGAACTAACTCATGGATGTGTTGATCTAATTCGGGGATGTGCTAATCTAGTTCATGGAAATGTCAAGATTTTTCGATTGTATATACATGTACACGAAGTAAGTCTACTTGAAGAATGCCTCTGAATTGTGTACTATTTAATTATAGTACTTTACAAACAAAAACGTATCTACAGTAATACAACCCTTGCAATTCTTGGTCGTTGATGCTTGGTGAGCCTAGAACACAGCTTATTATTGCAAATGCTCAATAAGACTAAGACTAAGACTGCTTTATTGATCCTTACGGAAATTTGTTGTGATTACAAGGACTCTTTTCTCATATAAAGACAACAGAAAAATACACACATATACAACAGACAACATAAAGAGTTCATTCAGCGACTACACACAGGTATCTTGGTGCATTTCATGTTCCCTGATCAATGAGTAGCAGTGATAAAGTCTGACCGAGTGAGGTACGAACGAGTTTTTGTACCGCTCCGTTCTTGTTTTGATTGACAGCAGTCGCCCACTTCGCGACGACCTGGCGTAGTTCTGATGGAGCGGGTGGCCGTTGTCTTCCAAGATTTTTTCGATTTTTCTTAGGCACTTTTGTTCAAAAAGTTCCTTTAAATGTGGTAATGTTGTAAGTGTAATTTTTGATGCTTTTTTAATGATGTTTTCTAGACGTCGCAACAGTTTAGATGAGGCGTTGCCTTGCCAACAAGTTATTCTGTATGTTAGCAGATTTTGTTTAGTCGCGACGTAAAATGTTTCAAGGATCTTCTTGCTTAGTTTAAAGGTATTGAGTTTGTATAGAAAAAAAGAGTCGCTGGGCTGTTTTCTTTGTCAGAGTTCAAAGGTGGTCTTCCCATGAAAGCTTGTTGTTGATGATAACGCCTAGATATTTATATGCCTTTAGTTGTTCTATAGATGTAGTGTTTATTTGCAGTTCACGTATAGTATGTTTTTTCTTTCTAAAATCTATTATAAGTTCTTTAGTTTTTGTTACATTCAGTTCTAGAAAGTTGTCGGTGCACCAGTTTGTAAACTCTTCTATCGAGCTTCGATACTGAGTTTCGTCTTCTGAAATAAGACCGACTATGGCAGTATCATCAGCGAATTTAATGAGTTTAACTGAGTCATAGATGCTTCTTATGTCATTAGTGTAAAGAGTGTATAGTACAGGAGAAAGTACACAACCTTGTGGAGCACCCGTACATAGTACTCGAGTTGACGATTTGGTGTTGTTGACTTTAACATACTGGGGCCGTTGGGTTAAAAAGTTTAGAACCCATGCTTGTAAGTAAGGGCTTACATTTAAGTTACTCAGTTTATCATTAGATGTGGCTGTATGGTATTGATAGCCGAGGAGAAATCTACGAAGAGGACTCGTGCGTATGTTTTGGGTATATCGAGATGCTTATAAAGCTGGTCCAAAAGCAATAGAATGGCATCCTCAGTTCCTCTAGCTGCTTTGTATGCAAATTGGTGAGGGTCTAGGCTGTTGTTGACTTTTGCTACAAGTTGTTTTAGCATATATTTTTCAAAACATTTCATAACAATAGGTGTTAGTGCTACTGGGCGGAAATCATGTAAGCAATCTATTTTTGGTTTCTTAGGCACTGGTATGATCTCTGAAGTTTTCCACATGTGTGGAAATACGCACGTTAATACTGGGGTGTTTGTGTTTTCAAGTGTTTGCTCCTGCAAATAAATAAGTCGTTCTTCAACAATGGAACTATGGTGTCCATAAAATTATTCTATAACTAGAGCAATGTAGCATAGCAAAGCGTATGCTTGCAGTAAAGATTAACAAGCAAAATAAAAAAAAAAGAAATTAAAAAGTTTACATTAGGAAAACAACTATACATTTATAGTTATATATATATATATATATATATATATATTCCTTAACTAATATCGAATTAAATTAATTAATTAATATTTTTGATTGAATCGTGTTTTGTTAAGTACAATAAATGATAATGAAAAGTTTTAACTTGATCTGAGAATGGTTGTGGGAGAAATACCTTGTATGAATTCAAAGGGGACAAAACCTTCACATAATTAGCCATTTCGGCTAATACTGAAGTTTCCCTTGTTGGTGTCAAACAAAATATTAAATCAACAGTAATTAATTGACTAATTATTTTATTAATTTTTTTTTAATTGATTCATGTTTTGTTAGGTACAATGCAATAAATAATTGTGTAAATTGATCCAGGAATGCGTGTGGGAGAAATAACGTTTACAAAATTTGGCGCAAATAGAGTAAACAAACTAAAAAAACACACATATATTGTTGCATAATATTTGTATAGGTCAGGCACATCTGTCAAAGCTATTCCAACACAAATTGCTGTCCTATCTGGCTCATCAACGATGCCCTTCCAGGCGATCACCATACCAGGACTTCGAATCAGAAATGTGGCCAAAATAATAACACACGAAAATTACGACTGGAAAACTTTAGGTATGAAATAAGAGATGATTGGTTAATATGCATGACTAAATGCATGACGCGTAGGATGTAATCATCTTCTTTTTTGAAGTAACGTCTGTATTATATAAGATAAGAAGATATATTTCATAATGTATCCATATTTTTTTTGTCAGCGGTCAGGTTATAATAATACTCTATAAATTAAATCAGGGTAGATAGTTAGAACTGTGACAATGAATCGTTATCAATGTAATTTTATAAATATAAATAAGGTTACCATGCAGACAATAAAAGGCCAAACAACGTTAAAAAAACAAAAAAAGGTTTGTAAAAACTAAGCTTACACTCTATTTGATGGCAGTAAATCAAATGTTATGCATCTATCAGATCTATTTCAAGTTGTGTTACTTCTCAGACGAGTGAATATTTTATAGTAGCCCATCATTCGATTGATTAATAATATGAAATTACACTTTAATGTGACTATTTGTCGTTCTCACATTTTAGACCAATGCCGGGCAAAGGACTCAATCCATAAATGGCGTCCATGCTCTTCTATTTCTTGACATCATCGGGGGGAGGCTCTATATTCCAAGAAGCGTCAGTTAAGGGATACGGATAGGCTAACAGGATAGAAGACTGCATCCAGTGGGCTTCCACGGCACGGTTTAGCGAACAATCATTGCACGGGGATAGGCTAACAGGATAGAAGACTGCATCCAGTGGGCTTCCACGGCACGGTCTAGCGAACAATCATTGCACGGGGATAGGATAAAAGAAAGGCTTCGATAACTTCCTCCATCCTCCACGCCATTCCTCACGGGAGTCATACTGGTGGTGACAACCCTCTCACGGAAAGTGGCGATACACGATAGGGACTCCTTGTGGACTTGGCCTACGGCCTCACTGGGAAGGATGAACCCAGGTGTGGCTCAAGGAGTCATGTCTCACGCTAAAAGATATGATCATCTAGTGACATTCTAGTTGATAGGGAACAGAGGGAATCATGAAGAGCCAATCTCTCATTCCTGGCCTCTGGGTAAAATCCTTCCCGTTGGTCAGGGTAATAAAATAAAAGGGCACAAGCTCGACCCTTAATGAATATTCACTGAGGTAGACCTGTGTCTACATGGATCAACCAAATCTTTAATAAGGTTTAATAGGAATGTCTCTTTGATCTTTGAATAGAATTGTCTCTTACGCTTCTCTTTGTTAACAATGATGTAAAAACGTTATGAAGTCTATTGATTTATTCTCAACACTTTTTTTTCAGCCAACGACATAGCTGTTATTAAACTCTCAGAGCCCATTCAATATGACAGCTGCCACAGACCCATCTGTCTAAACAACGATGCTCGACATATCCAGCAGACGACTAATTGTAGAACTATGGGATGGGGAGTTAGCTCCAGTAAGAAACACTTTTTAGTAGTAGTAGGCCTATCATACTAACAAAGTTAAGTCTTAGTAGATCACTGTGCTGAAGTACTCTTGGAAAATTTCATATTCAAACTATGTCAAGGACGCTAAATTGAACTTCACTGTTGCCAACTAAATAAAAAAAGAATTGAGCTCTAGTTGTAACATTATTTGAATGCATAGCAGTGTGATATTGGCATCAATTCTTCTTTATTACCTCTAGTTAGATGACCGTATGCTAGTAAATGTTTTTAAATCATAAAGTGAAAGTCTAATGCTTCCCCCCTATTGAAATTATTTTGTGCTACAAACAAAAGCGTTTAGAAAATTTAATTCAGCATTGCTAAAAAGTGAGAGAAAAAAATATCTACATTATGTACACCGGATACACCAAGAAGCTCTTATAGTTTTTCCGCCATGTATGAAAATGTCCAATATTACCGGTATTCAAGAACGTGTGTCTACAATGCGTTTCACTGGCTTCTCCCACTAAACTTCTTTCACAGTAAACGAGGGTGTCGTGTAGCTAGCACTTTTCCATAACTAATGTCAAGAATCCATTAGAGGTGGGTGGACTCAGAGGCGCCCTTAAGATTCCAAAATATAAGATCCAAGTCCTTAATAGGATTCAAATCCAGGACCCCTCGATACAGAAGCATTTTACCACTCAGCTGTCACGTCTCCTTATTAGTTATAAGCGTACGCGAAGTAAATTTTGTAATGTGATGATGGTACCCCCCCCCCCTTATTTGTCATGCTTATTTCTTACAAATGTAATTACCCGGAATAACCGTAAGCTGTCCAGTTGCTTATCCAGTTACCTGCTCTTGTCCCCCCCCTCCCTGTTGTTTTTTTTTTACTGAAGCTTCTAACATCGTCTGTCACAACAGATCAACCTGAGGCAGTTGGACAAAGTACGCTCCAGTGGATAAACCTTCCGGTGGTCAACGATTTGACTTGTAGGAGAAAATACCGGACATATGCTACCTCCAATACTTTCTGCGCAGGGACCACGGGAAAAGACACATGCAAGGTAATTAGGCGGAATGGTTCAGTGGGCTACTGGACATTATCATGCTTATGAAATACAATGGTTTATACTTTTTTTTTTTAGCTGCATAAGCACGTTTGACTGAACACCGTTATGATATGACATGGAAAAAAAAAAAGCTTTGATATTTACTTATATTCTTTGTGAATAGTTTACGTTGTTTAAAAAAAAAATCATGTGGTTTACTCTCCTTCTTGAAGAATTATCGACCTTGGTTTACGAACCCAATTAACTGGAAGCTGCTCAGGTTTCCAGGCACCATTGTGGTTTTGATAATGATCATAAGTAAATAAAGATCTAGTTCAATGTTGACATGCTTGGGCGGAGTAAGAAAGAATTGACGAGCATCCATTCTACAATTGCAACTGTCAATCAAAATCAATTTCCATTAAAAAAAAAAAAAACTTTCTTCAATCATTGCACCCATTTCCTCAGTCGAAATCACAATCCTTTTCCTCAATAAATTCCTGAATTTTCTCAATCTATTCCCCCATTTTCTCAATCAATGCCCTTGTCTTATAATGGTTTCCACGTATCAATAACTCTAAGGTTACAATAACATGACAGGCTCACTGTGGGAATACCGCTTAATGGTGGGATCATTGATACCTAAGTGAAAAGTTTCAAAATAGTTTATAGAAAATTTTGTATCATGAGATTCTTATTTATATTCACCACAGTTTAAATAGCATGAAGATTTTGAAAGGTTTTGCTATGATGACAAAGATTTATTGGCAACCTTTCAGACTAACACAGAGCAATTTAAAGTTTCTTAGACATTAATATAATTTTTAATTAATACAAATACGTTATCTAATATACAATTTAATCCAAAATCTAGGGTGACTCTGGTGGACCATTTGTCTGCAGTGAATCAGATGGTCGTTTTTATGTGTACGGAATAGTGTCTGCTGGTATAGACAGCCAATGTGGCAAGTCTCTTGGACTATACACTAAAGTATCGAGTTACCTGCCTTGGATTATGAAACAGCTATCAGAATAATCAAGCAGCTTCCATTTGCTTTGAGCCTATCAATGAACCTTTTGTTGGGACACTGGATTGAAGACTCAATTTCTAATATTTCGCAACATGTAAATGTAAAGAATGTGTTCTAAAGTTTACCTCATCACCAAACAATATCTTCTGCTATTTCAGTTTATTTTGTAAAATTTGTATTAATAATTTGTCAAATTAAAGGAATGTTTATACAGCATACACGTAGTCCAAGGGAGAATATTTTGAAAGTAGGATGCACAAACCTGACTGCTAATACTATGTTTACTTCATAAACACATAAATTGAATAACTTCTATATCATTGGTGTCTCATTAGGCATTATGTCGTTGAGATCTAGGCATCTAATTTAAAAAATTAATTTAAAAAATAGAGCTTATCTAAGGGGAAGAACTGCAAAATCACTGCCTTATATATCTCATTACTGCAGGAATAAGCACCCTTTTTCTACATAAAACAAAATGAATTAATTAGCACTAATTAATTAACTAATTGTTTTATTTTCTAAATTAATTTATCTGAGAAACAAATGTGTACAAAATGTAAAAATGGAAAAGTTATTACTTTCTTTTCTAAAAATCTATCTTAAAATAAATAAATAATTAGGACAGTTTAAAAAAAAATATTATTCCCAATTTGATATAAAAATGATTCTGGGTTTTGATCTTTTCTCAAAAGGAAAGTTCAATCCTAAATATGCTGACTACACAATTAACTACAAATTGGCCTGTATTGTCGCATTCAATGCTAGATGTATTAAAACTAAAACGAAACGCAAGAAATTTTGTTGAAACCATTATTTTACAAAATACTCTCACTTAAATAAAACAAATGCACAAATAAACAGATAAATCTATGTACACTGTAATCTTAAAGCAAACTTCATACAACTGCCTCACTGGTTTAAAAAGATTATGTTTTGGATTTAAATGTAGAAAAAAGTTCACCGATCTCAACTCAACATTTAGAAAAAAAATTAAATTAGTCTTTAAATTAAATTTTTTTGACAATGCAAGGTTTGTTCCTATATAAAATATATATAAATAACCAAATTGGCAAACTGAAAGAACAAACTATCCATATAGTCAGATAAAATCATGCACTCACATCGTATGTCAGATTTTTAAAAAATGTAAATAAATGTGTAAATAACAAACAAACAAAAAAAGTACTAATGAGACTAATCAGATCATATAGCTAACATGAGCTGACTAGATGAAGACCTGGTAGTAGGGTTAGGTTTATCAGGCTTAGTGTTCAGAACTTGTAACAACTGTTCAGCATATTCCTTCTCCTCCTGCAAAAACAAAACATTTTCTTTAGAGATAAAGCCAAACAATCCAACTGATTTTATTTTGACCATGAGGCATACATTTAATTGCTAATTTTATTAATGTAACTTTTACAATTAATTTCAAACTCAAATTATATATCTAACAACAATAATAATTATATATAACGATTCTCACTATCCAGGCTCTCTGCAAACTGCACCACATGACACAAGCAATTTAAAAAACTTGGCAACTCAGGGCTTCAAAGTAACGTAACACTTCAATGTCCAATAAATCACAGCCAATACTGTACCATTGGAAACAACCTAACACTGACTGTAAAAAATAAACTTCAATGCAACTCTGTAAAGCTGCATCAGACTCCACTGGCTCTCCGCCTCTTCCTAGACTTGTATTCAATTCTCTGTTCAGGATCGACTTCACACTGGCTGGTTCTTGATTCTGACTTCGACTCGTACATTTGTTGCGAGGCAACATGAAGTGACTTGACTCTTTACACCTTGGCACTTATATATAATATAGGGTTACTAAAGGCCTTCTAGAACCCAATGGAATGTCACTCGTCTTTTCTAGTTGATCACATGACTGTACCTTACACGACTGGCATGAATACTATTTACATCACATATCCTTCCCCTACCATTGTGTTGTCATTCGTTGCAGTTGACTGATCGTCTAGCGCTGCCTGGGGCAATTTATGTCAACTGACTACACACACAATACTACCCCTTTCCAGACCATCACCAGAGTTGTAACAATATATATATATATATATATTCCACTTTTATTTTGTTACTTGAAATTTATGTAGATAATTGTTATTCTTGATATGTTGTCTGTCTATATTATTTTGATCTGAATTTAATTGTCAGCATGTCTGTATCCTATAAACAATTTAAATTAGGAAATAAAATAAAATTCCAGAAGATTAATTCATTTTTTTTTAAAGAGTAGTTTAGTGTTGTAATTTTTTTTAATTTCCTGTTATTAGCCTAGAAATGGTTTTATCAGTGTTTAACAAAGAAAAAAAGTTATCTCTTAATGCGCAAACATAAAAAAAATATTTTTCAACTAACAGTCACCATTGTTATTAAATTTGACTCCAAGTTAGTGAAATAAGCTCACTGGAGCACAAAACTCTACTGTAACCCAACTGAAATGCTTAATTCATCTCAAAACCATAAAAACCTATTTTAAAAAAGATGATAGGCTACACTAACTTCTTTATGTGTCAGAAATTATTATCATTGGTGGTGATGGTTTAAGATTCAAATTAGAAACACAGACTTATCAGACGTGTGAGAGAAAAACATAATTAACTTTTCAATACTATTAGCATTTACAATTTCAGATGTAGCTATACTATAAAGGTGTATGGTGAAAGACATGTTAGTTAGGCCACCTTAGAGCAATGTTACATAAAACATAAATAGAAGTTGATCAAACAGCAATTGCTTAAGAAGCACAGACAAAGCTATAATACACAGAGGATCAATGAACATGTCCAATAAATGGGGAAAATTAGAATTTCCCAAGGAACATACAATAATCAGTACACAATATTTCCATTGTCTTGATTTTTTTGGAGAGTAGTGTTGTCTCTCTAATTACGTGACATGTGTTTAGAGGTAACTCTATTTAACACACATAAGAAGCACAGTGTAGAATATATTTTTCTTGAGTTTAATGCTTTCAAACTTGATTCAATAAAACAAGTCACCCAGCGATTAACACATTTACATAAAACACTTGTACAAATAGTAAAAAATAAATTGACTGACGAAAAATAATATTGCTCTATTAATGAAGCACAGAGAGAAGTACTGACCATCAACTACTACCGACCAATGAACAATGACATTTCTTCCTTCAATAATCCAAAGCATTTTACCTTATATTCTATCATATCAACAACCCAGTTCAGCCCATCCTATTTTTAGTTTTATGAAACAGTTAAAAAGGAGATTATGCTACTTTTCCCATGAAACAAACTGCAAAAGAGCCTACATCTTAAAAAACAAAACAAACATCTCAAAAAAGAATACTAGTCTATACCACAAAAGGTTTTCAAGTTTCTCTTTTTTCTTTAATTTTTACCTTAAACTGTTCTTTCCCTTCTAAAAACTGAATCCTTTGAGTTAAAAATGTTTTTAAGCCCATTTCACCAGAGCAACACTTATTCCAAGCAACAACATGGTCAGTGACTATTGTAAGAAGTGCCGACAGGATATGCTCGTGGGTGTGACCATGCTCTTCTCCTTTCAGTAGGGTGACAAGCTTCTCCACAACACCTACTTCTACCAGGCTATCTAGTAGGTGGAAGAAAAGATTTATACGGAATTATTCATTGACTCAGTTAACAAAAAAAGTAATTGAAAAAGAAGAAACATAGTGTTGATGCAGCCTTCAATATATTTTAGTATTATGATTAGCCTCCTGCAGTTGTAACATAAAGATATCAAAAGTTTGTTATGTTTTCTGTATTTTTTTCCTCATTACATTGTGCCAAAACAAAAAAAAACTTGCGGCACAGCAGTCAACAAGTTTTTTTTGTACATAGTTGTAATTGTTTTAGTGTCTGGAGAGGGATATTGGAATGGTTCAAAATAAGTCTGTGATGCCCAAATTATAGCCCAGGAGGTACATCCATGACATGGTGCTGTATGGCACCTTGAAACTCCTGCAGAGAGTGCCAATGGACTTGATTTTTCATGGTTATGTGACCCACTTAAATGTCATTTAATCATTATAGACTACATTATGCTGTTAAATCTGGCCAAGAAGTGTACAATTGGCCCTTGTTTTACCATACCTTTGAGTGCTGGGTTTGAGCTGCAAATAGATGAGATCATGAATGTAGCCTTAACCCTGAGTTTTTCTTCCTCACTATGCAGTGCACATAGCAGTACAGGAAGACCATCATGTGCCAAGAGTTGAGTTTGAGCATCACTATTGTTTCTAACAAGACCTGCAGGAAATTTGAAATAAGAACGAATAACACTGGCAAACAAAGTAAATTAAAAGTTATGATCATAAAATAAAAGTTAGAAAGTTGAAAAAGGAATGGGGGTGGGGTAGCTTTTACTCTGCAATTAATATTTAAATCACAATATGTGTGCAAAGAGTAATAGCTCCATAATTAATATTATTTTGGTTATGGTTACATATTTACATTGAGACTTGAACAGCCGTATAAAGAACCATAGACTGACTTCTTGGACAAAACTACATGCTGAGCTCTGATGAAAATTTTATTTTTATATTCAAGTGAATAGTGAATGTATTAAATATAAAGGCAAAATCAAAATTGCAATACATTTCTTTTTGTTCTTGTTTGGTAAATATATATTTAATGGTAACCAACATAGTGACCAAATATTGTACATGAGATTAGTTGGACATATCCTTAGACAAGACACAACACATACCCCAAAGACAGTCATGACATGGAGGTCGAAAAGAGGAAAATAAAAATATAGCCCTTCCTGTTTCGCATGAAATTACACCTTCTTAGATTACCATAAGCACTAGCTGGGAAGAGGCAGTGGGTGTCACTTGTGATTGTTCTCTGTGGAGAGCTTGCAACCCTATATGCAAAGTAAGTAAATGAACAGCTGATGACAAGAACCACTTACAAGAAACAGCATAGAGAGCTTTTATCTGAACTGTTGGGTTGGGGTCACTGTCTATCATATGAAGAAATACTGGCAGCAGTTTGAGTGTCAACAGCGCTGTTTGAGCTACTGGATTATTCTGTGACAAATTTCCTAAAAGTTCAAGACACCTCCACCTTAGTTCACTAACTTCACTGCTAAGAAGTTTTGGAACAATACACAATCCATTGATTTTTATAAAATCTGAGAAAAAAAATATAAAAAAATAAGTAAAGAAAAAAAAAGACGTCTTATTATTTTTAACAAAAACTTATCTTCAATCATTCTTTTTTTTCATTGTAAGCAATTTTTCTTAATGAGCGCAAACTAATAGAGACTGATGACTGTCATAGCTAAATGTTCCATTTTACTTAAAGAAGGATGGCTTACCTCCAGCAATGTCAAGGTCTTCTCCCCAGTCTTGAAGCTCAGACACAGCCATTATCTGCTGTTCTGTACCCTCTTCTGTGTCACTCACAGCTTCCTGAATTGCTTTTACACAGCTGTTCATCCGTTCCACTGGGTTTACAGACATTGATGTCAAAGCTTCCTCCAGCCATTTTCGTCTCTAGATTTTAAATATTGAGAACAAAATTTAAATAAGAAAATATAAATATTCTTTTTACTCCGAAGAACATGTGTAGGATTTGGCCATATCTGTGCATCTTTACACTATAGCAAAATGACTGTTAATTAAATACCTTGTTATCAAGTCAAAGAAATCATCTATTGCCTTACCAATGTCCTCTGATACTCACTTAAAAACAGAGGCTTTTGCAAAATAGTATGTTATGCTGCATGGTGCAGTAATGTCAAGAGGGGTAACTCATCACCAAATGCAAAACTGAGATTGTGGCGAGTTGATGTTTAGATGTAACACTGGTATAATGTATATTTACTTTGGGTGAGCTATGTGATTTTTAGATGTAGCACTAGTATAACATATATTTACTTTGGGTGAGCTATGTGATGTTTAGATGTAGCACTGGTATAATATATATTTACTTTGGGTGAGCTATGTGATTTTTAGATGTAGCACTGGTATAATGTATATTTACTTTGGGTGAGCTATGTGATGTTTAGATGTAGCACTGGTATAACATATATTTACTTTGGGTGAGCTATTAGATTTTTAGATGTAGCACTGGTATAATGTATATTTACTTTGGGTGAGCTATGTGATGTTTAGATGTAGCACTGGTATAATATATATTTACTTGGGTGAGCTATGTGATTTTTAGATGTAGCACTGGTATAATGTATATTTACTTTGGGTGAGCTATGTGATGTTTAGATGTAGCACTGGTATAATGTATATTTACTTGGGTGAGCTATGTGATGTATAGATGTAGCACTGGTATAATGTATATTTACTTTGGGTGAGCTATGTGATTTTTAGATGTAGCACTGGTAAAATGTATATTTACTTTGGGTGAGCTATGTGATTTTTAGATGTAGCACTGGTAAAATGTATATTTACTTTGGGTGAGCTATGTGATGTTTAGATGTAGCACTGGTATAATGTATATCTACTTTAGGTGAGCTATGTGATTTTTAGATGTAGCACTAGTATAACATATATTTACTTTGGGTGAGCTATGTGATTTTTAGATGTAGCACTGGTATAATGTATATTTACTTTGGGTGAGCTATGTGATTTTTAGATGTAGCACTGGTATAATGTATATTTACTTTGGGTGAGCTATGTGATGTTTAGATGTAGCACTGGTATAACATATATTTACTTTGGGTGAGCTATTAGATTTTTAGATGTAGCACTAGTATAATGTATATTTACTTTGGGTGAGCTATGTGATTTTTAGATGTAGCACTGGTATAATGTATATTTACTTTGGGTGAGCTATGTGATGTTTAGATGTAGCACTGGTATAATGTATATTTACTTTGGGTGAGCTATGTGATTTTTAGATGTAGCACTGGTATAATGTATATTTACTTTGGGTGAGCTATTAGATTTTTAAATGTAGCACTGGTATAACAAATATTTACTTTGGGTGAGCTATGTGATGTTTAGATGTAGCACTGGTATAATGTATATTTACTTGGGTGAGCTATGTGATGTATAGATGTAGCACTGGTATAAATACTTCTAGCTTTACAGTTAATAATAATAAATATATATCTCTAAAATATCTTTCATTGCAATATAAATAGACAATATATACATTAAACTTCTTCACAAAATGAAAAAAAAATTCAAAATAAAAAACAGACTTTCCCAAAATAAAAATCACCAGTTGACAAAATTTTAATTTTAGAGAAATATATGAAGATAATTATTTCTTATTTTGTCTTAGTGCCTTTTTTGTAAAACAATGGGTGGCCGTACTCAGTGATGGATTGCCTAACTTTTAACTACTAATAAATTAATAATAAAATAAAAATGCAAGAAAAGTAATAATTTTTTTCCCCACATTGAAAAAGGAGCCGGTACACATTACCGGTGCATATCGACACAAAAAAAGCACTGCTTAGAAAAATCTAAATCTAGTTATTTTTATTTTAATTCTTGGTCAAACCATAAATAAACTACAAAACGGATTGCAGAAACCAGTTATTTCATCCCCTTTTTATAGCATCCTCAGATATCCAAAAAATAATAATTGTAAAAAATTAAGAAATTTATTTTTATTTTACATGACAAAAACAGTGACATTAAAAAAGAAAAAGAAAGTATTAAAAAAGTATAAATACTGAAACATCTTTAGATATAAATCTAATGCAAAAATAGTTTTTGTGTGTTAATGTGAATCAGAAAGACAGGTAGGCTATTGACTTTATATTCTAATGTTGATCTCTGTATGCCATTAAAAAGTTTAAATGGGGATTAAAGTAAAGCTTATATTAAGTGATATAAATTAGTTCCAGAGGATGGGTGAAGTAAGCATTTATTGGAATAAAAAATAGATCTCAATGTTAAAAATGACTCGCCCAAATTCAAGAAAAATGTTTGACAAATAAAGATAAAATAAAAGATGACCACCAGGAGATAAGTTATCAGCAGCACAATCATAATTATTCTAATAGTTCTTAGCTTATCTCTCAAAAGATTTCCACTACTTCTACCACACCTTGGAATATGATGATAAAATCAATTGTTTATGCAAAGGCTAATATCAATATCCCCTATATGAAATAAAATCAATATAACTGAAAACACACCCAACTCTACAATATTATATATTTTACTTATTTTACTGCTGATATATATATGTACACATATATATATATACACATTTATAATTCTGCACAAGAAGAGGGGAATGGTAAAACTAACTATAAACACTAAAAGAACATGTTAAAAATATCAACAAGCATTTACTTAGATGAAATGAGTGCTTAAAGTCGAAGTATTAACAGAACACAATGGCTGAGAAAAATAATATTTAATCGAGGAAGAAATGAATAGGAAGGAAGTGACCAGTGATGAAATGAACAGACACCTCAGAAATACATGCCTAAAATAAATGTCTGCGACATTAAATTTACTCTAAACCTGATCTTCTTATGAACTTACATCTTCTGACATTGGCTCCATGATTTCAGAACTATTTGGGGCATCTTCTGATCTGGTTGCTTCCATACAAAACCTAAGAAGTCCTTTTAAATTTTTCGGGGCACGGCCATTCTGACCTCCACTTTCTTCAGATGACATATTTTATCTTCTTTTTTAAAATCCTTGATTGAATTTGAATGAACTGAAATCTTATTGTTAATAGAGATCTACATTAGAATATAAAGTAAAAAAAGTGATACAAAATGATATTGACGTGCTAGATCTATACTAATAATGATTACCTAAATCTAGATTTCTACTTCAAAATCTATTAAAACTGAGGAGGCCTGTGGCTGAGCAGTAAAATGCTTGGCTTCCAAACTGGGGCCCCAGCTTCAAATCCTGGTGAAG
This sequence comes from Biomphalaria pfeifferi, assembly GCA_030265305.1. Classification (NCBI taxonomy): domain Eukaryota; kingdom Metazoa; phylum Mollusca; class Gastropoda; family Planorbidae; genus Biomphalaria; species Biomphalaria pfeifferi. The sequence goes on along the minus strand of JASAOG010000142.1, from coordinate 924,592 downwards.
ACTGGGAATTTTAATTTCCGGATCTTTGAGTCCACCCAGGAACCCGGCATTAGTTGCCAAAAGTAAAGGCGTTTGGTTGTTGTGCTGGCCACAGAAACAAAGGATCTTTACATCATCTGCCGTATAGATCGCAAGGTCTGAAAGGGGAACTTACCTTTACTTTTTATTAAAACTGTAGATCTATGTGACAATATTAATGTATTATATATATATATATGTTTTAAAATAGCATCTTAATAATCTTAGTATCTTATTTATAAAAAATCTTTTAAAACTGTAGATCTATGTGACAATATAAATATATCAAACATGTCTTTAAACAGCATCTAAATAATCTTAGTATCTTATTTATATCAAATCTAGAATCTTGATCAAGAAGATGTCATAGATGAGTCTACTCTAGAGACTAGAGATCTAAACTTTAGATCTAGAATTAGATCAATATTTAAACTATTCTGTTGTAGACAGTAAATAGATCACTTATTAAATCAGTTAAATCTAGTTACTAGTTACCTAGCCTAGTAATAGTATAACTATAGATCTAGGTTAGTAAGTATAGTATAACTGATTAATTATTTCATTCATGATACAACTTAAAACTACTCTTTAATAAAGTTTATATATAAAATCTCTCTCATATGATGATATACATGTCTACATTCTAACAGTCTAAGTCACTTAGTCTAACTCTGTAGAATAATGTGTTTTACAATGAACAAGACAGGTGTTTAAGAGGGAATGACGGAAGACCTATTAGGAACCCTGCATTTATTGCATTAAACACAAGCAGTGTTGCACTGACACACTAGTGTGCTGATATACATATAATGCCAATATCTTACATCTCTCTTCTTTAACTCATACAAACTAATTATATAAATATCTGAATAACTAACAAACTATTCAAAGATTAAAGTCAATTCAGTTAATCACAAATCATGTCTCTTAGGTTTGATCACTATTCTGTCTGAACGTGTTACGTATCGTAAATGTGGTCCAGAGGTGTTAGAAGATGTAGTGTGTAGTTGCAGTTCTACATAGAATCTAGCATAGTTGGTAATCTTGGGCTTTCTTGATCTCATGGTTCTTGTTGTTCTGAGATGTCATGCTCTATTCCATATGATTTACAGTAATTCAGGAATTCTCTTGTCTGCGAACTGTGGTCCACTATCTGAACTTTATCTTCTGGGTATTCCATGACGTGAATTATATACTCTTCATTGTCTTTAATGTAGATCTAGTTTCATGTAACAGTTCTTTGACATCAATTAATTTTGAGAAGTTGTTATTTAGAAGCACTATTCTATGATACTTTTCCCCCTCAAAGTTAAACAGATCACATCCAACCATGCTGTCACTGTATGGAAGGTCTGGCATCTTGGTTGTATTGCAAGTAATGTCAATATCGGGAATATGTTCTCTATGATTCATACTAGAGTCTAGATTTAATCTAGAATCTAAGACAAGAATACTTATAAATAGAGTAGAGTCTACTATTACTAAGATTATTCTAGATCTAGATATATAGTTTATAATACTAGATTACATTAAGCATGAAATGATCATGAATGCATGATGATGATGATTCATCATGTAATCTGTAATTCAATGGACCTCATTCAACAATCGTAAACAGACAACATTTAGCCACGTGATTCTCTATCTCTTCTATTCAAATTACGATATAATTTTTAATACACCACAATGGCTATCACGTGACAGTTTTTTTCTTTGTTTTATCAATATAATCACATGACTAAATGTTGTTTGTTTACGATTGGTGAATGAGGTCCATTGTATGTCTCAACTTACTCAAGAAGTGAATTACTCAAGTCAATGTCTCTAACTTGTTACTCTTGTTGTATTAGTTACACAGGTTACACTCGTCACTACAGTATTAGTTAATTAGTATTATCATTATTATGTAACATTTGAATAACATTCTAAGTTCTTCAAAAATTCTTCATTTTCTTGATTCAAATAATAATAAACTTAATTCTTAAAGTCTTAAACTTACGTAAAGTTTATTAATTTAAGTTATTATCTTATAATAATTATAAAATATAATTTATATAATTTTAATAATTAAGTCTAAGAATTAAGTAAAATAAGTAATCTACCGGAATTTCTATTTTTAGTAGTCGATCTAGACTATTTAGATTTTTAGCTATGTCTAGATCTAGAATATATGAATATATGTACAGGTAATAGGTAATAAGAAAAAAAATGTATCTGTGTTCTATAGTGACTAAATAGTCTAACTCAGTTATTGATGTTTCTACAAGTTTCTAGAAATGAAACTGTTTAGGTCTCTCAGCTAGTAAAGTTTAGTTAGGGTGTCCAAATTAAGTGACTTTTATATTGAAGATCTCCAGAGACTTTTTTTTTTACACCACTGACCTATATCATATGTATCTACCATAGACAAAAATAATCGCAGCGTCAATAATATTAATTTTAAAATGCTTTTTTTTTAAGCTTTAACTGCAAAATTATTCAGAATCTAGATTTAATTTGTCTCTTCCGCTAGTAGCAAAAATAAAATTATTATATTATGTAACGGTATTTTAAAATTTACTTATTTAGTTGTAGATCTAGGTCTGTATTTTATAAGATAATATAGTAACCATGGGCGTAGCCAGGATTTTTTTTTTGGGGGGGGGGGGGGTGTTTGGGGGGGGGAGAATTTTCTCCCCCCCCCCCCCCCCCCCGCGGCGAAAAAAATATAAGTTTGTGTGGATGGATGTGTGTGTGTACATAGTTCAGGAACAAAAGTCAGATTATTTGCAGATGATTGCATAATATATAGAACAATAAAAAACAACACAAGACACAGATATTTTACAAAGAGAATTAGACGAATTACAGAAATGGGAATCAAATTGGAACATGTCTTTCCACCCAGAAAAATGTCAGTTGTTAAGAGTAACAAAAAAACTAAAACAAATTAATTCCACTTATCTTATTCATGGCAAACCAGTAACACAGACTAAAAACGCAAAATACCTAGGTGTTATAATAAATGAAAAACTGTCATGGAATCCACATATTGATGAAACTACTAAAAAATCCAACAAAGCATTAGGGTTTATTAAAAGAAATTTCTATAAATCAAATAAGAACATAAAACTAAAATGTTATTTAACCTTGCTTAGGCCAATAATAGAATATGCATCCACCGTTTGGGACCCCTCAACTCAAGAAAACATTGAGAAACTGGAACAAACACAAAATAGAGCAGTGAGATTCATAACAAACGAATATTCACATTTGACTAGATTAACACCTTTAGTAAAATCACTAAATTTAGAAAGCCTTCAGGACAGAAGACTCAAAAGTAAAGTAGCAATTATACATAAAACACTGAACCATAATCTTCAAATACAAAAACAAAACTTAATAAAATACTCTGAAAGACACAAAATAAAGGCACATTCCTCGTCCCCTATGCTAGGACAAATTTGTACAAATACTCCTTCTTCCCTAGTGCTATTAGAGCATGGAATGGGTTGCCTGAGCTAGCCAGAAAAACCAGTGACTTGGCAGAATTTAAGTCATTGGTTAATATGCATGACTAAATGCATGACGCGTAGGACGTAATCATCTTCTTTTTTGAAGTAACGTCTGTATTATATAAGATAAGATAATCTCTATTACATTCTGACCCGTCATTCTTTTGGAAGACGTTTATTGTGCCCAAGAATAGGTTCTCCTGGCATTAGTGAAAAAATTGTAGACTCCTAGCCCTTGCCTGCAAGGGGTCTGTAGGAGCGCTGAAAGCTCCCCCAGTGCAGGGCGGAGCCCCGCCGCCAATCACTATTTCTGGTATTGAAAGCCAACTAAATGCATATTCTGAGGTACCTACAGTGCATTATTTTGCTATTAAAAAGTTTTATTTCAAAAACCTTATGTACTTTTCTTACTTACTAAGACCTTTCCACGCCGTTTGGCGCATTTGCTGGCAAGCTGTTTCCACAAAATTTGTCACTGGCAATGTCTGAAGCCTCTTCTCACCTGCTCTGAGGACTTCCATGAAAGTGTGGCACCAAGTTGTACTAGGATGTCATCGCAACTCTTATTATGCGAAATTCATTTTGACGGAGAACATGTCCTGCAAACCTCATGCGACGCTCTGTCACAACCTTACTAAGGGGTCGACACCTACTTCGGAATAGGATTTCCTTGATTTAGACCTGATCTCTATAACAGACTCCTAAAATGCGTCATCTTTGTAGACTCCTAAAATGCGCCATCTTTGTAGAGCCACATTTAGTGCTTTTCAATTTCATTGCACTTTATTAATGGAGCCCAGCCACTGGTAGACATTTGTAACTTCTCTTGACTACGATCTTGGAATTAGGTGACTATTTTGCTTTAGATGTTATATCAAAAAGGGAAGTTTTATCGTCAAAATCATCTGTTGAGGGGTTTTAAACTAAAATATATCTGGAGTTGTTGTTTTTTTTAATTCAAAACCACATTTACTTACGGTCATAGAATTTGGTGACTGTAGTTTGCTTTAGAAATAACATTGAAGAGAGAGGCTTTCAACCTTAAAACGCTCTCTAGGGGGATATTAAACTCAAAACTATTTTGAGGGGTTTTAAACTTTTAAAAAAGCCATATAGAGGAGAGGGGTTGAAACTCAAAACCCACCATTGGCTTGGCTACGCTCAAAGAATTTTAGTGTGTAATTTGCTTTTTTTTATATTGACGAGGTATTTTTTAGCCTCAAACCCCTTTGAAGGGAAAATTAAACTAAAAAAAGAAAACAACAGGCTTGGTTACGCTCAAAGCATTTTGATTGCGAAATTTTTTTTTTTTTTTTTTTTAAGATTTATTTTTTAGCTTCAAACCCCGCTGGCAGGGGATTTAAACTAAAAAAAACATTTGGCTATGCTCATAACATTTTGAGTGCGTAATTTGCTTTTTTTTTTTATATTGAAGAGGTATTTTTAGCTTCAAACCCCGTTGGCGGGGGGTTTAAACTCAAAACCCCTTTGGCTACGCTTATACAATTTTGAGTGTGTAATTTGCTTTTTTATATTGAAGAGGAGTTTATCGTAAATTTTGGAGAGGGGTTTAAAATAAAAACTCTTCCTAAGATGTATTCTTGGAATTCGGAGATTGTCGTTTGCACTTTTGTTTTTGTTTTGGTAGGGGGATTCAAACTCAAACCCCCCTGGTAGGGGGTTTTAAACTCAAACCCCTTGGTAGGGGGTTTTAAACTTTCAAACTCAAAATCCTCTGGTAGGGGTTTTTAAACTCAAAACCCCTGGTAGGGGGTTATAAAACACCCTGCTGTGGGGTTTCAAACTAAAAACCCCTAGGTAGTGGGTTTCAAACTCAAAACCCCCTGGTAGGGGTTTTTAAACTCAAAACCCCTGGAAGGGGTTTTTTAACTCAAAATCCCCTGGTAGGGGTTTCAAACTCAAAACCCCCTGGTAGGGGTTTTTAAACTCAAAATCCCCTGGTAGGGGTTTTTTAACTCAAAACCCCCTGGTAGGGGGTTTCAAACTCAAAAACCCTGTGGTAGGGGGTTTTAAACTCAAAACCCCTGGTAGGGGTTAATTTAATTTTTTTCTAAGTCAAAGCTATCCGACCCTTTTTTTTTTTTGTTATTATACCCAAGAGCTATATCGCCCTATATGGGCCCTATATATATAGCTCCTCGCTTTTAAAAGCCGGCCGCATACGTGGCATGGGTAAGTTAGGTCTAGTGCAGATAGGCATGATTCTTAATAATCATAATTAGTTAATTCTCTCACCTTTTTAAAATTGTACTTCTGTCTTCTGCGGGTAATGTCTGGCGACTATAATATACTTATATTTATATAGATGTATATAATGTTCATATTTGACAACTATATTATAGGGTTTTAAACTCTGGGTCTAGTCAAACCAGTTCACCTTAGCCATAAGGTGTAAGTGGGAGTACTTTTAGCTTTTTGTTTTGATGTGGCGGGAATACAATTACAAGGTGCAGGACTCTGATGCATGTAATGTAAGAGAGAAGGGAAAACTTAATAAGTGTCTTCAGCACTTTTGACTTTCAGTTTTATGGATATCTTGAGTCCTCTCCGTTGCCACGCTTCTACCTCCTTGAAGTCAGGCAAAAGCAGCACTGGCACGAGCAACACGGAAGTTTACCTCGTAATCTAGGTTGGCATTGGCTGATTTGGTGCTTCACCAATAGACCAACCTAAACCTTTCCCATGTTATTGAATGTAAACAAAGAGCAGATTACTGTGTTCAACTATGGAAATCCTCAATTAAAAAAACACTTTTAAAAGTTCTTAAGTTGGCAACACCGCGCGTTTATGTCAAACAAAATGGGATCTAGTCTAGAGATCTAGACTATTTTAGATCTATATTGTCTATATTATATATATTCTAGATAGAGATTCTAGAGCTCCAAATCTGTAAAAGTAGATCTATTTCTATCTAAACTATTAGAATTAGTCAATTATCATTTCTATTACTTTTTTTCTAGATCTATATTAGTATCTTAAAATTAAATAATAAATCTAATCTAGATTTAAGATTAGATTATCATAATATTATATCATTATGATTATCATTAGAATTAGATGTAGATCTAACTCTATCTATCTATCAACTCTATTTTTGTTTACTCTACTACGATTATAAATATAATGATACTATTACTAATGATACTGATAGTCTATAGTATAGATAGATGTCGTCGAGTATGACTCTGTTATAACTATATAGTAATATAGTCTAACTACTCTAACATATCATAATATTTCATATGCCATGGCATAGGCATATGAGTAGATTATACTATAGTTCTAGATTGATTATTATGATAGATCTAGACTCTATTATAATTTATAGACTCAATTTAGATCTAGATCTACTTGATTCTAGACTTAGACAATACTGAATATGAAATATATTATATATATATAATATTAAAATTTATTAAATAATAAATATATAATATAATTATTATAATATAGTTTAGTTTTTTTTGTCAAACATGTTGAAATGCAACTTATAACTTTTTTAAAGTCTGTAGACACTGTAGTAGTCTGTACTGTAAAATACATTTCCAATTATTCTTTTATTAAAAATATTAGTGATTTACAAAATAGTTTTCTATAACCAAAAATGAATATGTCTTTATATGTACTACTACTACTAGGCCTTTGTCAAGGCTTTGTGTGTGTGTTTAACAATCCTTTAAAAATAAATATATATCCTAACTGCCTTAAACATGACCTAATCATAGACTTAAACTAAAAGGTGCGACAGCTTTCTGACTTTCAATGCACCAAGAACAATATATTTGTTTGTTTGTTGTTCTTGTTGTTTTAGAGAATAAATGGGCAATTGTTTGGAGTGTGTTTGATACATTGAATGAAGTTAAATGCCTAGATCTAGACCTACTAGATACCGTATTTTTCGCCGTATAAGACGCACTTTTTCTTCTCCAAAACTGGGGGGGGGGGAAGTTGGTGCGTCTTATATGGCAAATACACATTTTACATGCATTAAAACTGCCCCCAACTTTGTGTGGCGCTTACTCGCAGTCCTTTCCTTATGCAGTGTGTGCTGCGGGCTGGATTTGGGGCACGTACTGCGGGCTGTGGTGACTTCTGTGACCCTCCCTGCACGGCCAGGCTGTGTGTGTTCGGGCTTCCCTCTCCCTCCTATAGCGCGCCATGCCCCCCTCCCGACAGTCTAACCATGTGCTGCACGGGCATCATGCTGAGCTTACTGCCGGTACACACCGCCCTCCCTACGTCATAATGTGCCGTCTGGGTAGATCACAGACAACATGTATGGTGTATGTGAGAAAGTGATCAGGCGGACCAACTAGTACAGTATTTGGTTCAGAATCTTTTTTTTCTAGATTTTCCTCCTTTAAAATTGGGTGCGTCTTATATGCCGGAGCGTCTTATACGGCAAAAAATACGGTAGATCTAGAATAATCTAGATTTATAAAATGTTTTACATGTTTCGGATGTTCCTTCAGAGTTGAAGATAGTTTACTTCCTAGTCCAAACCTCCTGCAGGACGACGGGGAATGGTACCGGGCAGGGTTTGAACCCTCGACCGTCGATAAATCCGAACGACAGTTTAGCGCGCAAACCGCACGACCAGGCAGCCATAGAGAGAAAATAGAGGATTCAGCTATTTAGGCAAGAAAAGATCATCTGTTTTAGAAATTTATTAAATGAATAAACAAAAAAACTATTTATGCATTATAATTTGAAAACATCTTAAACTTAATGATTTCATGTGAGGGGCTATGCCTGGGGATCTTAAAATTTAGTTAATGTTAATATTTAATATAGAATTAAAATCTGAGTTTATTGATGCCTAAATATAGAGACTGTCTGAAATAAATTATATGGTGTCCGGAATCAAATAATGTGGCCTTTTTGTGTGGGTCAAATTTGTCTGAATTAAATGAAAACACATCTAGCCTCTTTGACCTTAAATATAATAACAAATATCTTCGTTAGCGGTACAAATTATATTTTTATAAGTAGTCATCCTTATTCTCCTTAATAAAGACTAAAGAAGATTTTGATACTTCATTTTCTTTTCTATGTCAAACCATTGTCAAATCATTGGCCTCCTTCAGTCGTAGAAGTCAAAGTCAAACTTTGAAATTTTGGCCTATAGATGTCCGAATAGCATAATATTAAACTACTCTGGATCTAGACTAGAATTTGTTTATTAGATCTAGTCTACTATCTAGATTAGATTCTAAATCTAGTACTACTACCATTTTCTAAATAGAATATAATTAGATATTTATATATTATTTATATATAATGTAGTATAGTATAGATCTAGATCTATTATTTTTTCTTTATAGACATAGTCATAAATCTAGATCTAATAAATTATGACTAATGAGGAATCTATTTCATGAAGTATTTGTCTATTCATTCTAGAGTCCAATTTTTAATAACGTGACCGTCGTGAAGCCAGACCAGAAGGCAGAAGTGAACCTAAGGGTCAACTTCAGAATCAAATTCAACTTTTCAAGACTCAGCCACTCAAGACTAAGACCACAAGAGACTGTGACAGGGACTAGACCTAGTAGAGAGTCAACTTCAAGTTCAAGACTATAATAAGACACAAATTAAAAGTCAAGGCTAAGGTGCTGGAATCTAAATAGTAAAATAGATCTAGATAAAGATGATAATAGATTTGTTTTGTTCATGTTCTATTTTTCTATAATAATTATAGTGGTGGCTGAGTGGTTAAGTGCTTAGCTACCGAACCTGGGGTTCTGGGTGAAGACTGGGTCGACTAGGATCTTGAAATTCATGATTTTTAGGGCATCCCTGAGTTCGGCTAGCTCTAATGGGTACCTGAATATGGCTATTATTGGGGAAAGTAAAGGTGGTTGGTCATTGTGCTGGCCATATGACACCCTGCTCGTTAACCGTTGGCCAAAGAAAAAGATGACCTTAACATCATCTGCCCTGTAGATCACAAGGTCTGAAAGGGAAACTTTACTTTACTTATAGATCTAAATATTAAATATAGATTTATAGATATCTAGATCTAGAAAAATGTTTCTTCCACTTCCATATATTATATATGAATAGAGTCTAATCTAGATCTACTTAATCTGCTAGATTCTCTTTAAGACTCTAGATCAGGCATGTCAAACACGGTGTTTGGGGGCCGCATGCGACCCGCTTGGTTACCTAAAAATTATCAAAGTGTGTTAAACTATTTTGCTGGAAAATAAGAGATGACATGTTACTTGAATTAGTATTTGTTAAACTGAACAACGAGAGTGAGTCTGCAGTGAAAACAAGCTACATTTTGCCCAACTTAATTGCAAGCCATAGCAAATCATTTAGTGAATGCGATTTTATTAATGAGTGTGTTGTTAAAACCGAAGTAAATTGTCCAAAAAAGGTGAAAGCTTTCAAAGAAATAGTGTTAGCTAGGAACACCGTTGCAAATAGAATAAATGAAATGTCAGTCAGATTTCGTGAACAATTAAAGAACAAAATAGTTGATTCTAAATTATTTTCATTAGCTCTCGATGAGTCAACTTATGTAATGGGTGTAGCACAGTTGGCTAGATACACAAGGAACTACTTGAGCTCCGTTCTATACATAATACAACAACAAGCGCAAGGATGTTTTGGAGAAATAACAGGAGGTGCTACTGCTGTAAAATTTACCTTTGGTAAAGCTAGCTAGTCTAACAACGGATGGCGCATTAACCATGAAATGAAATGGTTTTGATGCAAAGCAACTTGCAAAAATAAGTGAGACTGATGCTAATTTTAAATTTGCTCATTTTCAGAGCAATCATTCAACAAGAAACATTCTGCGCTAAGCAATTACAGTTCCAACATGTCATAAGACCGTTTTCAGTCGCTCTCATATTTATTCGCCAATTTTCAATGTTTCTGGATGACATTGGACACTAATTTGATTGTGCTCCCTACTACACAGAAGTCCGCTGGCACTCGTGTCATAAAGTATTGCAGAGATTTTTGGAACTGCCTAAGGAATTTGTATTGTTTCTAAACAGAAAAGGTGATCCTGTTGAACATTTCCAAACTGAGGAATGGGTTCATGATTTGGTATTTGCAGATGATCTCACTGGTCACCTGCAAGACTTGAATTTGAAACTTCAAAGTAGATGCAAAATAGTCACAATTGCATGGAATCGTTAGTAGCTGCTTTCAATGACCATTTTCGTGACTTCGTTTCATACGAGCAAGAATTTTCGTTGTTTGTATCTCCATTCTCATTTATGTTGAAATATGTGGAAATATGCAACTAGAGCTGATAGAATAGCAATCAGGTTCTTTGTTGAAATCCAAGTATATATATATAAATGACTGGGCCAAAATGTTACAGTTATTTACCTGAACGGTACATTGAATTGCGTAAATTTGCAGCCAGAATTATTGCTATGTTTGCAAGCTCTTATCTCTGCGAGCAGTTTTTTTTCCATCATTAAAGCTACAAAAACATCTCACCGTTCGAGAATATCTGAAAAAAATTTGTCATCAGTGATGAAAGTGTCAGTAGCAAACAAACTTGAAAATGACATTAATAAACTTGTATCCCAGAAAAATTGTCAAGCTTAGGAAAAAGAAAATAATGCGAAATCATAGTAATTTTTAATTACCAAATAGTACTCCAAATTTACTTGGGGACAGGTATGACATTAATAATTGTATTCTATGGTATTGTTTCTAATTTACATAAAACTAGTAAGCTGTTTTGCTACTGATTTTTTGCTGTGGCCCCTCAGGTCATAGTAAGTATTTTTTGTGGCCCATACACCGTAATGAGTTTGACATGCCTGCTCTAGATCTAGATTATTCTAGATTCTGTCTATTTTGTCATCATTTGGAGCATCTGTCCACTGGTCTCAGTAAATACTAAACTAGACTAAAGAGAAAAGATGTCTTCACATCAATCTCAATTCTCTTCTTTCTTACACTTTAGACTAATCTAGTAAGTCTAAGATGTCTAGAGAAGTTTAGAGGTCTATGAAAACTCAAATAGCAGTATAAATTATATCTAAATCTATGTGTAGTAGGGATGTTTTGTCAGATTAATGTCATTAAATAATTTTGTACAAGTCTTCTTTGATGAGAAAATAAAAATATAGATTTTACATAAACCATAGAGTGTTATTTTCTTAAAGTATAAAATAAAAACAATGTAGCATAGATATGTTATAAATACATTTGTAATATTTAGTCATTGGTCAACCATTACTTTTCATATTTATTAGACAAATATTTCCCTAACCAACAGTACCAGAAGGGGTGTACTTTGTAATGTACATTTAAAGAGTTGTATACATAATATAATAATATATATATTATATATATATACTAGACATATATTGCCCGCAGGTTTTAATTTGCGTATCACTGTTGATATAGAGTGTTTTGGAAACAAACGAAATAATAATGTTATAAGTAAAGCAAATGGGTGAATTAAAAAATAGTATTAATGGAGCTATCAAAATAGTATTAAAATAGCTAATCGACCTAAATGCATTTTTTTAAAATAAAAAACATTTGCTTGTAGGTCTACAAGATGTAGACCTGCTATTGTAAGTGTGAATTCAATGGCTCAAGAAGCTTATTAATTATTGTATCTTGTATATTTAATATCCCCCATATAGAGCCTCATGTAGCCTGTCCAATCATAGTGTGTTTACATAGCGACACATGAAGGGGTGACAAAAAGCGATAAAATATATTTAATAATCAAATCGAATGTGTGAATGTGATTGTTTATATAACATTGTTAGTTTAATTTCATGTAGATCTAGAATCTAAACAATTTGAATGCCACAGCAGTATAGTCAATAAATAAAAACTTTGAGCCTATTATAGTAAAAGATTATACACTTTGAGGTTGTGTTGCCCTAGATACTCTAGGCTGTAGTGTTGACCTATATACCGCGCCATAATGAAAGACGTGTTGTGAACACGTCTAATGTAAATGTGTAGCTATGTTATCAGGTCTAAATGTACGTAAGTAAATCTGAAAGAAAAAGTAAATTGAAAATGAAGAATTAAAATTAAACAGAATCGGTAGTTGTTGGCTTAAATGCTTTAAAAAATACAATGGAAAGTAAATTGTATTATGTAAGTAGTTTATTATTTAAATAATATGGCTATATAATGTACAGTAGTTTCGATGAGCTTGTCAATTGTAGTCAAACTGAATTTCCATTAAATTGGATCAATAAAAATTATCTTATCTATATATGCTGTTCGGCATTTAGAAACTCACTGATATTTTATAGGAAGTAGGGAAAATGTTTTTTATTTAATATTTAGCTGATCCAACTTTTCCTTTTGTTACTCTACTGTATCTTTTATCTCCTATTTACCAATATTATGAATATTCTACTAAATAGTTCTTTTCAAGGATACTAGGATAAAAATAAAGGGAAAGACTTCACTAAACTTTATTACATGTTACTGCTATAAAGATTTTTTGAAAAGTTTTTTTAAATGTGAAAAAAAATGTAGAATTTTTTTAAATTTTTTTTTGCACAGTAATGATTGAAACAAAATTTGCATTAATTACAAAACACTTCACAGCACTTCATTGTACTGTTATAACCCTATTCACGACGCAAAAGGGTTAACTGTGTGTGATCAGCTGACATTTGTGACACAGGCCAGCAATACAGTTTAGCGTGCTATATTGAAAGGCATGAACTTTGCACGTGAATAGCGCCCGTGTTATAGTCATCTGATCATAAGCCTGCTCAGACCAGAGACACAGTGTGTAGGATAGCGGCAGTTCAAGACCGGAGAGCGTTGAGACCGGGACTGTTAGTCGGCCATGAAGTCGGTCCTGGTGTAGTCCTCCAGTGAAACGTACGAGTCCAGGAAGAGACAGTAGAGCTTATGAGTTTAGTTCGGTGATGTACAGTCTAACGTTGTAGTAGTTGATTGTGTTGCCAATTGTGTCACATTGGCTGTTTTATTGGACCCTTATTAAAGTACCAGATTTTTTGGAGCCTTGTTGTCAAGTTGTTGATGTGTTGTGTTGTGTTTAGCAGTGTTTATAGAAGGCCTCAGTAGGAGGAGAGAATCGTATCGTAACAGTACTTTGCTGTTTATTTTTTTCAGTTTATCACAAAAGTTAAGTTAGATTACTAATAAAAAAAAGTCATATTTATTTAATTTTAATTCCATTATTATATTCTCTTCTGCCACAGAAACTAATATTTGTTTCACATCTGCCACACAAAGATGGCATCTCAAATACAGGTAAGAAAATATTTTAGTGTAATTATCTGAATTATAGTTTTGTAGATCTTGCTATTTAATGGGTTGAAGCAACTAAAGATTTTTTTTATATCACTGCTTTCATGGTAAATTTTTTTATTGCAGATTCTGACAAAACATAGTTCTATTGAAACACTCAGTGTCTACTAAGTTTTTTACAAATATTTTTAAAAGGAAACGCTGATGGTTTTGACAGTTTTTGATTTACAGTAAAAAGGAAATTATTCTTTTTATTTTATTTTCAATAATAACTATGTAATTGATGCTTTTCTGACATAATTTTTCTGCACATCTAAAATGGTCACATTTTCCCTGGGTTTCTTTGTGACATCACACAAACCTGTTATTTTAATCTATTGACTTACTGTAATACATAAAACCTAGCAGTAAAGTTAACTATTTCATAAAAGAAATAGATCTTATCTATACAGTTAAAACTAGATCTTGTAAGCAAAGAAAAAAATGTGTGTAAAGAGTAGATCTACATGCGTGAATAACCATGGTATGGTGTATTTTCTCACCTGACCACTCAACACAACAAGCACTATCTCTTGGTTGACTTGTCATAACCCGGATGACCGGCTACATGTAGCCTAAACTACCATTACACTAACCAGTTTGTTAGAATCAATCAGACATATGATCTATTTACTTATTGTGATAGGGAGGGGCGTAGAGGAAAACGTTACTTATTTTTTTCTCGAATTGGTTATCCTAATGCTTTTAGATGTATATAAATGAACCATAGCTATAAACTAGGCCGTCACTAAGCCTAACAGCCACTGTAAGAATGAAGCAATATGGTTGGTTAGATCTACATTCGCTTTCAGTATTGTTGAAGTGACGAATACCTAGCCTAAAAACAAAATCTCAAAGAAACATGTTGTTTTTTTTTAGATGTCAAGAATTTACTGCCTATTAAATATAACATTTCTAAACATTTAAATAAAAAATGGTAAAATGTTTACTATTACAACTGTTTACGCATAATTTAAATATGTAAATAACTCAAATTTGAAAAATCATTAGACTTTCCCTTTAATGGCAACTATAATATAGTTTTCAGATTAGCTCTACCTTATTCTGTTGAGGCCATTATAAGCCATTTGATTTTATTTTTTAATAAATCTCTTATTATTGATAGATGGTCGTTGGATAGTAGCTCTAAACAGCGAGTACAATTAAATTGATATAGATTAAATTGATATAGAAGGCATATTACTTGCTAAATGCTGAACTTGACTAAAACTTAAACAAACTTCTTTTTTAAAAAAAACAAAAAAAAAACAACATAACACTTAAGAATAATTTAAACGTTAAACCTGGCCTACATTGCTGTAGAACGTTTCTGATTTATAATATTAAATGGGAGCTAGACTTGGAAAAAAAATATTTAGACTTATGAATTTGATAAAATCACAGCAATTCTATTTATTTTTACTAATTCTGAATTTAAAAAAAATAAATTACTTGCTTCACACTGTCATATAAAAGATTTTCATTCATCTCAAAAATATTTCATTCCTGCTTAGTGCTTATTATTATTATAGAATTCGAGCTTATATTGTACAACGTAAACATGGACTAATATTTATTTTTATTAAGATAAAATAGTTAACAAATAGATTCGTGCTTTAGGAAGATATGGCTTTAAAATAAAATATCTTGAAAAAAAATTAAATCCCCCTACATTGTAATTATTAAATTTTTAAACAGGATAAATATATATATATATAGGTCATACATCTTCAAATGAAATACTCTAAGTTAATAAAGACATTTTTAGTCTAACTATATTATAAGCAGCGTGACGTCATGGAATTTTTTCCTTTGATGTCATATGAAATGAAGTCTTTAAATGAAATGTTAATAAGAACTCTGTGCACTAATGTTTATTAAACCTCGCCAACGTTCTCGTACTGAAACAATATTTTAGTCTAACTAGGTCATGTGACGTGAAGGATATTTTTCCTTTGACGTCGTATGGAAAGAATTCTTAAAATGAAATGTAATAAGAACTCGGTGCAATAATGTTTATTAAACCTCGCTGACGTTGTCATATTGATATCGACATTTTTTAGTCTGAATAAGCAGTATGACGTAGGCTAAGGGAATTTTTTCTAATCTAGATTTTTTTACACAAGATCTACATTTTTTTTACACTAGATCTAGATTTTTTTTACACTAAATCTAGATGTATATTCTAATTAAAATCATTGTAGATTCTAGATCTAGAATTTCTAGGTCTAGTTAAGAATTATATAGACTAGATCAAGATCTAGAATTTCAATTTCAAGTATAGATTTTGATTTCCATATGTCTATATCTATATTGCAATTTTATAAAATACTAAGACTAATCTACTATTTTTAAAGTCAATGTTGCTTTCAGTCTTTAGATAGATTAGCTAGGCTTTTTTATTTTACGTAAATCTTATCTAAATTACATCCAAATTATTCCAAAGTTAGATCTTAGATCTAGGAGATAT
This sequence comes from Biomphalaria pfeifferi, assembly GCA_030265305.1. Lineage (NCBI taxonomy): Eukaryota > Metazoa > Mollusca > Gastropoda > Planorbidae > Biomphalaria > Biomphalaria pfeifferi. The sequence continues at coordinate 908,311 of JASAOG010000142.1, read as the reverse complement.
ATATATATATCTTAAGAGTGTTAAATCAGAAGTTACGATTAGGTAGATCTACATCCTTATTCTAGTTCCATTTAAATGAAAGTGCCAATAGCTTTGTTGGTAACTATGCTCGGACATCGAGCAGACGTTGTCAAAGTACAAGTTCGATACCTGTTCTTTTTTTAAATTACAAAACAATGCCAAAAGATATCTAAAATCGCTCCTTTGGCTCATTGTAAATATTTGGTAGTTGTGTAATATATCTCTTTATCAATAATAGGCTATTAGTTTTTTATTAAGTTAACGGGAGGTTTGATTTTTATTTATGATTTATATTAGAAGGATCATCAGAAACATGTAAAATATTTTACAGAAAAAACAATTTTCCAACGCCAAATAAGTCTTTAAAACATTATTACATTTGACAATCAAAACAAAATCTTGTCTTGAATATTCCTTGCAAATAGGCATAACTTATAGGGATCTGATGGGGGCCGCCTCTTTGTAATATTGTTTTTATTGTTATTGATTTCTAGTTAATTTCAGTAGCGTATTGCCTTTTAAAGTGTTATTTATATCTGTGATTATATATATATATATATATCAAGTACTATTAACTATACTGTTTATAACACCATCAAAGCATCATGATGGTGGGGATCATGCACAAACAGTTGCCAGCCATTACAATCAACTAGAAGAAGCAGGGCTGGAGCAGCGCACATGCAGCCGCATATTTTTCCTGAGAAACTTCAATAATTGGATAAAGAGTGTATTAATTGGTAAGAATAATGAGCCTTTTTCATTAAAGTTAAGAAGTCTAGCAGTAAACTAGCTCAACCTTTTTTTTTTTTCTTCTCATAATTGCTTAAGTGGATATTATCAAACTTACTTTCATTAGATGACTAGCTGACAGTTTAGGTAAAAATATTTCTTCTGAAAATCTTTTTTGTAATGTATTCTTTTCCTTGTGTTTGTCATACCAGCTGAAAGTTTAAACAGTCTACGAAAATCTGATCACCACAGTAGTGTATCTGTTTTAGATTTATGCTCAGGGAAAGGGGGTGACTTACTGAAATGGAAGAAGGGAAGGATTGGTCACTTGGTTTGCGCAGGTAAATTTTTAATACAAATTTAATTGTGTCAATTGTGATATGGATTTTGCCTTTTTTTTCCCCGATTCGTGCTAATAGCTCAGTTTTGTATTGTCATTTATTCATTTATTTTGACAACTTTTCATTTTGCATAAAATTTTTTGCTGCTTGACAACAGATGTATTAAAAGTTTAGAAAGATCACTTCATATATAATATTCAGTTTTGCCACTTTTGTATTGTGACATTTATATTTTATAATTAATATTAATTAGAATAGTTTTAAAAAAAATATTGAAAAAAAAATTGAATGTTTAGTTACTATATTATTTGACATAAAGTAGGATTTGATTTTTGTTTAAATTTTCTATTACTTGTTATATATATATATATATAAATTTAAAAATATTTCTTAATTCAAATAAGTATGTGGTGTGATAGATGGAATGTGAAACGCTTTGCATGCAAGAAAATAATTCCAGCCTGACTGATTAATTTTGTTTAAAATGAGAATGTTTATAATTTATATCAAAGTCAGTTTTACCTTGATAATATTTTAACCTGCTGAGGACAATAGAGGCATTTTCTGATAACATTTGTATAAATTGTTAAAAGAAGTTAAAGGTTAAACTTGTATAATTTTAACTTAATACCTTTACGTAAATGCCATTTTGAAGCTATAATGTTATGTTCCAAGCTTATTTTTTTTTTCTCCCACCCCTTCCCCCTTCTATTAAGTTTATCTAGCATACAGTTGTTGTTTAGCTCTTGAACAGGAAACTTTCCTTTATTTCTTGTTTAGGCACTAGTGTAAGTCTTGAAAAAAACTTTCCTTTGTTCTTGATTAGGTTATGGTTGAAGTCTTGAAAAGTTTGTATTGTTCTTGTTTGGGCGACAGTTTAAGTCTTAAACAGGAAACTTTCTGTTATGTCTAGTTTAGAAAAGAGATGCCATGCTACGCTTCGTATTAGTTAAATTTTGCTTTCCTTTCCCAAAATGTATTTAATACCTCCCCACCCTAAAACTTTACATACTATAATATAAATTTGTAGATATTGCTGAAACATCAGTTCAACAAAGTGAAGAAAGATACAGACAAAATGTACAAAGGGAAAGAAACAAAATTTTCAGTGCTGAATTCATTGCTGCAGATTGTACAAAGGTAATACTTGGTCTAAGGTGGTATCTGGTTACATTTTAAGAATGAAACATTTCTACACTTTAAAATTTTATCTTCACATTTTAATTTCAACTATATTCACATTTTGTAAATGTAACTCTTGAAAACATCTTAAAATTGCTGGCAATTATTGCCACACTTTAAGCATTGTATTTGATTCTAAAAAAAAATTAAGGATGAGTGCAGTATTCCCGTGCCAGACCCAATTGTGGCCGGAATTATTTTTTTTTTGTGTATATATAGCGCATTTTTCTTGCTTGAACCATGCTCAGTGCACTATTTTTTTTTTGCATCTGGGAGATTTCTGTGCTGCCTTTAGATGCTCAGTAAACACAACTGTACTCAGATTGGATTCAAACTCGAGCTCTTTTCAAAGCCATATCAAAGCAGTTTTGGCTTTTCAGCCTCACGTATCACTGAATCTGATGCAGTTAAAGTTGGGTCTGTAAGTGGTGAGCTTAAAAGATTACTGCCATTAATGAAAGCAGATGGCCACCTGGAAATGACAGCTGGAGAGGCTACAAGAGAGACACATTTGAAACCCTTCTCACATCAGAAATCAGAAATCTATTTTTGCTTTGTAAATGCTTTAAGGAGGTTTGGGTGCAGGTATTAGGCCTACCATCTGTCAAAGCATTACTATATACTATCAAGCTAATTTCTCTATCTTTCATGAGTCAAAATCATAAGAGCATCTTTTTTTTTTTTTTTTTTAATTAAAGTTCCCCTTTCAGACCTTGTGGTCTATAGGGCAGATGAGGTAAAGGTCATCTTTTTCTGTGGCCTACGGTTTACAAGGGTGTCATGTGGCCAGCACAATGACCAACCGCCTTTACTTTTCCACAACAAATGTTAGGTACCCATAAGAGCTGGGTGGACTCAAAGGTGCCCAAAGTTCCCAAAATTAAACCCAGTCTTCACCAGGATTTGAACCCAAGATCCTCAGTTTGAAAGCCAAATGCTTTACCGCTCAACCACCACGCCTCCTCATCACTATGATTAGAACAACTTAATCTTTTTGGAATTCTAAGTCTCACTACTGTATTTATTACCTCACTATGCTTTTATTTGTTTTACATCAAGCATAATCAAATTAATTTGTATCTCACACAGGTTAGATTGAAATCTAAATACAAAAATCCAAATCAGTCTTTTGATCTTGTTAGCTGCCAGTTTTCATTTCACTATTGTTTTGAGAGCTACAACCAAGCCATGTTGATGCTACGGAATGCCTGTGAGTGTCTCAGGGTTGGAGGTTATTTTATCGGTACCACACCTAATGCTCATGAAATAGTGTAAGTGGAGACGATAAGTATACCTTACTCTTTTATGTTCAATCAAATCTTTTCTAATAAACTTCTAAGTTTATCATGAAATTAAACTCAGCATTCCTCAGTGTAGACAGAATTGTAAGACTCAAATTTTTAAGTTTAGGGAATCATGAGAAAAATTTAACTTCAGCTGTTGAAATAAACTCCTAATATAATATTGATAATCATTTATGTTCAACTTTTAATAAGAAACTATGAAATTTATTTTTTGAATTTTCCAAATTATTCCCAAAAATGTTCTTTTTCCTTGTTAGTTCAGTTTATCTAAGAGTAAAGTTGAATGAGGAAGGCTTATAGCTATGTAATATTGGCTCACACTGCAAAATTCAAGTAGAAAAGAAGACTTTAGAAAGTTTAAATGTTTAATTTAAACAAGTATTGAGAAAAAATGTTTATTATTATGGCTACATTTTCATCATGTTTTTTCTAGCTTGGATCATAATTCTTTGCTTTAATTTGTTTGACAGGAAACGTTTAAAAGCTTCCAAAGACAGTTCATTTGGTAATGACGTCTACAGAATTTCATTTCCTCACAACAACAAAGAAAGTTTTCCAGTTTTTGGAGCCATGTACAATTTTCACTTGGAAGGTGTGGTGGACTGCCCAGAATTCCTTGTGTATTTCCCAGTTTTAGAAAAGTAACTTTTTTTTTTAAAAGATAGTTGTTTCAAGATTTCGTCTGATTTTAAATTGTACACATTTTTACCTAATTACTTAATTTTAAATTTGTTTTCACCATTTATAATTAAAATAGAAAGTGCTTGAAGGTCAAACACACATGAAAAGTCAATCATAAAAATTTCATTGGCACATAACAATTCTTATAACCTCGTGTTATTTTTACATTTTTATGGTTTTAAAAAAATTATCTTTGTGTTTTAGACTGGCTGCACAGTTTGGCATGAAACTTGTCAAAAAACAGACATTTGCTGATTTTTTCAAGGAAAATGTTACAAACAGAGGAAGTTTAAATTTACTCAGTGCCATGCAGGCATTAGAGGTGATGTACATTAGTCCTACCTATGCCTTAACCAATAGTATAATGTTGTACCATGACCCAATGTATTATGGTCTGCAAATTAACCTAACCAGTAATCTGAGTTTTCCAAATATTTTCTGGTTCCAAAAATGTCATCAAGTTTAATTTGTGATGATAAGACTGATTAAGCCTGTCTCAGAAGTTATCAAGATGTCAATTTAAATGGGTTTTTTTTATGTTTTAAATTACAGAAACTGGACATCAATTATAGAATCATTACAAAATCCAAAATATTTTGTGTGCAGATTTCTATGACTGGTATAAACTATGACAGTTTAAAGGCTTTTTTAGTAAATATAGTCTTGTTGAAATAATAAGACAAAAAGTCTTAATCATGTCATTTTGTGGTCACCCAAGTAGCATCATCAAAGTTATAGTGCAGACTCTGACTTATGTAGTATATATATTATAATGTCGTCTGGGTTACATATATATATATATATATATATATGATGTAATGTAGCCTGAAATCAAATCCAGGTGTTTCATTGCCACTATATTGACAAATTTAGAGGTAATGGGATCAGACAAGCTGGCCGTTGCATTTTGCCAATACAGTTTTTATTTAAACTCCGGCCACAACTGTCCAATTGGGTTATCTAATTTGCTATATCTTGTCTTTCTGTCTATAACCTGTATATAAGTCTAGGAGTGTCTCCATCAATTTAAAATTGCAACAACTTGCACACCCACTACCTCTTGTTATGAGACATTCTTTTCCATTTCAAGAATTCGGAAGTTATGCTTTCTTGAACCATACTTATTCCATAATAAATAAATATCATTTACTTATTTTGAAGGGTCTTTATTTGAGTGCTAGATGTGAACATCTTTTATTTCAATGTAAAAAAACAACTTTAAAAATTAATTTACATTTTTTTTTAATGTTTATTTTTAGATTTAGTTATTTAGCAGTGTAATTTATGATTGCATACAATGTCTATTTATTATTGTATTCAATGTTTACAGCCCTTTCCTCCGTTAGAAGGCTCGAGCCCAGTTAGCTCTAAAACAGAGGACTATCAGATAGCCCAAGAAGTTTTTAACTCAGTCTTAGGATCTCAACATTCAGATCGTGGTGATGGCCCCTGTAGTAAGAGAATTGTAAGAAAAATTTTATTAAGCTTAGGAGAATAAGACAAAGTTAACTTTACCTTTTTAAATAAACACCTTGCTAGCTAATGTTTTCACACACAGAACACCAGAGCGATTTAGGTTAACTACATGTCTACACACACAGTGCTTTATTTTTTTTAATGAAACTTTACAAAGAAAAACTCCGATCGGATTTGTTTTGAAATTGTGATAGAGCTTATTTTTTTCTTCGTTTTTTGAGTCAGAATATGTTATGAAATAATATTTTTCTGATGATTTTTTTTTAAACATTTTTTTTCCTTATTTGAAACCACAATGATAATAACTTTTATAAAGAATCCTTTTTAGTCTCATCAATGTTTAAGAAAATTAAGGTTACTAATTGTATTATTCTTATTGTTAATTGAAAAAGCTATATGTTAAAAATGTATTTGAAGATAAAAGTACATTTTCAAATGCTACCTATTCTTTAATTTCACTTCATGTAGACAAATAGTTTCACTCAGGAGCTCTATGAAAGTGTGTTGTGTCAGCTTTAAGTATTGTTTGGATGAAATGCTAAAACAATGTTCAGTCAAACCATATTTCTATTTCCTCAATCCACAGGGCACACTTACCTTAGCTGAATGGGAAGCTGCAAGTAAGCTGAATATAATGTTTCTAGTTTGTTTTTGTTTATATGCAAAGCCATGTTGTTTTTTTAAAGGACCAAAAATCTGGTGTATTTGCATTGTCGTGGTTATAAATGGATATTTGATAGTTAAACAAATTTAAAATGACATTGTTACCAATGTTGTTTTGTTTTTTTTAATTTATCTAATCAAGTGACATAGTGTTATCTTCCAATTTTTATACTGTTTTTGCGAAAGGCATCGGCAGCAAGATTATTTTTTTGAACCACTTATGTATAGTTCATGTTCAATATGCAAGCTATAGTCCAATCTCTTTTGTGGAGCCTGTGGGGGGAAAGGAGTATTTGCTAGTAGATTTAGCCACACATCCAAGATTGGTTTAAAATTTAAAACCTTTAATTGGAAGAATACATTTCAGGACATCTACTAGTTTTTCTTAGTTCAGAAAGTGTTTTGTAGATATAATTTTGTCTGAACAGACCGACTAGAATTAATGAACACACGGAAGATAATGCCTTGAATGTTTCTCACATCAGTAACCACCCATCTTACCCCTTCTTAATTCAATATTATCAAATATGCGCTCTTCTTACTGGGATAAATAGTGAGTTGAAGATGCCAGGAGAATGAATTATAGAAGTTCTAAATTCTGGGAAATGTTTGACGAGGGTGCAGTGCCCTCGCTTGACCCTACTATAGACCGTAAGTGCTCCCTCTACCTGGCTAAGGGTATGGGGCTGTCACTATTTTAAGAAACACTGCTTTACAGTCTTGTAATACTTCAGTGAAAGAAAAGGAATATTTTTTTTGTTTAAATCAGTTGAAAATATACTTCTTTGATGTACTTGAATGACAATTGGCAAAGTTGAAACTGCACTTGAATATCTTCTTTTTAATCCTGTCAAATGTTGTCATTTGAAATGAAGCTGTTGTTTAGCTTCATATATCCACGCAATACAAGTTTGTTTCAAGTTAAAGATGCTTAGGCACCTAAGAATGTTGCAATAACCAAGAATTTATACTATTACCAAAACAATTCTAATAGATATTTTTGATTGATTTTCCTCAGCTCTCTATCTAGTGTTTGTCTTCCAAAAAGTTGAAGATATTCTTCCCTTCGAGGCTTCCTCACTTTAGTGTTGATCAACATTCTACTGGTCAGAAAGAGTTTAGATCACGACAAACTGGAGACACTTGGTAACAGAAAGCTCTTGACAAGGATGAAACGCGACCAAAAAAATCCCATTTTCTAAACTGTGACTTTAGGCATGCCATCCTGTATGCACTAAACAAAACACCACACAAAATAGCTTTTGGTACGATCTTGTTATATTAAAACATTATATATATCATATTAATTATGATGCATAAAACATTAGGAATGTTAGCAAACATCTCAACATATCATTGATGTTATGAAGGAGAAGGAATTATAATTATATGTCAAATCATTGTGTTTTTGAGTTGATATTACTGTTTCTTGTGTTTAATAACATTGAATGTCTAAGTTAACAAATCATTGATGAATAAAGTGTTTCCTGCCTTCTTAGGGAAAAATATTGCATTATCAAAAATAATTTACTCACATTTTTTGTCCAGACATATTGGAAAAGTTTCACTAGTTAATAAAACATGTTTTCCCTGCTCTTTCTTTTCTTTAATAATTATGTTTTCACTCCAATTATTAGGTGGCGGTTAGGGCAGGTTTTGTTGAGTAGGGTCAAAAATTTGTAATACTGCCCTGTTACCTTGCAATTAAGACAACACATTGATTACATCACAAATGTTTATTACAATCAAATTAGAGACATTTTATAATCTTTCAATTGAATTAAAACAGCAATGTACAACATCTGGAGGCATTCTCTTACTATGTTAATGTCCACACAACAGTAGTGTTCCCTTCCCTCTAAACATCAAAATAATACCAAAGTCTTAGAATAGAAATCTTAAAAAAAAAATATAAAAAAAATTAAGATTTGTTTGCCTGACAATGACATGAAAATTAACACTAGGGCCATTACATAAGCCAAATGACTGAACAATAAAATGCATGGACACTGAAAGCTACTATAAACACTGAAGACTTGAGTTTTAGAGCTGCATTTTTCAAAGTCAATCCTATATGTTCATTTGGTTAAAAAAAAAAGAGTAGTTTATTACATGCATAATAAAACTAAATGTGATTACATTGGTGTAGATTTTAAAAATGTTATGAAGCCTATCTCTACAACATGTAAGCCATTCTCCTCCTCCCTGGTACTATTTTGATTTTCAAAGTAAGCAATAACAATTGGTTAGCAGGCTTGGCATATCTAATTCAATATATAAATTTTTAAAATAAAAACTTGAATGGCACGGTCATCCATTGACTCTATTCTAAATACATACAAAAATCAAATAAAGAAGCACTTTGTTCACTGGCTCACTCAGTAAATCATGTTATACAATATTGCTTGAGATGTTTCATAGATAAGGCATTGAAATTTCATGCAATATTTATTTTGTTTTGTCTCCAGGAAAAAAATGTTTTCAACTAATGATGTAAACTTTTAATTTCCCCAAGCATCAATTGTGGTAACAGTGAACAGCAGAGTGCGTATGAGAAGCACATTAGCCTCATCCCTTAACTGACATTTACCACCTGATAGAGTAGTCCCCACCTCCTATATCACTTAAAGGGCTCCTTCCATACCATATATAATCTAAGGTAGCCAGAAACAAACCATTTGAGCAGAGTGTTATGCCTATTGGTGACTGCCTCAATAAATTTGCATTTTAAAATGTTAAATTTATATAGTATAATGGGCATCAAGATAACAAAATATGAATCCATAAATTTATTTAGGCAACTATTATGTCGTTTAGGCCAATTCTAATACAAATTTAAACAAGATTTCAATTTTAGTAAAAAATTCTCACTGGACTGGAAATAAAAAGAAAAAACATTAATTTGAATAAGATTAAACATTACCAAATATATGTTGGTTTTGCTACAACAGGGTCATACCAATGTCTTAAATAAAAGCAGAGAAGAGTTCTAAGCAGGGTGATAGATGTAACATCAAACAACAACACTTAATTTACACAACACTTTTTGGGTGATTTGCTTGAAATGTTCATGTTCTCAGATATTGCATGTAAATTAGCATTTATTAGAAATGATTACTAGAAACAGAGTAACAAAACACAGAGTATACACAGATGTATAGATATATAGCTTTATAACAAGAAACTTTGGCGCATAACACAATGGCAGGAAGCTGAAAAGTTACACAATCATGTACATCCAAATTACTGGACTGGATGAATTAGTTTTTGTATCTTTTTTTTTTTGTTTAATATTTATATATATATATATATTCATACTCTTGATTGAACAGAGATGTTCAAGTTTTCAATGACATTGTCAAAATACAGTTTACAGTTATGACAAGGCCAATGAATTCATAACAACAGTAAATGCACACATAATCTTAAAAATAATATAGACAAATACATTCAAGCTGGTTCAATATAAAGAAACAAAAAGTATGCAATCATCAAATTTGAGTTTGCGCTAATATATAACATATGCACTCAATATATCAAATTTATTTCACTGAAGTAGAGATTGAAAATCATTTTGTTCATATCTAAATGATAATTGTAATAATCAATAAGGAAACACCATTTTAAGGACCTCAAATGGTCTATTATAGATATTGCTCATAAGGTTACAAGTCCAATCGAAATATCTGTAAATAATGACAATTAAATTTTGTTCAGCTCTCTACTATTCTAGTACAAAACACAATTTCCACTAAAAACTATACCAATGGTTACCACATCTACGGGATTATCCATGAGCAAAATATTTTATTATAATCAATATACAGTGGTCGTGGTCTATGCACTTAAAAAAAATGTAGAAGTGGTTCTTGAGTCCAGATATTGTTGAGGGCACTAAAACTTTACACTCATCCAATACGTTTACACTAATGCAATGAGCTAAACCAAACAAATCTTGCCAAAATAAAATACACTTGTACTTGCATGTCTAATAGTTTGCTACTCAGAAATAACTAGATCAATAAATTAGGTTGTATGGTATGTGGGTGTTACAAGGCTAGACTTAATTTTCCTCATCTTACATCACTCAGGCCAAAAAAATACTAGCACCTATACCAGGATTCAAGATTCTCACACTTCAGTTGGTATTACCTATGCCAAAAACCATGTCCACAATTCTACACTTAACAAACACAATTATACAGAGGTAGACCAATGGTAACTTGGAGGAAACGGAAACAAAATTATTTGTGAAATTAAAATACTAACTTTTCATTACATCAAGTTTTTCAATGCAATTCAAGAAAACAAAATTACAATATGTATCAGTATAAAAAAAAAATCTGTTATATAAATTTGTGTTGACACACCTTACTATCTATTTAGTCAATTTTTTATTTTATTTTATACCTAAGTATTTGGGGAAAAGCTTTCATATAACTGAAGAAGTTTAACTTAATGACATTACATAGAAAAGAAAGATGTAAACTTTTAAATGTATTGATTCATCTACAAAAGATTTCAGGCAATACTAGAGTTTAATTCATGAATTTTTCTAATGTAATTACAATTTTAAAAAGCTGTCTTTCACTTTTATTTACAGGAAAATTGTGAATGTTAAAAAAAAAAGACTACAACAAAACATAAAATGTAAATTCCTACAGCTATTCTCTCTGTACTTACACTTAATCTATTCTCAAGCTTAAATTTCACACACGTAGTTGACAGTAGCAAAGTTATAACCACAGTTGTAATAGCAGTTTGGTTTCTGTGTCTCAATACTTTACTAGCGTAGTAAACTTGTTACAAAATAGTCTACCACAGGTACTAACTTTGGAACAAGATGATTTAAAGATGTTTTAGATATTCAGAAGCACACTGTAATTTTGTCTTCAGGGACAATAGTTCAGGATTCAAAGGGTTACAGATAAAGTGGGGGGGGGGGGGGGGGGGGGGGGGGGGAAGAGTGTAATTACTGCAACAACAAAACTAGTGTTTTATTCAATTAAAAGTGAGAAAAAAAAGGTGGGACAAAAACAACCAACATAAAAAAAAATGTCTCTTGGTAGTATAGAATTTTTGTTACTACAAGGCATACTACTGCTAGAAAAATACATAATCGAAAGCATATTATGAAATGTCAAGCTGCATTAGACCATCACACTAAATACAGTTATATACAATATTGAGCTAGCACATTAAAACATTCATTCAAAAGCCATTCACAAAATAAATAAAAAAACAGCATTACTGATTTTCATTTAAAAGATAAAAGCTAAGTCAGACTTGGATGATCTTAACGACTGACAGCCCCACAGATAGGGGAGTCACATTGCTATTTACAATTGAAGCTTGAGTTAGATAAGTTGATTGAAAATTTCTCAGTGATGTATCCAGGGACTAACAAAAATATACATTTACTAATGCGATTACAACCATAATATCTGATGTCCTTGCTGGGTTCTTTAATTCAAGCATTTATAACAAAGTGACATCCACATAAAGCCTTTATAAAATAACAATTTGAATATGTAAAAAGTATCCACAGCATTCAATAATGACACAGAACAACACTAGAATCAATAGAACACTTATGCTAAGACAGCCTCTGAGATCAGTTCTATTGTGTTGACATTTGCACCCACACACTAGAGTGTTGTATAAAGTCACTCACATGCACACACTAAAAGAATTTATCACTTAAGAAATCATAACATTAAATAAAAACTTAGTTAACCACCTGCCTTTGTTATTGAACCTTGCTAGCCCAGGCCATGTCATCTGATCGAGGCTTGCTACCAGTGAGGCCTTCTATAAGCGCCTCCGCCTTGCTCCAGAAGCCTATGCTCTCTAAAGGGTAGTTCAACCAGCCAGTGGTAATGCAGTAGTAGGTTTCATGTGGGGAGACATGGTGGATGCGGTGGTGCTTGCGAGGCAGTATGATATGAAGGTCTTGAAGTAAAGTAATATATCTTGGTAAACCAAAATAGGTGTGAGACCATTTGTGGCACTGAAAAAAAAGCAAACAAAAAAAATGAATTATAAATAGAGCCCTCAAATCAATCAGGACACAGTAAGCTAAGAATTGACTGCTAAAAGCTCAATCAGATATTGCACTGACTAAGTCTTCTTGTACAACATGAAATCGTCCACAATCATTGATTCTTAAGATATTAATATTTTTTATTAAATAATGCACATTAGCTTTTTCATTTTATCACAAAAGCAAGATATTTATGAGATCTCCATACCTGATTGGTCAAGCTGACAAAAACTGCCAGCAAAAATAAAAACATTTTCCAGTTGTAGGTTTCTGCTATTTCCTGCGGAGAGCCAGTATAGAACTGGTAAGCTGTATAAGCAATAACTGGTATAGTTACTGCAAAGTTATCCCCATTTGTCTCAATAAAGTCATGTCGTGTGATAGAGGTAGGATCAATGTGGTGCTCCCGAAATGGACGAATAAAGCCCTGCAAATTTAAAAAAAAAAAAGAAAAAAAAAAGGCATTAATATTGTAAGAGAATGTCACTCCATCAAGTATTGATCACTGTTTAAACAAAAATGAAAATATAAATGTATGCAGTAGATTAACTATTAAAACTTTTAATCATTCATGAAAATTTTGAAAACAAAGCCTTAAAAGCAGGCATGTCAAACACGGCGTTCGGGAACGCATGCGTCCCGCAACCACTTTGCATGTGGCCTGCTTGGGCAGCTCAAAAATTATCAAAATAATGTCACACTATTACGCTGGAAAATATGAGATAACAAGCTACTTGAATTGAAACAAATATTTGTTAAGCTGAACAACAAGAATGAGTCTACAGTGAAAGCAAGCTACATTTTGTCAAACTTAATTGCAAGCCATAGCAAATCATAAAGTAAATGTGATTTTATGAAGGAGTGTGTCCTTAAAGCTGAGATTTTTTGCACTGCGTGAAGAAAATGTATTGTTTCTGAACATGAAAGGTGAACCTGTTGAACATTTCCAAACTGACAAATTGATTCAGGATTTTGCATTTATAGTTGATCTCAATGGTCACCTGCAAGACTTCAATTTGAAACTTCAAAGTAAAGACAAAATTGTCACAACTGCGTGTGATCATGTCAAGTGCTTTCAAGCAAAATTACGACTGTGGATAAATCAAATATAAATAGAAAATCTTGTTCACTTCTCAACGTGTCAGGAACTAAAAAGATTAAATATGGCTACATTTGGTAAAAATGTCCTACAACTGGAATCATTAGTAGATGCTTTTCATTGACCGTTTTCTTGACTTCGTTTCATACGAGCAAGAATTTTCGTTGTTTATATTTCCATTTTCATTTGCTTCTGAAAATGCTGCTTAAATGTGCAACTAGAACTGATGAAAAAGCAGTGTGGATCTTTGTTGAAAGGTAAGTAGATAGAAGTGGCTGTGCCAAAATTTTAGTTATTTACCTGTAAGGAATGTTAAATTGCGGAAATTTGCAGCCCGAATTCTTGCTATGTTTGGAAGCACTGATCTCTGCGATCAGTTCTTTTCCATAATGAAAGCTGCAAAAACACCTCTCCGTTCGAGATTATCTGATCAAAATTTGTCATCAGTGATGAAAGTGTCAGTGGCAAACAAGCGTCAACCAGACATTTATAAACTTGTATCCCAGAAAGAATGTCAAGCATCAGGACAAAGAAAATAATGCGTAATCATAGTAATCTATAATTACCAAATAGTACTACAAATTTAGCTAACTATGGGACAGGTATGCCGTTAAATAATGTATTCTATTGTATTGTTTATAATTTACATAAAACTAGTAGGCTGTTTTACAAATGATTTTTGGCTGCAGCCCCTCAGGTCATAGTAAGTTTTTTTGTGGCCCATACACCTTAATGAGTTTGACATGCCTGCTTAAAAGCTTTCTTGAATTGCCTAAAAGCGAAACTAAACAAAAAAAAAAAATTATTTTAATATACAAAAACTACATTCCATAACAATTATTAAATACACAAAAATGCTATAAGCACTTACACTCCCAACTATTGGTAAATCTACAGAGCCCCATGTGTCTGCACCCCAATGAACAAGGCCACTGCAGAAGTCAGCTGTCACAATTCCAAGCACTGCAAATGAAACAAATAAATTCTGTTAATCAAAATATGAAGTGCTCATATTATGCAACTAATTGTTACAAAAGCTTTAAAAAGCAAACTGCATGAACAAAAAAATCACAATTAATCAGCTATTATTTAGCTTTTAAAATTTAACTACACCCCCAAATGCCCTGATACAATGCCAGAAAATGTTGGCTGTATCAATACTTACAGGCACAAACAAGTATCATGAACCACTGGCTTGAGTCAAAGTAACGTACCAAATAGCAGAAATTTATGATCAATAAGGCTATGCTGACAAACAAGCAAACAGTTTCTTGAAATCTTTTACCTAAAAAGAAAAAAAAAGGGTTAAAGTTAGGGTTACCTATATTTACCATCTTGCTGGAATGGCTGCCTGGTCGTGCAGTTTGCACGCTGGACTGTCGTTCAGATTTATCGATGGTCCCGGGTTCAAACCCTGCCCGCGCCCATCCCCCGTCGTCCTGCGGGAGGTTTGGAATAGGAAGTAATTATCTTCAACTCTGAAGGAACATCCGAAACATGTAAAACATTTTACAAACAAAAAAAAAGCATTGGTGGGAAGCATGGTCAAGAGGTTAAGTACACTTGAACTTGGCTTGGCTACCTATAAAAGGGGGCTTGAGGCTCGATACCTGACTCGAGCAGAGTTGTGTTGCCTAAAGGCAGCATGGAAAACCTTCTCCCAGATAACCCCTCTCCCTGGTCCACAAATGAGATTGGACCATACCGCTCTGAGCATGATATAAGCATAAAAGTAGCGCTATATAAATGCTTTTTTTTTTAAAGAGAATTGAACAATAAGCAAAAATTAAGCTTTTAAACAAATAAATATACAACACTGATATAGAAATGAAGACTTGCACTTTAATTAGTTAAAATGCAACATGTCATATTTGTTCTGTTGTCACAGATAGATATTAACATTAACATACTGTAGACATTAATTAATAATAATGATAATAATAGCAGAGACTGTTTATCAAAGTAAACATAGAAGACTATCTTTTTATTTCCGTCCAATTCTTTTACTTTCGCACAAAACATAAATAACAAACAATGATGTAATATCATATAATATTAGCACAATATTACAAGCGCTTTAGTTTTCCTGAATGACTGCCTGGTCATGTAGTATGTGAACACAACAACATGTACATAGGTCCTGAGTTCAAACCCTGAATGCTTCGTAAATAAAGACCCTATAAACTCTTTTTTTAGACATCAGATGAAGGTATCTTGAGGTAAAACTGGTGACAAATACCAGTGTTCAAGTATTACATGATAAATAGAATAAAAAATAAACAATTTAAGCTGTTTGGTTTGTATGCTTCAGACCTTCCTTCAGAGTTCAGGATTACTAAATAAATCCTATCTCAAACTTCTCAAGATTATTAATCCTATCTCAAACTTACTGCTAGCACTTGCAATATAATGACATAGTCATAGATGTTTAGGGTAGAATTAAGAATACTAGTACTAGGTCTAGAAAGAATATAAATTTATTTAAATTACTAATTAGATCTATGATTCTAATATCTATCATTTAGATCTTCATTATTATCATCTGATCTAGAATCTAGGTATCTATAATAATATATATATTAAATAATATTATATATATAATATAAATCTCGATAGAATCTAGTTTATCTAGATATAGATACTCAGAATTACTTACTAATACTATTACTACTAAGTAATTACTATTAATAGTATTTACTACATGTTAATACGTAATCTAGAATGCCTAATATTATAGACATAGGGATCTAGATCTAGACTCTCTAACTCCAGATAATAAGATATCTATCAAATCTATGACGTAGACAAAAAATCTCTACCTGCAGTGTATTTACTAGCAAGCTCTTTGGCTCCTGCGTGTTCCGGACCCCACCTAGGTTTTTTGGCAGCATCTCCCTCAGAATACTGTATGTTATCATTAGGATCCTCCTCTGTCATTGAATTTGAAAATATATCTGTATCCGATTTTACTCCCATTGTGTTTAGATCTAGAGTAATCTAGACTATGTAGACTCTAGTTCTAAGTTTCAAACAGTCACCTAGACTATGTAGACTCTAGTTCTAAGTTTCAAACAGTCACCTAGCCTAGAGACAGATCACTATTGACGGTAGTGATATCCCCGAGGACCGCAGAAACTGGCTGGCGTGATAAATAAAACGTTTCCTGATTGGTAGAATTTCTCGCTATGGGTCTATAAAGATCTAAATCTAGTGAATCTAGTCTCAATCTGGTGTATCGGCTAGGTCTAGGTCTATCAATGTTTTCAATCTGGGCCTACTAGAGTTTTAATATTAATATAGATTCTATATCTATATATTATAGATAGACGTAATCAAGATAGATCTACTTCTAGTCTATATCTATCATCACATCTCGTTCTTGTTTTCCTTCAATTTTTAAAGATAAAAATAATTAATAAAGGCCAAGGGGTGTTACTGTAGTGTAGTGAATGTAAGTGTTCCGACTAGACTTGACTAGATTCTCAGTCTAGTGACAAGTCTAGTCACTCTACTACTGATTAGTTGATAGATCTAATTCTAAATCTACTCTAGATGTAGATTACTCTAGAAAGTAAAGCCATACAAATAAAATATATAGATTAGATCTATAGATAATAGTAATACTGTTACAGTCGTTATGACATTGACATTATCATGATTATCTAGATTTTAATTCATCGCTTTCTCATCATTCTGATAGACTGATTGTATTAGTATTGTTACTGACTGTGACGGTGGACGGTGGTGATACTTTGAGAGGCATGCTTTTTATCACGTAATCAAACCATGTTTGATATTTAAGTTTAGAAGCAAGCAGAGTACTGCTCTTTGACCTCATCACCCTAACCCAGGCCCCAATGATAAGAATCCTGCCAGTTGTGTTGTGCTCATTATTAATATTGATCTATTCTTCTTCTAGATCTAGGTCTATATTCTAAATCTATAGTGACTATAGCGTTTCATGTATCAATCTAGATGATCTATAAATTTTATACCCATCAAGACATGCATGTATGTTAATAAGTAACTTTTCAGTGACACCATATTAGATTATATTAGAATTCAATAAACAGCCTACATTTCCTAAGAAAAACTAAAGCAAAAAATTATCATATAATATATGCTCAACAAATTGTAAGGAAGGGTTAATAAAATATGTTACACTTTGATCTGTTTACATACCATTTGGTAGGCTCCGTAAATAAAGTAATTCAGCAAGAATCCAAGCAACAACTTGAGAAAAACAAATTTACACTAGTTTTAAACTGCATATAACAAGTTACATAATATTTTTAAAACTACAAATAATGTTGACAATGGCTTTAGATTTAGAAAAACTAATTTACACTAGTTTTAAACTGCATATAACAAGTTAAATAATATTTTTAAAACAAGAAATAATGTTGACAATGGCTTTAGATTTTCTTGGAAAGTAAGGGGGTAAACACAATACACATTTCTCATCAATAAGCTCATTCCTTAACTTACTCTTGATTAATATGATGCTTGAAAATGATTGTTCAAATAATGTGTGGACTCAAATAAGCAAAGAACAGCAAGTGCTAGTTTCTTCAGTTTGATCATATGAACCAGGAATACTATTCCAGAAGTTACAAAATAAAATACATCTTCCTTCTTCAGCTCTCAGAGTTTGCTGTAAACATAAGTCACTTTTTTTTTCTCCAATATCTCAAAATTGTCAAAAAGATGTATGCTCGAACTTTGAATTCCATAATTCTTTTATTTTAAGTATAGCAACTGCTTTTCAAAACTGCCTATATTAATATTAAAGGTCAAACATTTGATTTCAGTTACAGTGGCATTGAGAGTGTTTTTTTTTAAATAAAGTCTAATGTCGCTTTGTTTGTAAAGTATTTGAACCTGTAGAGAAAAGCTAACTTCATGTTTAACACTGTTGTTCTGAAATAGCAAATATATCAATCTTAGAATTATTTTCTTGCAATATTTCAGTAGACATGGAAAGTGAATCAGAGTTTCTCTTACAAAAACTTTGGCAAAAAGCTACAGTTTGTTTTGAATGAAATTAATTATTCTACTATTGAAAAAAAAATGTTTCAGTTTCTTCGTAACTGACAATTAAGCTAATTTAGATGAGTTGTAACATCCAACATGAAATAAATTCCAATAAAAACATATCATTTCATTACACGCTTTTCTCAAGAAGAAATACTTCTATTTCAGTAAACAGTAAAGGAAACGTTTAAAAACAAAAACCCTGTTATGCAGCAGATTATCTGCATACTCACTCTCTACCTCAATTAGAAATACCCTATAACTCGCACATGCGTTTGCCACACACAAATTACAAAATAAGTAAAAACTCTGACAGGGCAAGTTAATAAAAAATATTTTGTTCCTGCACTAAACTTTTAGTCAAAGAGCCGTATGCGGCTTGAGAGCTGCAGTTCACCACCACGCTCTATGTCAGAGATAATGCACTTTTTCTACACAACTCTTGTAGACTGGAGAAACAGTACATCCTTCAACAAGTAATAATTATTAGTCACATGACTTTCTGTTTTTAATGGCCACCCTGCTTATTTCACTTTAAATGCCACCAATAGTAGATTTGATATTTGTCTTGCACTTTTATTTTGTTACAATATTAGCAGGATATTTGTTATAAGCACAGAAAATGCATTTCTGAATCTCAGAATATAGGAAAAACAACTTTTCAATATTCACATAGTTTTTTTTAAAGACTAGTCTAGATGATAGTACTCTATATATTGAATTTCAGCTTTAAGTCTATTCATTCTTTACAAGATTTCAAAGTTTGTAAATATGAAAATAATTTTAATGAAAAGTAAAAAATCTAGTCTAGTAGCTTGAAATGTCACAATTTTTTGAATTGCAACTCTAAACACAATATGTTAACATTTATTTTAAAGTGTTTCATAATCCATACTTAAAATGTTCATTATCTCCTCTTTTTTATGACAGAGTAGAGTAACCAACATGCTGTCCTACAGCATGCGAAAAGTTCTCATCACTAACTGGAAATCAGCTAATCTTGGGCAAGATGTATTTCACTTTGGAAGAAGTCTGATTTGCTTAAGGTGTTATTCTTTAGTTGCTAAGCATCTTTTGCCAAAGAAAGGCAAGGGCATTGAAGACAAAAAGGTTTGTTGTCTGTTGATTTTGTTTTTCATGTTATTAAGATCACATGTTTTTTAAAAGGAATTTGCTTAAATTGGTTATGAAAAGTTATTAGCAAAGGTAAATAGGTCTTGACTTAGGACACATGTGAAGAACAGCAAAAAAAAATCACAAAACAGGCTCTAAATTACAACCCACAGGGGTTGCAAACATCTAGGAGATTGGTAAAAAAAATGGCCAAGTACTGTTACTGCCTTATGCTACCTGTACAGTGGGAATTAAGGACACATTTAATGAATCATAGATTACTTTCCAAAAGTTAGATACGTTACAAAAGTTAATCAAGTCCTCAGAAGACTCATCTACAGGAGCAGTGCAGTAAAATTCAGTCACTTAGTTGACAAGGTATAAAAGAACTTGCAAGGAATTTATTAAAGAATGTTGAACAAACCATCCACAAGGTAAAAGTTAGATCACTAGCACAGGGTGATGTGTGTGGAAGTATCTGGTTTAAAAAAAAAATAGCCCAGATAAAAAGATGGTAAAAATTACTCAAAGTTAATTCAACTCATGTCTAACTTCAAGTAATCAAGAATAGCAATCTGGATCATTTACATGAGTGTTTCCCAAACTTTTTCCTTAATGGAATACTTCGCACATTCTGAATATTTAACAGAACACTTTGCTTATTTTTTTAGCATGATTAATTCACATGGCGGTGTGCTACTTAATTATTCCAGGATTTTGTGGAACACCTGTTCAGGCCTTGCGGAACACAGTTTGGGAAACACTGATCTACATTGAATGAGAAAACGAAGTACTTTGAGACAGATTAGTACAATTAATATCTAGTGAATTTGGAATTCATGACCTCTTGCCTTTATCAATTTTTTTTCAGTCGCACCATTTTGTAGACTATTTGGAAGTAGAAGTACAAGGGGGTAAAGGAGGTGATGGTATGCTTTCATTCCTGTCTCTACCTAAGAAAGAGTGGGCTGGACCGGACGGTGGCAATGGAGGCCATGGTGGTCATGTTATTTTTAAAGGTGGTCTTTATTTCTCTTTTTTTCTTTGTATATGATATACATATATATTCAGTTAATAATAGTTTGCAGATTGGCCTTTGCCAGATTGGCTGTTTTTTGGTGCTCTCACCATCAATGAAACAAAATTGCTAAATGGCTTTAAATAACCTGTTTATAAAGGATAAATATATTAATGTCATATAATTATGGTAGATCTAGTATCATGTATCTCTCTGCAGATATATTGCCTTATTACCTGTATATATATATATTGTTTAGGCAGTGCATTTATAATTATTATTATTATTACAGACAGTTTTTGCTGAACCATTATTTTACCCAACATAACTTTTTCACATAAACTTAAGTTGTAAAAACTTCCATAAATCGAACCTTAAATCACTCATAATGTTTAGTCTAGTTTTGTAAACATTTTCTCTAAATGGAGTAATGCTCAATCACTAAAAGTAAATAAAAACTTGCCAAAGCCTAAACCAAACTTTTCAATCTTGAATGCTTTAATTACTCAAAAGTTTCAAAGATTTTTATCAACATGTAAATAGAAGTATTTTAAAATGTACATATATGAGAACAATTATTAAAGAAATGGAATAGGGTTATGTATTAGAGTCGGGGGGGGGGGGGGATTCCATAATTACTTAAATGGAGTGTGTGTGTGTGTGTTTCTATGGTGACGGTGGCATTGTCGTCATTTGGTTTTAGTTAGGACAGACGACTCCAGAACATAAGACTAAAAGGCTGTGATATTGTAGTGAGTTAGTTTTTAGATTTAAAAAAAATATAATTACTAAAGTCTACCACATTCATTTAATCACAAGTTGATTTTGTCTATTTTATAAATGAAGTTAGTAGTGTTCACAAAGATATTTATTCAAGTTTTTTTAAGTTTACTAGTCCCTACTTCAAAAAAACTCACTAATCATGAAATGACGCTAGAATGGAACATCATATATATATATTTTGAATAGGTAATTTTGCAACCTTTTACAGTTAAAAATTTCAGACAAAAGTTAAATCTGCTTTCCATCGTATGTTTTGCAGCTAGTCACAATAAGAAATCCTTGAATCATCTAAGCAATAAAGAGATGGCACTCAATGGCAGAAAAGGACTATCAAAACAAAGAGATGGAAAAAATGCAGAGCATCGATATATTGATGTAAGCTTATCTTCACTTCTGTAAATATATCCCACTACATTTTGTTTTTGTATTTTTTCTAACAAGATTTAAAAGTTTCAATTAGTATTATCCTTTTTTGTTCTTCACTATTTTATAATAGTATTTAGTATATATGTTAAATAATTATGACAAAAGTATTTTATCTATATCGATAGCATATTCAAAGCCTCTATTATTATATTACAATTGCCAAGTTTAAATTTTAGTTTGTAATGTAATCTAGACATTTTTTAAGTTCATATGGTCTTAAAGGTTTTATTTTTGTTTTATTACTTTTGAATTGCATATTTTTCATGCTTATAGCATGCAGTCAGGGTGGCAAAAGTTGAAATGCATATGTTCCAAACGCTTCTTTTTCCAACAAGTTGTGTTCTTAGAGTCATAGTCTGTGCTATGGAAAACAGCCCTTGTTACCTAGCTCATGACCTTATAACTACCAACAAAATTTTTTATGGACTTGAGAAAATAATATTAGCATAGTTAGACTGTGTGCTTTGTGAATATTGCACACACTTTACCTTGAAAGAAGTCAGTCAACATGAACATTGATACTATCAGGTTAACACATCACATACAAATCTTATATAGGTTTTAGTAAATGATTTATTAGTTTTACTTTTACTGACATTCTATTTTAAGTGTAATTATAAACACAAACAGTTGTTACCCTCTGTTGGTGGAAGGTTTAACCCTGGGTTTGTGAAATTTTGAATAAGAATGTACAATGTAGGGTCGGAGACATTAGTGAAAAAAGGAATGCTAAAATAGATTCTCTTGACTAAAAATGTTTGTCATGCTGTAAGTTCCACAACCTGGCAGCCAAGCCTGAGGCTTGTTTCAATACTGTAAAGCCACAAAAGCTGGACTGGTTTAGACACACTGGTGAAAAACATTCATTGGAGGGAACAGGCATGGTGGTCAGATTAAAAGATGATTGGACAATGTGACTGAGTAGACCTTCCTGTTTTATGTTATTCTTAAGCTAAAGGTTTCTGACCCTGGAGAGTAGATAACCTTGCTCACAGAAGCATGCACACAGACACACAAACAAGTTAAATGGATTAATAATAATGAGTGTAAAGCTTACTTAGAATACAACTAGAGTTGAATTACTAATTCATGTATTGGATAAAAAAATAATTGCATAAAGAAATGTCTACTGTCAATATCTCTTTTCATCACTGAACCCTTGACTTGCATTTTGTGATTACTGTGAATGAGGCATGAAATCAAGAGGCTTTACTCCTTTCAACTAGAAGCCATCCACATTAGCATAACTTAGGACATACGTTTTAATTCCTTCACATTGCCCAAAGAGATTTTCCTTGTGATCTCCCTGTTTCCTAAAGTCTTGATAAAAAGTGGAAACATTTTGTGCGAAATTATTTTTTTAAGAAGTTTTATAATAATATGTAATTCTGTGGAAAAAAAACTATTTTTAATTTAAATAGTAGATTGTGTGTATATTTTACTAAAATTGTATACATTCTATCACTTGTGTGTTTCTATAGGTGCCTCTCGGAACTGTTATAAAGGCAAAAGATGGGCAAGTGTTAGCTTCACTTGACAATGATGAAGAATTTTTCATTGCTGCCCGAGGTGGTGCAGGGGGCAAAGGAAACTACTTCTTTCTGAGCAATGAAAACCGAGCACCTGCCATTGCTGAATTAGGGGCCCAAGGACAATGCAGAAATCTTTATTTAGAACTGAAGACCATGGCATATGCTGGCCTGGTGAGATAATGCATTGTGTTTTTCTACATATTTAGTATTTTTAGAGTGAGTGTTAAATTTTGTTATAGGTTTCCTTGTTCTTGAACCCTCTGGAATCTACTTTCTTTCTTGTTTGGATTTTGAATTTTCACTTAGCATTCTACAAAAGTAGCTTGTCATTAAATAAAATCATTTTTTGAGAGACTCCATTCTAATTGCAGTTAAAGGATCACTCAAAGAACTTCAAACAATGGATAAGCTTGTCATATTTAATAGTTCTAATTTACAGTATATATATGTGGATTGTTTCCCCTATCACATTTTACTTACCCTATAACAAAAGCCTAGGATGCTGTTAATGAGAAAGCCAAGTTGTCCTTATAATCTTGCTCACTTGCCTGAATGGTGTTTTGAGACTTTTTCTTTTTTGTTAAGAAACTTGTGGATGCTATTGATTAGTTAAATAGTACTTCCTATATAATGAATATATCTCCTTTGGTAAACATCTTTTTTATGCTCATTCTTTAACTAGTACTGGTAGTAATAGAGTTTTGCCAAAAAAAAAAGGATTAAGAATATTAGCTTAAAAACTACTTACTTATTATTAACTTATATATGTTGATTTGGTAAAAAAATTTAATTGCTTTTGCTAATTTTTTTGTCATCTGCCATCAAATAGATACACCTGGCTTCTGATTTCTTTTCTTAATACTTTAGCCATATAAGAATTAGACTATTTTGAATGTAGAATTCTGATGTTTCTTTTAATTGCCTAATTGTTATTTTTAATGCAAATGAATAAATCCTACTAGTTAGATTGTACCATAAAGTTAATTTTAAAGTGCAAATTTGATTGTTCAAGTAGTTTTTAATCTCCCTTTTTTAATAATGAACGAAAAGTGTTTTACTTTGTATATCTGTTTTTATAGTTAATATGTTATTGTAATGTTACATTCTCCATCAGTATTTATAAAATGGACCTTCATTTATTTTCATAGATTGGCTTCCCAAATGCTGGTAAATCTACTTTGCTTCGAGCTATATCACGTGCACAGCCCAAAGTGTCTGCTTATCCTTTTACAACTCTAAATCCCCACATTGGAATGGTTCAGTATCAGGATCATGAGCAAATAGCTGGTAAGCAAGGTCATTGTCTTCAGTACTAAAACATTTGCTTCTAATAGATTGCTGGTAAGCAAGGTATTGCTTGTATGTTTGGATTGTTTGGTGTCAATGGGATGATTGAGTGTGCAATATGCTGGGTCATCAAAGATAAATCAGAAATAGACATGCAACAAATAGACAATAGAGAAAGATACAATAATTAAAAATTTATAAGATGTTTATTTATATAAAAGATGAAGAAATAAAGGAGTGGAGATTGCATCATATCTCTTAATGGGAATATTTAATCTAAACTCTTAGCACTAGTATGAGAGAGAGTGTTCTTTGTTCTTGAACTTGTCTTAGAATTCTATTGACATCGTAGCTGGCTGTGCTCCTTGGTGGAGGGCTTGCAGCTCGAGGTGGCGCTTTAGCGGATAAAGGGTCACCAGTAACTCAGTGCTTGCGGAGTGTCGATCCAAAGTCAACTGGGTTGGTTGTGGGGACAGTAGTGCGGGTGGCAGGCTACCGTGGGCACGAAGAGTACTGCAGGCAGAGCTGATCTACCATGGGCGGTATTATCAACAGGAGCAGTAATTTGCCATTGTAGAGGTGGTCATAGTGGTAGTACTATCAAGTAGTAGTAGTGACTGATATACATGGCACCTGGTATTCCGATGGAACAGAGAAATATGAATAATGTGTAGATTTCTAAATAAGGCAGATTTATAAAGGTGCCAGAAGAGATAGGCGAAGTGGGGGGAGCGATTAAAGGTTCTCCACCACACTGATAGATTGACTTAATAGGATTTAAAGTCACACCTAGAATTATCAAGAGAAGTGTTAAAACAAATTATCTTCTTTACTTAAAGAAGAGGGGGGTAAGAGGTGGAAAAAAGGGTATAGAGAGGAGTAAAACATGCTTGGAAGTGTGGGGTGGGTTATGTGTGCCTGGTAACGTCCAGGTGGTGTCAACAATGACTGCCATACACCTGGCGCCCATGACCAGCACCCGTCCTAGGACAATGTTGTCTTTCCTTCAACAGGGGAGATAAGCGAAAGGGCGCGACAACATGGTTGCCAGTGCGATGGATTTAGTTGAGCGAGAAGAAAAGGTGGGGCTTGGTGGCAAAATTCAACATAGAAATTGGGAATAATCTTAGTGGAATTAATAAATAATAATTAATGCTGTGATAAACTTGAGAGACACTGTAAGCAATCTTTTGACCTGTGACAAATACAAAAACATTTGCTTTCTAATAGATTGCTGGTAATCAAAATTTTATGTTTTCAATACTAAAACATTTACTTTCTAATATACTTGTGGATAAGCAAGGTTGTTGTTTTTTTGTGTGTGCTAAAGCATTTGCTTTTTAATAGAAAGATCTGTTTGTTTTTACCACATTTACTTTTCACTTTTCTTCTCTTGATGAAGCCATGTTTGTAATCCAAAGTTCAACTTAATGTAGATTTTCTTTCTTACTATCTAAGAAAATATTTGATGTTTCCAGTTGCAGATATTCCTGGTCTTATTCCTGGAGCTCACCAGAACAGAGGTCTCGGCATCTCATTCTTGCGTCACATTGAGCGCTGCTTGTGTCTTATTTATGTGATTGACCTGTCTATTGAGGAGCCCCTTGAACAACTTAATTGGCTCAGGTTTGAGCTAAATCAGTATCAGCCTGGATTGGCCGACAGGCCGAATCTCCTGATTGGTAACAAAATTGATGTCATAGGGGCAGCTGAGAAACTTGAGTATCTAAAACAAGAAATGACTAAGATCAGAAGTGAGGAGGGAAGCAATAGTCTTACCAAGACAATGCCAGTCTTAGGACTCTCTGCTAAAAAGTTTATTGGAATAGAAGAATTTATTGAAAATTTAAGGTTGATGTATGACAGATATAATGAAGAAAATACATTACAATGTAAATGAAACCAATCACTGTGTGGCTTTGTTTAATTGTGGTCTAGGTTTATCATTTTTCTTTATTAGCATTTTTGTTCATGTTTCTCTTTCACATTTTTTTTTCAATAATAGCAAAATATATTGGCATTTTAAAAACTTGTTCAAACTTTCTCCTGTGTCTCATTACTTCTTGATATTACAGAACCTCATTAAAAATACTATTGGACATATGAGTAATGATAGTATGTACCTCACAAGTATGGAAAACCTGATTTCCATAGCTATCAGTTCGAATTAATGGCCAGAAATGATAATTGCCTGATCAAAAAAGCTGTTTAATTAGAATTATGATGAGCTTGTAAGATAGATATAATAAAGTAAACAAAAGAAATTTAAGTTTCAGAAAAAAATCAAGGGAATTAATCAAATGGCTTTTAAAAAAAAAATTGTATGATTTTAAAGTTGAGTTCAAAGTAAATATAAGTGAAGTTTTCTGTTGAAATAAATTATCTTCTGAACAGAGACAATAATAGAATTTACTCATCTCTGAAGCCGTCTGTCAACGAGGGTGTTGGTCAAGTGCCTTTAATTTTCTCAGTTGCTTTTTAACAATATGAAGGATTAAGGCTGCTTATAGGTTTAGCTGTATTTTGTATAGCATTTTGATTTTGTTCACACTTTATTAATTGGTCATAAAAATGTTAAGTTTTGTGACTTTTTGCTTACAAATTTATTAATTCAAACCCCCTATTAATTAGAAAACAGAATAGACTAATCTTACCAAACTTAAAGGGCATATCATGGCAAGACTGCAGTACCATGCTGGTATGGACAGTGTAGAGGGAGTAAGGGACTGCTTGTTTAACAGCTGCGCTGGCAGAGGCAATATTTTTTTGGTGCGCTGAAAGGTGGTAGGAGTAACTCTTAAAGATCTGTTTGCTTTATCAATATAAAAAAGAGCCCTTGGCAGCATGCAGCTACAGAACGAGACGAGATCTCTTTTTAAAAAAGCTCCGGGAATCGTTTTTCAGACTAAAAAACGAAATCTACAGCAGAGGACAGCAACAAGAAAACTTTCACTGATAGCGAAACTATTATAATGATGCAGTATTTCCCCTGTCTACGCAGCCCCAGCGACCTACTTATTTTGCCACATCCAGCGCAGACATAACCATTTTCCGCCGGTGGTCAATTTAGATGCAGCCCCAGCGACCTACTTATTTTGCCACAACCAGCGCAGACATAACCAATTTCTGCCGGTGGTCAATTTAGATTTTCTTTTCGCCGTCTGTGGATTTTCTTTTGGCCTCAAATGTGTATCCCGCGGCTTTACATACATTAATCAAACCAACCGTTTCTTACCCTAACAAGGGGGAAAACAAACCTTGAAGAGAAGTCGAATCAATAGAGAAACAAGAAGTTCCATCTTTTCACTACAGAGTTCTCTAACAAGAAGAACAAGAAGGAAACATTTAAGTGCAGCCAACATTTCAAATGCTGCACTGTGAAAATGGGCACAGCACGACACAGTGTAATGTGTAATGCTTACATTGGGCACAGCACGACACAGTGTAATGTGTAATGCTTACATTGGGCACAGCACGACACAGTGTAATGTGTAATGCTTACATTGGGCACAGCACGACACAGTGTAATTTGTAATGCTTACATTAATTAAGTGGGCCATGTGTCCAAAAAGTTTGGGACCCACTGATATAGACACAGTCTATGTCTTCATGTAGAAAAAAAAACGAGTGCCATCAACGTGATAAGACAAGGAGTTCAGTCAATAGTCAATATAAGTACTAAAAGTAGGCCCTCTGTAAGGCTACATCGAAAGACGATAAAACTGAGCTTTATTTTGCATTATTGTTTAGGTTATCACTGAAGGACATTTTGTATGATTTAAGTTGCTGAGGCTTTAAAGTAAGCCATCTAAGTCACTTATAAGCTTTTAACTTCTAGACATGAAAAAAACAAAAAACTTTCTAGTGTGCATATGATTTGTAAACGTTAAAAGAAGATTTGATGATTGGGGTGAGACCACTCTTGATAGAAGGCCTCATCACTGACCTTCGACGTCGCAACCTATGGAGACCAATAGCTCGTTGAGAAGTCGTACTGGTCAGTGATGTGGCTACAAGCTATTGCTCTAAACTGCCCACAGGTTGTGACGTTGCAGGTCAGTGTTTAGGCCTTCTATAGCGAATGGTCTCGATTAAGAGGGTGGGGGAGGCTTACTTGGAATATAAACTTTACTTCAAGATTGGTTGGCAGAAAAAAAAAATCATTAATCATTGCAACTTTATCAATTATGAGTTTCCTCCCATTAAAAGGGGAAATAGTCACAATAAGTATTAAATTTCTGGGGCTACTCGCGATGGGCCTACAGTAGCGCCCAATATATTTACATTCTTTATGAAATCATAAGACTGTCTGTAATGAAAATTAACTGCTAATAATATCATGTTGTCTTCCGCATTGCAAGTGTTTTTCTGCGTTAATACAATGACCCTAAGTCCATCACCAACTTAAGCCTACGTTATTAACTTATCTGGTGTCAAGATTTCGGGACTGCGCATCTTATAAAACACATGAACCACGCACGTCGCCTACGGGTCTACGTGTATCTAGGCAAATGACGTCATTAGTAAGTTAGAAGTGAACCATCAGAGATGTGAACCAACTGTTTGCACAGTAAATATTAAAATTCGTTATCAAATGTAATATCAAATGTATAGACTCCGCAAGGGCAAAACAAAACAAAAATGTCAAGTAGCCCCACTTCCAGCGCACGACACACTATCTGCTTATCATAATTTATCTCTCTATCGGCTACCTGAGTTTGCAGAAAGTACCGTCACGCTTGGGTATATTAAGGCCCTACTTAACCAAATATAGTAAATATGTTTGTCACGACTCACAGCTCTCTTGTTACAGCTAGCGTTGGGAAAGGAGCGATGTCCCCGTGTGGATAAAAAAAAAAGTTCCCATTTGAGACCTTTCAATATATAGATCTAAGATCCCAAAATTAAAAATCCATTCAGCAGGATTCGACTCCGGGACACTTGGTTCGGAAGCCAAGCGCTTTACTCCTCAATGACCGAGTGAATACAATGAAAAAAAAAATAAAACAAAAGAAAAGTAAATAAGAATAACTTATTCACCACCCGGTTCTGGAGTCATTTATCTACCGTGGACGTGGTGGGTGAATCGCGAGGTATCGGGTTCGAATGCTAGTGAACAATGGGTAATAGATATTTGTCGGGATTCTACGATGCTCGTCAGTTTCATGGCTTGAAAGCGGCTGAATTAAAATGCATGTATTTTTGGAGTTGTTATTAGAATTGTTGTTTCATTTTTCGCGGCCCCCGAAAGAGAAAAAGATGCTATTAGTTTTGTGTGAAATGTCTGTCGTCCCGTTTAGATCTCGTGAACTAGGAAAGATAAAGAAAATCCGACATCACAATATTTCAGACCATTCAAAGTTCTGATGCAACGGCTACTTTTTTTTTCTGAAAGCGAAAAATCTAATTTTGTTGATCACTTATGCAAGCAGTTTTTTTAAAGAGAAAAAGCTAATTAGTATGCATTATAAGTTATACCTAATTTAAAACGAATAGTAATCTTGTAAATTGCATTTTCTTAAATATTTTTGTGATCTGTCAATGTACATTAATCCTTTTCAAAACAATTACATCAATTTTAAGATTTCAGTTAGGCCAGGAGAGGCGCGGTAGGTGAGCGGTAAAGCGCTTGGCTTCCGAACCGGGGGTCCCGGGTTCGAATCCTGGTGAAGACTGGGATATTCAACTTCGGAATCCATGGGCGCCTCTGAGTCCACCCAGCTCTAATGGGTACCTGACATTAGTTGGGGAAAAGTAAAGGCGGTTGGTCGTTGTGCTGGCTACATGACACCCTCGTTAACCGTAGGCCACAAAAACAGATGAACTTTACATCATCTGCCCTATAGACCACAAGGTCTGAAAGGGGAACTAGTTAGGCCAGGTTCACATCTAACTTTGCATTCACTTGCACCTATCATTTGATCTGCTGGACCGTTGGGGCACTACACACGATCTGTCAACCTTCTTTCTCCATTCTTATCTCTCATTTGTCTTTGATATAATTTCATTCGGATGTTCTTTCTGAAAATTTTGAAGCCTGCCAGGGTGGACCGCTTCGGGGGCCGATTTTGAGTTTGTGTTTCCACACAAACTGTCTTTGTAACCTTGTTTACATTTTTTTTTTGCATAGGTTAAGAAGTTGGAAACTAACAAGAAACTGGGTGGACTGGTATTTGGAAAATGACACTGTGACAAACGTATAATGGCTTTACTATTTTCCGGTTTGACAGTTTATGTATATAAATACCCTATTGTCACACATGTAAAACTTTGTTTTTACTCTTATAATTTTTCAAAATGGGCATGTCCATCTTTAGATAATAGATTCATATATATTTCTTTTTATTGTTATTTATATATAATTCTTTTTATTGTTATGAGAGTGTTCACGCACTTTTTTTCAACCAAGATGTAACATTTAGGACTTTACTTTAAAAATAGGCCTCACAAATGTAATTCTCCTCTCTGAGCACAATGAATAAAAGCTTTGCATGAAGTTATCATAGTCTGTCTAGTATCAGACGTGGTGAAAAAGTAAGCCCATAGTTTAATTCTAAGTAGACACTGACCTAAACAAATATATAATTTAAGTCAATTAGGTATCAACATTTTCTTTTAGTCATTCTCTGTTCGATACACGGGCTAGTGCAATGCCTAACTTGGATTAAAGGGATATTCCTACATAATACATAGCTCAAGCGTTCTGGAATCAATGACTACTATTCGTCATAGATTTAACATACATTCTGTTCACCCTATTACTATTGGATGAAATTGAATTGAAAAAGAAAAAAAAATACATTAAAAAATTATATTCATTTCCCTGTGCATCACTGAAAGACACAAACCAATTAGCCACCAGTGTCCTGTGCTATGGACGTGGATTTTGGTGACTTCTGTGGAAACAGCTCCTTTTGGGTAAGTGGTTAAACAAATTATTTGAATCTCTCCCAGTAATATAATCTATCCGCAACTTTCCTTCCGTCAATCTATATTATAATTATAATCTCAAAATACCACTGACTAATCAAGGATTAGCTTCTTTAGTCACATGAAAAGTTGCAAAGGGAAAAGATGCCACAGACTGATTCATTCATTTATGTAGGGCCTATGTATAAAGAGATCTCTGCTACTGGATTCGCGTACAATTTTGTACATAGGTGCCTTTTACAGATAATGTGCTCGTAAAGAGACGCTTTTGACAGATTCGCAGCCTGAAGGCTGCGATCAACGAAAAACCGTAAACTTTCTATAAAACCTTTGTATTTTATTTTTGGCATTTCTCCTAAAGGCTGCATACGAATGTTTAATAACACAAGGAGGAGAGAGAAAAGGAGAATAAAAAAATATGACGAGAAAGATGGGTCAAGAGAGAGAGAGAGAGAGAGAAAGATTGAGAGAGGGAGATTAAGAAAGAGAAAGATTCCATTGCATGAATTAATTGGTATTGGAATTCAGAAGCTTAAAAGTTTTGTAAAATGTAACTGATTTATAACCCTGTGATGCGCACTAACGTTTCGTTTCTACAGAAGTTATGCTCTGTTAGGAACGAGACTAGAGCAGAATTTTTACATTAAAAATGATTTAATAGAAAATAAATCTGAGTTCCGTCTGTCTATGAGCTTGATCAAGACAGACCTTGTTATTATGCGTTTGTAATGTCCAGTGAATTAGACCTATCCTTGTCGAGTTACCTCCCTTAGATCGTTACAGTATTTAGAGGGAGCGTTGAAATGGAAATGTGTGCCATGTTATTGGAAGTGCAAATAATAATAATAATAATAATAATCTCATATATAAATAACACACCCACTCAGCCGACCACGAAAACGTTTGTAGACCAGCCAACCAACAAGAGAATGATTCAACATCGGCAATAAGCAATGAGCTACACTCAAAATTTTGTACTCTCATGGACCGCTACAAAAACACCAATCTTAACTCTAGGCTAAATGTCAAGAAAGAGACAAACACTTATATTAATTAAATAAATAAAGTTTTGGTCAACTATTTTGAAACACCAAGAAATTTGTCTGAGACACACCTCGATACGTACTGCGTCGCTGTGGTTGTCACGGAGCTCTCTGGACAAAAGACCTTCGAGCTGGGCCCAATTAATCAGGGACCAAAAAAAAAAAAACATATGCAAGCATGGCTAAAGCGTCTTGAAGACAATATTAATCAGATGAGGAGCCAAATGGATGCAATTGGACAATATCTTGGGAAGCAGTCCGCGAACATTCTTAACAAAATGAAGTCCATATTAAGAACAACTGGAATCAAACTGACGGAAAATATCGATCAGGTTTTCATATAATTTAAAAGGTTAAAATGTAGCCTATATACTGTTGTCACTCTCTCTTAGGCATATTCTCTCTTTTAGACTTTTTAAATAAGGATTAATTAACAATATACGGTTAACGCCTACCAGACTTGTACCCTTGTCGTCTCCTTGGACACTACCGGTTTGAATATTCAGCTCATCTTTTAGCTCTCTCAGTTAAATATTCTCAGATAGTTTTCTATGAATGTGCCGGTTAATGTAGGTTAGACGAAAAATTACGTTAATTACATACATACATACATACATATGTACAGTTTCTAGTGCATTTGTCTTTTTTTACGCAACTTTCGATTGGATTCACTAAATTAAACTTAAAATTGGCACTGGAAACAATATTATAAAAGTCTGTGACATTTTACATCTCGAGAGACGATCTTTTCCCTTTGCAACTTCTTGTGTGACTAAAGAGGCCAATCCTTGATACACAGCTGCCTATGTAATATGTATGTAATCACCAGGCGCCGTTGCATTCTCACCTTTCTTTCTACTACAGTTGTGTATGGCTTCTGCAATCCGGGACCCTTTTTTTTATGCTCGCTCTCCATCCAGTGCCAATTTTTCCCAGCTGCTGGTGTTGATTTTGAAGAGCTTCATGTCGCGTCTGCATACATCCGTATACCATAAAAGTGGGCGACTAGCGGCTCTCCTGCCTTAGATCACCATACAGAATGTGGAAGTCTACCTACTGGCATTTTATGAACGTGGCCAAGCCAAGCTAGCCAAGGCGTCTGCTGCTGATAACACAGCGGATGTTCTGGTATCCTGCTCTTCGTAGCACTTACTCATTGGTTATTTTATCTTGCCACCTTATTTTAAAGATCTGCCTTAGGCAACGGGGGTGGAAGTGAATGTGGTTAGATGTGAACCTGGCCTAACTGATGTCTTATAATGAGTATCTAATTGATCTAATTGTTTTGTAGAGGGTCAATCTCTTATTCGAAGCCCCAGTAAAAAAGAATTTCATGGCGACATGGCACATATGCAGTTCACACGATAATAGGAAAAACTACTTATCAATTGTTATTTTAAATTATGTTCCACTTATATGCATAGTAAAAAAAATAATTAAACATTGTTTTTTGTAAATGTACTAACTACACGCACTTAGTAAGGAAGAAAGAAAGGCTCGCTAACCGTTACCGTTCCTCGCGGTTTTCGCTAGCTGTGGTGTGACCTTCGAACAAATAGTGGCAGTGCATTGTAGGAATATAAATGACTCACGTGAATTCGACCTCTAGCCTCTCAGAAAAGGCGTTACAGGGCGTTACTACGCAATACAGGTGTCATTAAATTATCATTTAGTAATTTTTGTTGATACGGGACTTTTGCAAATAAGGGTTGGTAAATAGCCAATCTCTAAATCTATCATGGTCAAGGGTCTAAAGCCTTTTAAGTATTTTTTTAAACATATATAGACCCCAGGGGTCTACGAGGACTTCCAATAGGTCTATGGAAGTGAAAACAAAAATTGGCGGTCTATTACCTGTAAATTGGGGTCTACCATATGGGATCTCATTTAAGCGTGTCGAGACTTTATTAATTTCATATCCTAATAATGATTTGTACCTTAGAAATCAGCGAGAAAAACATCTGAAGTTGATGAATTTTCCATAAAGTGAGGGGGGTCTACCGGAAACTGAAAAACATGGCAAGGCGTCTACGAGACAAAAAAGTTTGGGAACAACTTTTATTTTAAGCACATCTTCATCATATTGATGACTTCCGCGCATGTCGTTAAAACAATTTAACTTCAAGTACCAAGAGGGCATGATACTAAACTGCTTTTAAAAAGAAAAAAAAACACCTTGACTTGCGGCGGGAATATTACATTGAACGTGTAAATGAATATGAAATATATACAACTTCTCGATAACCTTGAGTGCACGACAGTGTTATATGGTCTAGACGTGGACACGTTAACCTGTTTGTCTTGTGTTTTATTGTAAGTTAACTTAAGGCTATAATCCGAATAAAAAACAAAAAAATTAATTTAAAAATTGGAAACAAAAAATCTTGAGCAAGACAGAAAAGTGCTTCAATAGGCAGACTTTAAAAACAATCCACAGCAAGACAGAAAACTGCTTCTACACCCAGCAATTAAAAAAAAAAACGTCCTGACATAAGAGGTTAGTAATAGTAAAATCGCATTACAATTTGTCTTCTTAAAAACAAAACAACAACAAAAACTTTTGCTAACGTCTCTCTTTCAAAATTAGAAATAATGTTTTTTTGCTTGACTAAGGCAGTCTTTTTTGGTGAGCTAAAAAGGTGCTAGACGTAACAGAGGTGCCCCAAGGAAACGCTTTAAAGACCAGCTTAGGCGTCAACTTGCCTTAGCTGACATAGAAGAGAGCACCTGGTTGCATGCAGCCTCAGAACGAGACAATTGGATTTCACTCATAAATGCCGCTGAATACACATTTGAGACCAAAAGAAAATCCGCTCCCGAGGACAGATGCAGACAGCGAAAAGAAAATCTTAATCGACCACCTGCTGACAATGGTTATGCTTGCCCTGGATGTGGCAAAATAAGTAGGTCACAGCTGGGGTTGCATAGCCATGGAAAATACTGCATTCCTCTCTAATCTTTGGACTCGAAGACAAGCCTTATTATTAATACAGTTGAGTTTGGTTAAAACAGTAAATTGGACCAGCCTTTTACTATTACCAATTCATAAATTACCAAAACAATTCCTATTGAATACAAATAATGTTGCAAACACAGAAGAGGTCGATTATCCGCGAAGTTAAGGATACCTAAATGACAACAGGTAAAAACTTATGAATTTGTATCTATTGACAACGATTTTCAATGTTACAATTAATGAATTATCCATGAAGTTGAAGATTTATTACGCCAAATTACGGTGATGCAGTTGTAGCGATTAGCTACTGTTAGTGTTAATTTGAGAGTTCATGCTTTTGCAAAAGTAATGTGCATTTTTGTTTCACTTGGGTGTTACACCCCTGGTGGGTGTCGTCCGCTAAGGCCCTCATTTCTCCCACACCCCTCCCTCCACCCTCCCAGTGATGCCATCGTATAGATTTTAGATCTAATCTAGGATCAAGATCAGTGTGATGGGTCTGTATTACAAATTATTAACAAAAAAACTAAAACAAATTAATTCCACTTATCTTATTCATGGCAAACCAGTAACACAGACTAAAAACGCAAAATACCTAGGTGTAATAATAAATGAAAAACTGTTATGGAATCCACATATTGATGAAACTATAAAAAAAATCAAACAAAGCATTAGGGTTATTAAAAGAAATTTCTATAAATCAAATAAGAACATAAAACTAAAATGTTATTTAACCTTGGTTAGACCAATAATAGAATATGCATCCTCCGTTTGGGACCCTTCAACTCAAGAAAACAGAAACTGGAACAGACACAAAATAGAGCAGTGAGATTCATAACAAACAAATATTCACATTTGACTAGAGTAACACCTTTAGTAAAATCACTAAATTTAGAAAGCCTTCAAGACAGAAGACTCAAAAATAAAGTAGCAATTACACATAAAACACTGAACCATAATCTTCAAATACAAAAACAAAATTTAATAAAATACTCTGAAAGACACCAAGATAAAGGCACATTCCTCGTCCCATATGCTAGGACAAATTTGTACAAATACTCCTTCTTCCCTAGTGCTATTAGAGCATGGAATGGGTTGCCTGAGCTAGCCAGAAAAACCAGTGACTTGGCAGAATTTAAGTCATTGGTTAATATGCATGACTAAATGCATGACGCGTAGGACGTAATCATCTTCTTTTTTGAAGTAACGTCTGTATTATATAAGATAAGATACGATTCTAGAATCTAGTGTATAATGTACTGTGTTTAATGTACTGTGGTTTTTACATTGTAACTCATTGTAAGATGAATCATTGTTTCATTTGTTTTATTAAATTTAAATTAGAATCTATTGGATTGAGATCTATATACTAATATAGCTAATTTAGATTTCTATATCAGATCTATAATCTTGATCTATATAGGTAGATCCTTGTAACTCTTTGAAAATTAAACCACAGTACAAGTTATCACTGTGTATAGAGCCACATTAAACACCACCAACTCCCTCAAAAGAAATGCAAATCTTTTTTTACTGAAAAATTAAATAATTTTGAAGAATGATTTATTACTCTTTATATTGCAATGAAAAGTCTTTTATTCAACCTAGCCATACTTTTCTTTTTATTTTCAGAATGAATCTCTTTTGACTGAAAGCAATTATCCCAAATTCACAGAATGTTTTATTCATACAGCCCTTGTTTGGGCACCTTGTGGCTTATTGTGGATAAGTCTACCTGTATATATGATCTTTCTGACAGCAACACAGAAGGCACCTCCAAACCCAATCCAGACTTTAAATATAACAAAAACAGTAAGATATTTGTGTATGTGCACATATAAGCAACACTACATTATTTTGACATTATCCAAAAACATCATTTGAAGTTTCTATTTAAATGGATGTAATGATCATTGCGCTTGAATAATTAAACAGAAGAGTTATGTTTTGGCAACACAGATTTTTATTTTTGGACAAGATCAATACTTATTAATAATTTAGTTTTCCATAATAGTTTAAGTAAAGTTTCCTTTTTAAGGCCTTCTGGCAGGGTCGGCCCTTGGCATAGGCAAACTAGGCAGCTGCCTTCGGCCTCCAATTTGTGGGGTCCTCACTTAGGACTAGAATCATTGTGAAACTTGTATCAACTTTCAAATGTAGCAGAGCATTTGCTAGGGCTCTAAGTCTCTACTATGACTCAAGGTTTATTTACAAATGTTTAGATCTACGTGTTTCACTATTTATGTTAGAAGACCCTTGTTTTTTATGAATTGCATAATTATATTTTTTTATGTGTTTCTATTTATTTGTTTTTTCATTTGGGGTTACCAAATCCACTTTGCCTAGGACCTCAAAGTACCTAAGGCCAGCCCTGATTCTTCCCCATATATGTGATATGTGGATAACATCATTTGTAAAGCCAGGGAAATTCTTAGTCTAGGTCAATCATTATCATATTTGTCAAAGTGATTCAAGTAAGAATAGAACAATTTGCCCTTCATTGTTACCACTATCACCCTCTTTCAAGATATTTCATCCATTTGCTCTGGGATTGGACTAAAGATTTTAAAAAATTCTGACTAAAAATGATATACACACATCCACCAAGATTCTATTTTATTGTTATTTGTAAGATGAACACTCAACATTTGAACACATTATACGTTAATCCTTTCTTAGAACTTGTTCTGGCCTAAAGTCCATTTAAAAAGGATGTTAGAACATTGATTCATGAAATTTATATTTTACACCTAAACTAATATAAATTAAGTTATTAACTCCAAAAAAATGAGAAAGCTAGTAAAAAAAAAGTATGACAACATTGGAAATGTTTTTTGAAACTAATTTGTTTATTTAAGCAGTTATTACTTAAAAGTAAAGAAATATGAGATTATAGTACCGGTAATTAAAAATATTAAAACGTTTTGACTATTTTAACTCTTCCTTAGGATTCATATTGTATTTCTCTTTCAAACAGCTTATTTCAGTCCTCCTTTGTGCGTTATGTGTTATACAGTTGATATATCACACAGATGACAGTAATACCTACACAGCTATATACGTAGCTGATATAATCAAGATTGTAACATTTGTATGGCTTCATTCTATTTTTATGTTTTATTAAACAAACTATTTTAGTTATTTTAATGACAAAAACTGAATTTTCTTCATCATCAAATCCTTATTAAAGAAATTAGTTCTTGATAGCTAGCTTTCTAGATGAGTTATTTATATGTTGTCTTTCAATAAACTGTTTTATCCAGACACAACAACTGACACTTTTTTTTTTTGCCAGCTACTGAGCATTATTATTGTGCAAATAGATCGGCTGTATGGTAGAATCAACTCACTGCCTCTTTTTTTCTACTGGCTGCTGATGGCAGTGACAAATATTATACCTTTTTATACTAACTTCATGGAAAAGGTAACCAATTTAGAATACATCTTGAACTTTAAAACCTAAATGAATTAAAGGTGTTAATGTAACACAAAGTAAATATAACCTAAAACTCTTCTTGTTTAGGTTTATGAAACTGATCAAACAGAATTTGGAACCCAATGCTGTATCTCGATACTACTAATAATGCAATTTTTTGCTTTCTGTTTTGCTGAAAAACAAGGGCGTCAAGGATATATTGATCTGTCTAAGGTCTGTACAGGAGGGATTGATTGTATATTTACAATAAATAGTTTAATTACCAACCAACAAAATAAAACTAAAGCTTTTTAATTACCTTCAATACTTTCTTTCACAAAGGTTCATTGACAAATGTTTATTGCTTGATATAATTTATATATGTAGCCTACATTTTAAGTATTTAACTGTGTAAGGCAACTTTTTTTTTCTTAATTGTTATAGTTTCTAAATGATCTTTAAAAGTGTCATTCCCTAGAGAGATTTCAGTTAGTTTAAAAAAATTGATGTACAAAATACTGGCATAACATTGTCATATACTATGTTCATTTTGTTGTAGTCTCAAACACCATCTTTGGAACTTACAGCATCACTGCCAAGTATGTTTTCATTTTGGTGGACTAACAAGTGAGATTTGTTATTTTTGTGTGACATTCATGTTATGTTTTAACATTTTTTATCTATCCTTTTCAAAGTATGTTTTTGAAAATGTAGATTCTGAAGCAAATTTTATTTGGCTTTAGTTGAAAAAAATAATCAACAGAGCAAATTGTCAACAATTTAATTTAAAAGCTTTTTAGATTTTATGCTATTATCGAGGTAATGCTCTCACAATTTTTGTGCGATACATCCTTAATAATATTCAGAGCTAAAAAGATTTCTTATCTGAAGAAACACTGAAAATTATTTTTCTTATTAGCAGAATGTAAGGCTATAAGCTCACTAATTTAGTAAAAGGCTGCGTTTTGGACTGTTGTCATGATAGCCCAGGTTCAAACCCGTCCCCTGCTGTCTGGTTTGGGCTAGGGTGTAGTAATCTTCAATTCTGAAGCAACATCCAAATTATTTTAAACAAATAAAATCTTTTTTTTTTACTTTTACTTGTTTAAACCGAATACTTAAAACATGCCCCAAGCAAGATAGATGTAAATGTATTAAATTATTTTCTTAAGTTGAAGGTCATGTTGACTCATTATTTAGAAAACTTATTACACTTTCTTTTATTTTCCCTGGGTCACGTAACAAACAGTTTATAACTAGATTTAAGGAGGAGACCTGGTTCTTTAGTGTTGGTCTCAATACATCTTTTTCTTTGTGCAGTCTTTCACTTGCCCTTTTTTTTTTTTTTTTTTTTTTTTTTTAGTATTAGAAAATGGATTATGTAATAAGTGGAAAAAAGTTATTTGAACTGAAATTTGTTTATGTCTTCTTTAGTGCCTTAATTATTTCGACTCTGTGAAAGAAAACTTCAATATAACTTGGCATGTTTTTCTTAGATTAATATGGACTGGCTATAAGAAAACTTTGACAGAATCTGATGTCAATGACCTTCACCCTGAAGATGTTAGCAGCTACCAAGTTCCAAGATTTGAAAAAGCCTGGCAACAGGAAGTGGAAAGATGTGAGCAGTTCAACAAGTTATACATGTAAGAGACCTTTTGTCTTATAATTATTGTTACCCTTACAACCTAATTTTAAAAAGATTAGCTACTTTATTAATTATCATTAAAGGATTTCGAGAAAAAAAGTAACTTTTTTTAATACTTATACCCTGTCAATAATTGTTGTAGATATTATAATTAAGAGTTTTTTGTTAGTTATTGTAAACTGTATGTTGTTAAAAAAAATATTAGCTGAAAAATTAAAATATTTAAACTTCATTTTCATGTTAACTAAAATTTTTTTTTAGATTTCATGTAATATTAAAGAATATAGTATTACAGTACCCTCTTATAAATTATACATCTTATAAATATTGCTCTTATAAATTATACATCTCAAAAATATTGCTTAAGGTCATTCTAACTAATCTAATATGGATTGTTTCTTAAATTAAGTGCAAAAGGTTTAATTTTAGTGCGATAGAAACAATTTTAAGTAGAAATCAGTTTCATTTAGGGGAATGCATTTTCTTATTTATTATTTCATTATTATAGGTCAGGTTACAAAAAATGAAGTTGAATAGCACTGTACATTCTTATTTCATTATTTAGCAGTCTACATGGCCCTCCCAAAAATCGAAACTCATCAATAGAAAAAACTGTCAGAGTTCAGGATAATGAGAAGTCAAAACTCTTGCCAAAGCATAAAAAGGAAAAGGGAGATGAGGAAGAGAAAGATGACTCTCCATTAAAGAAGCCATCCCTTGTTAGAGTTTTGTTTAAAGTCTATGGACTGGAACTTGTTTGTTTACAGGTAAATGGTACAGGTGATATTGATACTTGTATAAGAGTCTTGTGCAACAATTTTGTTCTTCATTAAATACCACCTTTTGGTTCAATAAAATGTTTCTTGTATTTCCGCAATTAATAAACATATTGTTTTTGGCAATAGGTAGTTTACCTCATTTTATGTTCTGCTCTGGGTTTTGTTGTTTTCTTTTCATTAAAGGTAATTTAATGTAAGAATTATTGCGACAGCATTAAAATGTTGTTTATTTATTATGATTTAAAATTTCTTTTTCAGATAACAAGAACTTGCTTTGATCTTTTGTCTTTTGTTACTCCAAAAATTACTGAGTGAGATAATAGTTCTTTCATAATACTTGTTCTCTATTTTTTATATATTGTAATTATATCTCACTCCATTGAATTGATGTATTATAACAGCATTGTTGTGTAATGTGAAATCATATACTGTTTGTTATACTTTTTCAATGAACTTTTTAAATTTCTTCTCACATTCTGGTAATTTCATTTTTTCCAGTGTGAAATTAAATAATAGTGTTTACAATGAAATCTTCCTGTGTTAAACTATAGAGGTCTTAGAAATAAGTACATCAGCCATAATGTATTATATAAAAGCTTCTTTTATTCACTTATTATTTACATTTGTTTAAAAACGATTCTATTTTCTGATACTTATAATATTTTCTAGAATATTGTATTTTTTAATTTGTGTCTTTAAAAAATATCTTAACTATTTATGTAGCTGAAAAAAAAAACAGGAATCATAATACATTTAAAAAAAAAAAAATTGTTAGGAATTGTAGCTACAACCAAACTTAGCATATTGTTGCAAAACTTTAAACCTTATTACCACAAGACCATACATTCAGAAATAATAATCATGTGATTTCTTAAATCACAATTACATTTTACAAATAGTTTTGTATTAAATAGGATTGTCTAAGCTGTAGTATGTCTATTTGTTGGTTACAGGGCATTGCTAGCTTACATTCAAGGAGAAAAAAGGGACAATGAGATCTGGAAAGGTTATCTACTAGCCACATCCTACTTTGTGGTCAGTTCTATTACATCCATCTGCAGTAATCAGATACTCAACAGGAACAAGAGATTGGGCATGCACATTAAATGCTCCATAACTGCTGCCATCTATAAGAAAGTAAGAATTCACTTCAATCTCCCAAATTGTTTCTTCTTCGTTGATTTGTTTTTATGCTTTGCTAAGGCAATCATTTATATCTTGAATAAAACAACTCTTATCCAGACTGTATGCATGCATAGACTTTATTACACTTTAATTTGTCATAACAGTATTTTAAAGGTTGGAAGTTTTTTTCCAACCTTAAACCATTAAATGAGAACTTGAAATCTTTTTTTTTTTTTTTTTTTTTTTATTAATCTTGCTTTATTTCAAATGAACATTTATAAATACAATATTAATTTTTTTTTTTTTAGTTTTGTTTTTTTTTATAAGAAAATTTTGAGATGTAAACTTTTTTAAAGAGAAGGCTGCCTTGGTCATGTGGTATGCACTCTGGACAATCATTTGGTGGTCTGAAAGGTCCCAGGTTCAAACCCTGCCTGCCTCCATCTCCAATAATTTTGTGGGAGGTTTGGGTTAGGATCTAGGAAAATCCAAAGCATGTAAAATATTTTTAGAAACAAAACTGAGACATTTATATTTATATTTTTTTAGTCATTTTCATGAGCTTAATTAATTCAAATACTTGTCACTACTGTGCCATAGAAATTAGGAATGGGCTATGGATTATATAAAGATGAAAAAAAAAATCTCTATTCTCAATTAATATTTCTTCTTATTGCATTAGTACAGGATGGTAGTTCTAAGAAGAGTGTAGAATATTCTTTGACTTTCCTTTATGTATTTGGGGGTCATAGATTGCTGAATTTTGTGTGTGTGTGTGCATGTGTGCTGATTGATAGGTTTATTGGTAATTATTTAATTAATAAATGAGTTGATTTTATTTAAAACATGTTACATTGGTTTTCTTGATTTTTAAAGAATTTTAATTTATAAATAGAAGTGAACTGTCTTTACAAATATATTTTTACCTGCTATCTTCTAAAAAAGCTTTTTATTTTCTAAAATTATTACACCTGTTATGTGTATTAATGTATTAAATTTTCAAAATAATCACTAGGCGTTGACAATCAGTAATGAAGCCAAAAGAGAATCAACTTTAGGAGAAATAGTCAATTTAATGTCTGTAGACTGTCAGAGGCTGGAAAATGTCATGAATTATTGCTACATATTTTTCTCTGCACCCTTTCAGGCAAGAACATTTTTAGTCATTTATTAAAATCTTCAATGGAAATAGTGATTAATTTTTCATTTTTAGCAAAGCACTTCTTATGATATTTTATTTTGAAAATAACCATTTTCAAAAAAACACTTCCGACACCAAAAAAATCAATGTCAAATTTAATGATGTAATTTTGCTTTAATGGTGCAATTCACCTAGATGTTGTTTGCTCTAGAGCTAAGAAGGATGACATTGGTAAACTCAGCACTAAAGGAATTTTTTAAAATATTGCCTTATTAAGAGGGGAAAAAAAGTAAAAAAAAAACAACCATCCATTACATTTTAGTAGATGAATACACGAAGAGAAAGGATCTTTCAATGTTGGACATTTTATGGATTTACATTTATTATCAGCCGAAAATGTATTTTAAGAATGACAAATATAAATAAAATTCACAGAATATTGCTTTTTTTTTCCCTTTTTAATGTACTTTTGATTACCGTATTTTTCGCCGTATAAGACGCACTTTTTCTTCTCCAAAACTGGGGGGGAAAAGTTGGTGCGTCTTATGCGGCAAATACACATTTTACATGCATTAAAACTGCCCCCAACTTTGTGTGGCGCTTACTCGCAGTCCTTTCCTTATGCAGTGTGTGCTGCGGGCTGGATTTGGGGCACGTACTGCGGGCTGTGGTGACTTCTGTGACCCTCCCTGCACGGCCAGGCTGTGTGTGTTCGGGCTTCCCTCTCCCTCCTATAGCGCGCCATGCCCCCCTCCCGACAGTCTAACCATGTGCTGCACGGGCATCATGCTGAGCTTACTGCCGGTACACACCGCCCTCCCTACGTCATAATGTGCCGTCTGGGTAGATGACAGACAACGTGTATGGTGTATGTGAGAAAGTGATCAGGCGGACCAACTAGTACAGTATTTGGTTCAGAATCTTTTT
Organism: Biomphalaria pfeifferi; assembly: GCA_030265305.1. NCBI lineage: Eukaryota > Metazoa > Mollusca > Gastropoda > Planorbidae > Biomphalaria > Biomphalaria pfeifferi. The sequence continues at coordinate 863,612 of JASAOG010000142.1, read as the reverse complement.
TTTCTAGATTTTCCTCCTTTAAAATTGGGTGCGTCTTATATGCCGGAGCGTCTTATACGGCAAAAAATACGGTAATTAGATGGGTAAATTTTTGTAAATGTCCAGAAATGGATATGGCTCTGAATGTTCTCAAACTGGTATATATCTGTGAATATCCTGAATCTGATAATGCTCTCTACTCGAATTAGTATCGCTCTGTAAATGTACACGTATTGGTATAGCTCTTATTGTTAATTTACTTTTAGATTGTTACTACTCTGCAGCTGTCCCCCAATTAATAACGTTTTGTATTTATTCTTAGATTGGAGATGGCTATAGCTGTATGTGCATTAATTTAGCTCTGTAAGGTTTCCAGACTTGTATATTTCTATATTTTTCTCCAGATTAGTATAGCATTATATATGCTGTACGATCAAATTGGTGTGGCCACATTTGCTGGGCTTGGAGTGGTTCTCATACTTATGCCAATGAACACCATTGTATCAGTTTCACTGCGCAAGTTTAATAGGCAAATGATGAAACTAAAAGATCGCAGAATTCGACTTATGAATGAAATACTGAATGGAATGAAGGTCAGTTTACGCAAGAATAGTGAATTTTAATTCATAAATATGATATCTTCATTACAGATTTTTCATATGATAATTCATTTAATGTCTGTGTCGTTAAGTTTAGCTTCTATCAGACAGTATATAATGTTAGTTTCTAATTAATTAAATATTAATAAAAATGATTCTAAGTTTGATACTTAAGTTTACTAAATGATATCCTTCAGTTACAAGTACTTTCTTGTTAAAATGTTGAAAGCAATTTTAAAATCAGTAGTTCCTGAGAACATATGAGTTACTAGATTATGGTGTGGTTGATGGACTTAATCCACTTGGCTTGGGCTTGGCTACCTATCAAGTGGGCTCAAGTTCAAAACCCGACTCTAGTAGAGTTTGATAACAACACAGAAAACCTTCTCCCAGATACCCCCTAACCCCACTGGTCCACAAAAGAGATTGGACCATATCACACTGAGAATGTTATAAGTCTGAAAATTATGCTATATGAAAACTATACAAAAAAAAACTATCAACATTCAACAGAGTTGAAAATAGTTTCTAACAAATAATCAAATTTCTTTAATCATATATACATTTTATCTAAGTGTAAACATTGTACATTATAGTCTAAATAAAATTATAGTAAAAACACAAATTTAAAAAATTGTCACAATACTAAAAAAACACAGCTTTGTTGACTCCTGTTTTGTAAGCCATAATTTAGATCTATCATCAGTTAAGACTTAGTTGGTTTATTGGTTCTTTAATTTATATAGCAGACTGCCCAGTTGGTTTATTAATTCTTTAATTTATTTAGCAGACTGCTCAGTTGGTTTATCGGTTCTTTAATTTATATAGCAGACTGCCCTTTTGAACTCAGCATTTATACACTACTAAAACAAAATAACTAAAGTGACAAAAGCTCCATTCTTTAATCCATATTAGATAACCTTTACCTATAATTTCATTTTTTTTAGGTTCTTAAAGTCTATGGCTGGGAGGAAGCCTTTGAGAAGAAAGTCTCAACATATAGAAGTGAAGAGATCCGATTGATCTTTAAATTGTCTTTTGTTATGGCCTCACTCAGTTTAATATTTCAAATCATTCCTTATTTTGTAAGTTTTTCACATTGTTCTAAGTTGTATCCATTCCTTTCTTAAATATCAATATATATATATACTTTTATGCTCTCATTATTAGTACTTCAAAATTTTATATACTAATACTTTTATACTTTACTCATCAATACCTCTATATTCTCATTATTAATATCTAATCTTATATTAATTTTATAATATAAAAAAGTTCCCCTTTTCAGACCTTGTGGTCTATAGGGCAGATGATGTAAAGGTCATCTGATTCTGTGGCCTACAGTTTATGAGGGTGTCATGTGGCCAGCACAATGACCAACCACCTTTACTTTTCCCCAACTAATGTCAGGTACCCATTAGAGCTGGATGGACTCAGAGGTGCCCAAAGATCTCGAAATTAAAAATCCAAGTCTTCACCAGGATTCAAACGTGGGACCCCCAGTTTAGAAGCAAAGCGCTTTACTGCGCCTCCATATTAATTGTATACTCTCTTCTTAAATACCTCTTTACCTCTATTCTTTAATACCTCAACTATGCTCTCTTAAATATGTCTATGCTCTTAACATTATTAACTTGATACTATCTTGTTTAATACTAATAGTCTTTCTTCCAATATATCTATAAAATCTCTCCATCATAATTGTATATTTTCTTCATTAATGCCCAATACTCATCAGAAATATTTGTATACTGTTTACAATAATAATCTTAGCCTTTTTTTCATTAGCATCCCTCATTTATACCCCTTTCTTCAACAGTACTTCTCAATTTAAGTATTTTAAATATTTATTGTCATTAAATTAGTTTTAAATTAATTAAAAAAAGGTTTAAATTCACTGCCAAGAAAAAAAAAAGGTTGTGATAAATGCTAATATTATTTTCTTTTCTTTAAGGTTCAAGTAGCTTCCTTTGGTGTTTTCATAGCAGTGGATGGCTACCTGGACCCCAGCAAGGCTTTTGTTTCCATCTCACTTTTCAACATCCTGACTTCAGCTCTCAGCATGATGCCAATGTTTATACCTGCCCTCATCCAGGTTAGTATGGAGAAATTCTGCTTGCATTCTAAGTTACTGTGAAACGTAGTGTTTGAAATAGTTGATGGGGATTTCAATGTTGAGCTTTTTTAATTTTTTTAATTCAAAGACTCTTAATGCCTATAGTACATGTGAATTAGAAAGCACACATGTTCAAATGTCACTGTTTGATAGGGGTATTGACTATTATGACTGAGTGTTATCCTACTTAATGTAAAAAAAATTTCTTAGTGTAAACTCACTACCATCTACCTGTTATATATTATAGAATATTGTATGCATCTGTTAGTAGGCTAAAATTAAAATGATTCGCTCTAAACAATATTATTATGAAAATCTTTTCCTGTTAAGTCCTAATGAGTTTAAAAAAATATTATTATGATAAGCTTGTCCTGTAACTCATGATGTGTCCTTATGCATATTATCAGAAACATCTTATCCTATAAATCCTGTAAATTCTTTGGTTTAGAAGCCAAGCATTTTACTCCTCATTCACATCTCTCCTGAAGTCCTTTCTTTGTGCTATTCAAAATAATATTATTTAAAATTTGTCTTAACTTCAGCTGTGTAAAATACCACTATTTACAAAAACAACAACATTTATTTAGTGTGAATGTGCCATGATTTATAACAGTTTAAGTTTCTTGTTCCAGGCAGGTGTTTCTATTACACGTATTGTTGGATTCTTCAGACAACCTGATTTAAGTCCTGATGCAAGAATGTATGATCCAAGGTCAGGTATGTTCAAACTTTTTTTAGGATTACTACCACATGACCAGATGAGGGTGACAGTACTAGTAAATAGTGATGATAGACTGATAGTATTGAATTACACCTCTTGACAATTAACTATTAAACTCAGCTGAAATTTTAAAATGGCAATTGAATACACATAGAAAAAATTGCACTAATTAATATTATTTATTAATTTCAGAGGATGCCATCAAAATAGAAAATGGAACATTTACTTGGGACAATGTGATGCCTGAACCAACTCTTAAAAAGTAGGATTTTTCAAATTACAATAGAAAATAATTGGCCAGTTCAATTGTTTTTTAAGAATTAACATTGTGCTCCTATATATAAGAGTTTACTTTAATAATCTTAAAATGCCATATTTTTTATTATCTGTTATATTTCTCTTATGTTAATGTTTAAACCCATCCTAATCTTCATCAAGTGATTCAAGTGATAATATTTCCTTTATCAATTTTAAAATGACATTATACTCCACAAATAAAAACAGCAACATATTTTAAAATTGAAGTATTTTTATTTCTGTTTGTTTAATAATAATAATAATAATATAATAATCTTTTTTATCCATGTGTAAATTTGTCTTACAATTTGTGCCTTACAAATAACAAAAGATTTTTACAATAGAACATTCACAATATACAGTCACACTATTTTCACTCAAACATTACATGTTAATATGTTTATATCAGATAGTTGGATTTTATTTAATGATTTATTTGCCAGGGGAACAAAGGAGTTTTTGTTTTTGTAATCATTGTCTTGTATCTCTTTTGTGATGGTGTCATGTTAAAATCCTTACATACAGCAAGCTTATTATAATGCGTTATGTTTTGAAGATTATTAAGGTATGCTATTAGTTTGTAAAATATATGTGAATAAACAAATATCTGATTGTCTGAAACAACATTCTCTTTATATTTCTCTAGCATCAACCTTAAACTCAAACCAGGGAAACTCGTGGCTGTGGTAGGAACAGTGGGGTGTGGTAAATCATCATTGCTGTCTGCCATCTTGGGAGAAATGAACAAGACTAAAGGCAAAGTTACTGTGAAGGTTAGAGTTATGTTTCCTTATTGAAAAGAAGTATTTTTCTGAAGACATTCCATTGACATATCAAATAAAAATAGATCTTAATTATTTTTGCTGTATAAATCAAGGATACCTTAAAAATTAGAAACACATGGAATGGGTGAGATATTGTTGAAGCATTGAATTCCAGTGCATGTGATACTTTACTTCCCCCAACTTATGTGAGGTACTCTGTACTCATCAAAACTTGATGGGTTCATAGACATTCTGAAATCCAAAAAAATAACTACATTCCATAGGCATTTGAAATCAAGACTTTCACTTTAGCAGCCGATTGAGCTATAACAAAATGAATACCCATGGCATTGCAGTGGGTGTAAATTTGAATCTTGATACTTTTATATTATGTGAACTATGTGCATGATTTTTTAAGCGCATGACCTTTACATTAAATACCTAATCTTTTGCCTTGACTAAAAATCATATGCACTCAAACACCTAGTATTTATTGTATTAGGTAACATGTATTTGAAATTATCAAAGTTCAAGGTCTTTTTAAATTATATGTTTTTTTAATTCACAATGTCAGTATAACAACATGGCATATGTACCTCAAGAAGCCTGGATTCAGAATGCAACTCTGAGAGACAATATCCTGTTTGCCACTGACTTCAAGTCTTCCCTGTACAGTAAAGTTGTGGAGGCCTGTGCCTTAAAATCTGATTTAGACATACTGCCTGGTGGGGATCAAACAGAGATAGGAGAAAAGGTCAGCTCTGCAATAGCCAATATTTTTGTCTTATCCAATAATATTGAAATTAACAAGCTCTTTTTATACTAAGAATGAGCTCTACTAACTAATTATAACATTTATCCCATTGTTGTCTTAAAAAAAAAATGTGAATTTTTTATGTAAATTAGGGTATTAACATATCTGGCGGTCAGAAACAGAGAGTATCATTAGCCAGGGCTGTATACAGTCGGTCTGACATATACCTGCTGGATGACCCACTAAGTGCTGTGGACAGCCATGTTGGTAAACATATTTTCCAGGAGGTCATCAGTAACAAAGGAATGTTGAAAGGCAAGGTGAGAGCTAAAGCTTTAAAGAATGAGTTCTAAAAATAACTAAAAGTTGTTGTATATTTAAAATGTTGTTTGTTTACAAATTTAGTAGTTTCATCAGAGTTCTGTTGTTTTTATGACAAGTAATGCATGCACTCTCAGACTATTCTCACATAACATATAGCTTGCATATTTAAATATAAAATCGTTCATTTTAGAGAAAATCTAAGAAATCTTTATACTAAAAATTCAATACAATTAAACTATTTGCTTATTTATAGTCAAGTAGTAAAGTTCCCCTTTCAGTCCTTGCAATCTATATGGGAAATTATGTTAAGATCATTTTTCTGAGGCCGTTATGTGGCCAGCACAATGATCAACTGCTTTACCTCCCTCCAACTAAAGTCAGGTACTCATTAGAGTTTTGGGTGCCCTTTAAATTATAAATCCCAGTCTTCACTGAGATTCAAACCTTGGACCTCTTGGTTCGGAAGCTAAGGACTTTACCACTTGGCCACTATAACCACTTGCTTATTTATAGATAGCTAAAAAAAATTTTGATTTGAAATCAAGTAGAAAGTAAAGAAAAACTGACATCTCTTAGGAATAAAAATTAAGATGATGGTTCGGTGAGTTTATTTGATTTCTACTATTTCTATTTATGAATCTCCTCCTCGCTCTATTTCCTTACTATCTATAAAAACATTTTTCTTTCATACTATTTCTTACATTTCTGTTAAATGTTTCTACCTTTTGTTTTCTCATTTCTATTAAATGTCATTTCCTTACACTGTCTTCTATATGTATATAGATATCTTACAATCACACTATTTCTTCTATTTCTATTAAGATATATCTCAGTGTAGATCACATCACATGACACATTGTGATTTGTTCACTTTTTGATAGACTCGGGTTATGGTTACACATGGAGTTCACTGGTTGCCCATGGTGGATCATATCATAGTCATGAAAAATGGAGGCATTTCTGAGATGGGCAGTTATGAGCAGTTGGTCTCACATGATGGAGAGTTTGCCCAATTTCTAAAGGAATACTTTATACAAGAAGCAGATGCACTCAGTGAAGATGACACGACTAAATCACAGGACCCTGAAAGTTAGTTGACGATATATAGATTTCTTAAAGATTCTGTTTTTAAGGCTTGTACAACATATCGTTTACTTACATAATTAAATATTCACACTAATATATTCAAAATGCTAACAAATATCTGTCTAAGTGCAACTGCAATAATATATAAATTTTGTCAGGGTTGTATTTTGCCTTGTACATCTGCCAGAGCACCTCTGACAGTCTATCACTTAGTACATTACTTAAGCAAGTAATGCCAATAGGTTAACTTATAATAGTTAATAACAAGGGATTGCATAACAAAGATTTAAAGATAAATCATGACATGAATGATAGTTATAATTAGCAATTAGATCTAGAGTAGTTACTATAACATATTAAATACTGTTTTCAGTGAGCCTGGTTTATCTACAAATATATAATATATGTAACATGAAGGCACACAATGCCAGCTATACACTCCAGGCTTATGTTGCCCAAAACCAACTACAGTCCATGCACAATGGCCAAGACTGGCCCATGTAAAGATAACAGTTTTCACTCAGAAAGAGTGTTCCAAAGATTCCCATGCCTGAGTCCCTCAGCAAGAAAAATATTAATTCCATACTCAACATAAAGCTTAATTTACTTGGGAACAACAAAAAGAAGCTCCAACAAGAACCAGTTAACCAAGCCTAAAGAAAAGAAGCAATGACTTTTACAAAGTGCATCTTTGGAAACTATAAAATATAATGGTGCAGAAGAAAAAAAAAAACTCAGAGCAAAGAACGACTCAATATTCAAAAGAATTTTCTATAGCTTGTTGTCATGATAAAAGTTTGAACCAAAAATAAAATGTTTTATGAAAACTATTTTGTTTCAGTTGATGAATTAAAGAAACAAGTTTTGACAAGACTAGAATCATTGACTGGGGCTTCTTCTGCTGATGAAGCTGGAAAGTAAGGATACACATTTTAACTTTCAATAATATGAATATTATCTATACAGATACATGATAAATGATTATAGGATGCTTGACTTTACTAATGAAATTTTAAAAATTATCTTTGGTAAGATATTTTACAGCATTAGTAAAAACAATTATAATAGCATAGCTCATAAACAACAATATAAAATTGGACAATATAAAATTTAACAATATTTCAAAAGATGAAATGTTTACTGAATATTTAATTAATTAATTTCTAAATATTGCTAGGCGCTTCCGCTGTGACTAATGCAAATAAACCAAATGGAGGTAACACTCAACGTAATGTAGAATCCAATAACACCTGTGAAAGGCTAAACAATTAATAGAATTTAGTCAAAGCTGATACTGAATGTTGATGCTCTAGCACGAGAAGGAGCGCTGGCCGTGCCCACTTTCGAGTCACCAAGTACGTTTCAACAGGCTACCATAGTTATTCAAGAGTGGGTAAATGAAAAATAGTTAAAATCCTGGGATGACTCCAACACTGCCAGGGGAGTCTGGCAGCACATGCATCGCCCAAATCGAGAGGACCCGTGGTGGAGGCTAAAAAGGTCGGAACAAACAACAATAGCGCAGTGGCGCACGGGACACTGCCCCATTGGTGCGTACTTCGACGGGTTCCGGCCAAATTTTGATGGCCGTTGCCGACACTTCGAGGAATCAGAAGAGACGGTGGCGCACGTCTTGCAAGAGTGTCCGCTGCTCAGCGAGCTGCGGGAAGACGTATCCAGTGGTTCACTATGTTTGTATGGAAGCTATGAGGCACTACGCCAAACAGCAGAGTTCCTTACCAGGGCACTACGGGAGTTCATCTCAGATACTGAATGTCGACCAAGTTTAATAGCAATGAAGGGAGCTGTTGAATGTCAGCTAACTCTATACATTCATAAAATGCTACATAACTCTTTCAGTGCGGAGTTACTCTCAGCGAGTAACTTGGTTTATATTTATTTCACTATCTTTTTAAGTTAAACTGTTTTATTTCTCTTTTTTTATTTCCTGGATGTGGGAGTGATTGTTCTTTGTTTGGTAGTAAATTTGATGCAGTACCAACTTTCTTTTTTTTAAAAAAAAGAGAAAATTGTGTTAATGGTTCCTCTTTTTAGTTCATTTCCCGGGATCCGAAAGATGTAAATAATGCAATTTCTTAGTGTATTTGTTCATCTTTTATGACATTTGAAGTGATTAAATGTTTTTAGTATTGGGATTTTTCAATATTTATGGATTAAATGTTTATTTGAAAGGTTAAATCTTTCAGTATATCGATTTTAAGCAAATTTTTTAATATATTTTTTTTTCCGTGCTCAGTTTAAATTAATGAAAAAAATTTTTTTCTCAAATAATTAATTTTATTTATTATAATTTTGTAGCCCATTCATTTTCCATAAAATAAAATATGTTAGATTGTTTAATAAAATAAAAAAGTTATGTTACTTTTAGTAACTCTACCCCTCTTGAAAATTTGTGTTCATCCCGGAAAACTCCATTTTTTCGATCTAAATAATTCGCACTGAACGAGTTATTTCTACATTGTCCTGGAGTAGTCTGTTTATGTCCACTTCCATTACGTTCTGTCTCTAAAACCCGGAGGATTCCAACTACCCATTGCCTCAGCGTGGCGCCTCCATGGAAACGTCTAGTAGTGGAACTAGATAGGCCAAGTACGAGTAGCAAACCAGGCCCTTGCGGAATTCCCTGGGTGAGCTTTTTTTTTTCTTTCACTTGGGGTAGGGATGGAACAAATAGATAGCCCGCACCCTAGTCCAAAAAGTCTGCCACACCGTTCCACAAAGGGATCATCATCAGTGACCAGATTAGCTATAGTGGCAGTTCCCGCACGGAACAGTGGTGATAACATTATAGGAATATGAGACAAGCTCCCCAAGGTAAGTGCTGCTCTCAGCCACTTATAGCGAGTGGGCCCGTTCCGGGGGTGGTGCGCCGTATACGTGGTAGGGTCTGGTTTCCGTCCAGTCACCACTATGGCTGCTACTACTGAGAGCCCTCAGACAGGAAACGGGATGAAGAATCCCATGTCCAGGCCTGGTTGTTGGATAAAAGCCTTTCTAACAATCAACGGGATCACAGTGCTCCTGCAGGCGCCGATTCCCTACTGGACTTCATTGAAGGTGAAGGTCTCTAAAACCCTATCCTTGTTTTACTTGTCACATCATTGTCACTAAGTCAAAACTTCCCCCTATTTCCTAAACAAATAATTAATTCCTAATCGTGCCATAACAATATATATATCCTTTTCACAGCTTTTTTTAAGCTCTTATGAGAAATTTTCCCATTTAATTACCATATTCTAGGATTCTATAGAAAATGAAAATTAAAAAAAAATCATAGCACCTTATGATGTATATAATGTCTAATGTTATGAGTTATCTAAACTAGCTCATTACTTATTATAAATATATAGTGAATACACATAAATACCAATTTCCCCCATTACCCTTGTGCTATTTAAAAATAATATTGTCTCAAATAAAAAAATGTGCATATGTCCTATCAATCAGGTCTCAAGATGACCAGTCTTACAAGAGGAAACTTTCACTCACAGTGTCTGCAAGACGAGAGAGTTGGACAGCATCCACCAACTTGACTTTATCCAACAAAGAAAGCTTGACTGGCTCTAATAGACTGAGGCGTCGAGGAAGTCAATCAGCTGGTTCAAGGGAAGAAAAGCGAGGCAAAGGCATTCACCGAAGAGTTGATAATCTTGATGATGGTTTGATAGATGAAGACTTGGAGGAGGAAAAGCCAGAAAAACTAGAAAAAGGTTCTGTTAAAATTGTGAAAGGTCAGAGATTGGTTCAAGCAGAAAAGGCAGAGACTGGTGGGGTAAGCTGCATATTTATTTACAGTGTTTACAAAATGTTGTTGGTATATGTAATGTAGTTTGTGGTTTTTGTTTGGTGTCAGCTTTTAGAAGTTGAAAAACTTTGAAAGAAAGCAACTCTATGATGTGTGAAATTTTTAAACTGATGAGAATAAAAGAATTTTTGTTGTGACAAACATGAGAAATAATGTTTTGGACAGACAAACATGCCATTGGGTAATCATGACAATAACTTCATTGTTTTGATTACTCATTGGAAAGTGTAGCAGCCTGGCCATGAGGTATGCACTCTGGACTATCGTCACTTTGGTCCTTGGTACCTACCTTGCTTGCTACCATCTCTTGTCATCCTGCAGGAGGTTTGGGCTAAAACACAATAATCATTTCTGAAAGAACATCTGAAACTTACAAAGTTGAGGTCTCTTATCAAAAGTAAATGTTTTTTACTATGTTTTGAGAGTGTTGTAATGGCTAGCATATTTACTCTACCAATACCTTCATTCCTCTTTGCCACTTTATATATAAATAGTCTATCACATTAGGCCTTGAACAATACTTAATAAGTAATCTTGAGTTCTGACAGGATCTTCTGCTAATTAAAGCCTCCTTTTAACCATTTAATCAAAACTGAAATAGAGAGATGGTTCCCTGGGCTTGTGGTATGTACTTCGAACTGATGTCTTTATGGTCCCAAGTTGAACCCTGTCCACTGCCACCCCGTCCTGGCCTGCAGGAGCTTTGGACTAGGACGTAATAATCTTCATTTATGATGAAGCTTCCAAAACTAAAAGAGAATTAGTGCTTCTTTTTCTATTAAAAAATATTTTAAGATCTGTGGCATTGCAAGAAAGAGTTAATTGACGGTGGGTTAAAAATTCCTGTTAATGATTGCAGACATTCCATTTAGCTGAACTTTAATTTTTAAAGTTTATTTTTGTTTTCGTCATTCAAAAGATAATATATAGTTTTTCCTATATCATCTGTTTGCAGGTCAAGATGAAAGTTTACATTGACTACATTCGTTCTGTCGGCTCCTACTCCACCATCTTCAGTTTCCTGTGCTATCTGATCTACATGGGCAGCAATATATTCTCTGGCATTTGGCTTAGCATGTGGACCGATGATACTTACCTGGCCAACAGAAATCTGAGTGATACAGAGGAGTATGCTGACAAAACAAATTTATACATTGGTCTCTATGGAGGACTGGGTGTCATTCAGGGTAAGAAATGCCATTCCATGCAGTGTGGGTTATTTACAGGATTAGTTCCCCTTTCAGACCTTTTGATCTATGGGGCAGATGATGTAAAGGTCATCATTTTCTGTGGCCCATGGTTAATGAGGGTGTCAATGACCAACTGCTTTTAATTTTCCCCAAATAATGTCAAGTACCCTTTAGAGCTGGTTGGACTAAGAGGCGCCCTAAAGATCTAGAAAGTCAAAATCCCAGTCTTTGAACCCGGGACCCCCAGTTCAGAATCCAAGCACCTCTGCACCTCCTATTTACAGTATGATCTGGTCTAATTCTAGTATATGTTTAGAGTGACTGATGGTTGTAAAGTTTCACCCTCCATTGATAAAATAACCTGCCATGGATGTTAAATTAAATGTATTTCCACATTCAAGGGTGTATGTAGTAAGTTAAATACTCATGATGATACTTATTTCATTACAACATGAATGTACATCTCTTAATCAAATAGGAATGTACAGCACTTAGTAATTTCCAATCTTATTTCAATCACCTATCAGAAATTTAATTTAACCTGATATTCAGAAGTTAAATAGCATTTTGAGAATAGCCAATAGTAATTAGAGTTTTAAGAAAAACAAGCAGAAAAGAGACCTTGAATATAATCAGCTTTTCATTCCCACAGCAATCTTCATGTATATAAAAATTGAGGTTGAGCCCATTTTTACAATGAAAGATTACATTTGTATCAATCAATGTATTTAAATTGAACTGTAACTTATGTCATTTATAATTTTGTATATGTTCTATACCTTATAAGTTGACTTTGTTATACTTCAGAATGCTGTTCCATGTAGAACATATTTAATTACTTTCTTTTACTTTCTTTGATGTTCCCAACAAATCTGTTCACTTTTTCCAGGTATCTTCACTTACTCTTTCTCTGCATCTATGCTGGTGAAAACTGTGGTAGCATCTAATGTACTTCACAATGCAATGTTGAACAACATTATGAGATCACCTATGTCTTTCTTTGATACAACACCCATTGGTAAGTACACAAATCTCATGGTTTCATTTGTGGTCTACAGTATTGTGGAAAATATCCTGATGTGTCTGCTAGGTCTGGAACTAGACCTTTGCTTAACATTTATGTTACTGTAAATTAATAATTGTTGTATGCTATCAAGTTGTTTTGTTTTCTTAACACTTTCTTGTGAAACTTTAATTTCTAGGTCGAATTGTGAATCGTTTCTCTAAAGATGTGGATGTCCTGGACAACATGTTGCCAAATGTATTGCGGCAAAGTGTGCAGAGTATGGGCCGTGTGTTAATTTCACTGATCAACATCTCTTACAGTACCCCCATAGTACTCAGTGTTATAGTACCAGTTGTTATTCTCTATGTTTTGATGCAGGTAATCTATATGCATTTCATAATAATTATTTGCTAAACATAGCATTTCATGAATGGAAACAGTTTGTTTTTTTGTTATTTTAGATGTTTCTAAAAAGAAAACTTTGTAATAGATTTATTGAAAGCTTTTTTTAAATAATTATCTGAAAACTAAAAAGAAAATATAAAAATATCAATTTCAAAGACATAAAAATATCAATTTCAAAGCCATAAAAATATCAATTTCAAAGCATCAAGTAAATGAGAAGTTTTTATATATAAAGGTACATTCTGTGGATATTAATAAAATTACTTAATTTGGTAAAAGTTTGAAACTATTTTTTTTTTTTTTATATTTAAGAAATTGGAGAAATATTTTAAAAAATGGACTCATTTCTATACTGAATCATTTCTCAGACACTGGATTTTTAGATCCATAAAGTTTTATATTTAGAAGGGTATGCTAGTTAGAATTTAAGATCAAGAGATAGTTTGTATTTTCTGGTTTTGATATATGTTTTGCTTCATTCTTTTGTGGACTGGGTTAGTTTTGGTGGAACTGCTTGTAGTAATCATATGAAGGGAATTTTAATGTTAATCCTGTGTAATAAGTAGAATACTATTAGCCAAATAAAAGTGCTTTAAGGGTTGTTGAATATATTCCTCCTACTCCATTATTTTGACAGAGAGTGTACATCCCTGCATCTCGACAAATCCGTCGTATTGACTCCACCACCAAGTCTCCCATCTATGTACATTTCTCTGAGACTTTGAGTGGGGTGTCCAGCATCAGAGCCTATGCAGCCCAGGAGAGATTCTATGAAAACTCTATGAGGCTGGTGGACTACAATATGAAGTTTTATTTTGGAAGTATAGTAGCTTCAAGGTAAAGAAAAGAAAATGTATTATTAAGTAGCTCTGCTCAACAGTTTACTTTAGATGCTGACAGTATACCAGTATAAAAAAATAAAAGATGGCAATTTTCTGTTATGTTTTATTTAAACAAGGTATTTACTGAACAAGAGAACACTTTATTCTTCATAGAATTAGTAAATATAATTTGTATATATGATGAATACCTGAAATCTGATAAGGAAAGTAAAAGCAGTTGGTTGTTGTGTTGACCAAAGAATACTCTTCAACCATAAGCCACTGAAAAACCTTTCCTTTGACACATAATAAATTATGTTGTTCTAACATATATGTTTGATGATAATACTCATTTAGCAAAATCATTCTGTTATATGCTGGATTAAGAAAGCTGACATACTTACATGATTAACATTTTATCCTCAATATCAGCAATTCAATAAAAAATATTATCACTACCTAGCTGGCTTCAAATCAGACTCCAGTTCTTGGGTAATGTAATAGTATTGGCAGCAGCCATGTTTGCTCAGGCTGACACTGGACTTACTGCAGGTTTGGCTGGCTTGGCAGTGTCCTATGCTCAGCAGGTATGTTTATTAACTAACAGATTCTTATGCTACATTTGTATTTAAAAGCACTTAAACTAGTTGGGGGTGCATCCACAATTTGTACAACACATACAAGAATAAATGAATAAACTATCTACTGGAGGTTTATGTTTAATATTTATATAATAAGGAAAGATAATTGTTAGATTGGAAGAAATTAATAAACACAAAACCTGATGACACAACAGTTGAAGCAACATTGCAGCTGTTAGTTGAGTTAGATTTTGGCGCTACAAAAATCAGAACAGCATTCTTCCCAGATAGTGAATAAACATTGCTTTTTTAAAGGAGAGATTTTGTACATTGTGTAAGCTCCTAGTTCTAGTCACCATGTGGGCTTGCAAGGTTTATTTACACAGTAATTACAGATTACCATTCAATGTATACTTTCTATCCCCAAGTGCTATACAAATAGATGTTATCTTTCTATATGCTTTGATTGGCTTGTGCTGGTCAAGTAAAATGCTGCTGTTTTGAAAACAAGATTATGATGGAATCCTTTTTATACATTCTTTGAATGATCAATATCAGCATTGGGGAAAACTTAAGACTGCAATGTATGCAAATGATCTAAAGAAAATATTTTATTATTTCAAGGCTAACTTTTTAAAATCTGGCTAATTTTACATACATGTCAAAGATTGTGCATTTTTTCAATATGATTCTTTGACTAGTTTGTCATTTAGAGGTAAATCTTGTCTACACATTCTGATCAACAGGTAACAGGAGCTCTATCCCAGGTGATCCAGGTAGCTACACAAGCTGAAACTAATATAGTGTCTGCAGAAAGAATTCTAGAGTATTCAGAGATTGAAACTGAGGTACTTAACTAGACATTTATAGATTTTTTTTATCATCAACTTTCTATGCCCAATCCACGTTTAGAAAAAAAGACTTTTGGATTTTCAACTCATCAGCTCTTTCTATGGTGATTTTCTTCATTTCCCTTGTGGTACCTATCCCTCTTTTTGTCCTCTACTTGGGGTGTCTACCATGTCTATGTTTGCCCTCTACCGGGGGGGGGGGGTGTCTACTGCATCTATGTTTGACCTCTACCATGGGTGTCTACCTTGTCTATGTTTGCTCCCTATTTTTCATATTCTCAATATTTGCTGCCAACTCATGTTTTGAAAAGCTTTTAGTTTCATTTAGAAAGAGATTTGTTAAAATTGATTCAAAATGTCATTATCTTTTAATATAGAATTGGTCAAAGACAAGAAACCATTCAGTTTAGCTTAAACACTTTAATTTTTCAGGCTGCATGGATGAACCCGAAACTGCGACTTCCTGAGCCATGGCCTGAAGATGGAGAAATAGATTTTGATGACCTGCAAATAAAATACAGAGAGGGCCTTGAGCTGATACTCAGAGGGATAACCTGTAATATTAAAGGTGGTGAAAAGGTTAGTTAAAAGGACTTAAGTCTTAAGCTAATTTTATTGTTTGTTCTCTGTAGTGTACCTAACCAAAGTGTAGAGGGTTAGGCTCTTCAGTGAAGTCAAGAAAAAAATTTAACTGTTGGAATATTTCATTATAAAGTTTCTCTAGAGAATGCCAACCACATTTTTAAAAGCTGCATACTCTAAGAGGTCAGAACACCGCTTTAGGAAGATGAACTGTCTGGAGAATTCCTGATCAGGAATCCAGGATACCATTCATCTGATACAGAAATGGTTATCAGAACCCTCTAACTTGATGATGAGAAAAATTAATATTGGAACTATTTGCTGAAATTGGGAAATAATTTATTGTTTATACAATTGACAGTTAAGCTTTTAAAATGTTAAAATTAATTTAACCAAATTACAAAGATTCGCAGAACTTGTTATGTGATTATATTTCTCTAAATTCCATCAGCAGATTAAAAATATTTGGTTGTACTGGTATCCAATATTTGTTTTTTTCTAAATAATGTTCTTCAATTTGATTAATAAATATTTCAGTAATTTAAAACTTTTATTTTTGTCAAGTTGCAAAAGTGTATATCCTTTATTAAAAATTAATTGGCCTATACTTTTCAAAACCTAATACAGGTTGGAATTGTTGGGAGAACAGGTGCTGGTAAATCCTCTCTCTCAGTGGCACTCTTTCGTTTGGTGGAGGCTGCTTCTGGAAAGATCTCTATTGACAATCAAAACATTGCAACCCTAGGACTTCATGACCTGCGTAAAAATATCACCATTCTTCCTCAGGTATGATTCGAAACTTTAGGAATATGTAAGCATATTTTTTTTGTTATCATTAATTATAAAATGACTGAAATTATCATGGGCATGAAATCAAACTACTTTCTTCTTTAATTAGGATCCTGTCATATTTTCTGGAACTTTGAGGATGAACCTTGACCCGGCTGAGATGTACACAGACCATCAAATCTGGGAGGCTTTGGAGCATGCCCATCTGAATGGTTTCGTAACAAATTTACCATCGCAGTTGGACTACGAGTGTGGGGAAGGAGGTCAAAACTTGAGGTATCTGAATTCTTCTTTTTTCATTAGCTCATTTTATGGGGACAAACTTTTGTTTAGATTTAGTTTTTTATTTATTCTGATCTTTTTTTGCTTTAATTTTAAATCAGGTTTCCTTAACTAAGTATTTTTATTCTTTTTTTTGTTTTGTTCAAAACATAGTTCAAGAAAACATTTTTTTTTTAAATCAGGCAGCTTATTATTTTTTTTTGTTGTATTGACAAAATAAGAGTTATACCAATTTGTGTGTTAGTGAAATTTAAATACCTTTTGTCTTTGACTAGCATGGGTCAACGGCAGCTAGTTTGTCTAGCCCGGTGTCTGTTGCGCAAATCCAAGATTCTAGTGCTTGATGAAGCCACGGCTGCTGTAGATATGGAAACAGATGACCTGATTCAGAAGACCATTCGCACAGAGTTTAAGTCCAGCACAGTGTTGACCATTGCCCACAGGCTGAACACCATCATGGACTATGACAGGTAAGTCAAGCCTTAAACTTGAAAGAAACATAAACTATAACAGTTAAGTCAACAGGTAAATTAAGCCCACAATTATGGTTAGTAAAGCTTACTGGCTGAATATTGTTAAAGACATGAAAATCATGATGAACTTAGAATTATAGAAGGTAAGTTATGTTGACAGTCTAAACACTATCATGAATTAAAGCTGTCAAGAGAAGGTCAATTTTCGGACAACATTGTGACAGGTAAGTTCAGCTCAAAGTTGTGTATTACAGGTAATACAAAGCCTCCCTAAAGCTTCTGGGTGTCTTTAAGGTCACACAATTAAAATGGTTAAATGGTTAAAACTAATGTATTTTCTACCATTAGTTGTTGAACTCTTGACTTCTGGGTCAGAAATCTTCTCTTGGCTGCTTAAAAAATGGCCACTGCTTAATAATTGTGTACATTAATCAAGAACAACTTTAAAAATACTTTTTTAAAAAACAAAGCTTATACGAAGTGTAATAAAAAGTAAAGTTCCCCTTTCAGACCTTGTGATCTATAGGGCAGATGATGTAAAGGTCATCTGTTTCTGTGGCCCATGGTTAACAAGGGTGTCATGTGGCCAGTTCAACCACCAACGTCTTTACTTATCCCCAACTAATGTCAGATACCCAATAGAGCTGGAAGGACTTATAGGCTCCCAAAGATCCTGAAAGTAAAAAATTCCATTTTTCACCAGGATTTGAACCCGGGACCCCTCAGCCACCATTCCTCCTTATATGGAGTGTAGTTGTATAAATTAGTTTGGATCATGTGATTAAGTTTGTAATAGATCTAGACCTACATAAATAAATCTGTATGATTAGAAATATTTTTTACCAATTACTTTTGTTTAGCGCTATTTCATACTTTTAGCTTTCTCAATATGCTGTGATCCTATCACTTGTCTGGACCAGTTGGGAAAATGGAGGGGGGATGAAAGAAAGAGATATCTGGGTGAATTTTAGAGTAATAGTTTTTTTTAAAGCATTTATTAAAAAAAAAAAGGGAGCGTCCTAAATTTGAACTCATGACTCAAGTTTCCTCAAGCTGACGTTCTAACCACTCTGCTAGTGAGGTGTGTATAAAAATGGAAGATTTTATAGTTATCTATTGTTGAGCTGATATCAGTTTTGTTAAAAAAAAAAGGACAACATCATTTAAAATGATTCATCTTATCTTGTGAATTACAGACCTTCCCTTCAAAACAGAAGATAATAGGCCTCTGTCTAATGCATATCCATGAGCTAATCTAGCTGTGCATGTTAATTAGAGACTTAAGCTCTTCTAAATATTGACTCTTGAGTCATTTATGATTAATGAGTTCAAAGCTACATTTCTTTGATGTCTTTATCTTTCTTTTACACTAATCAAGTTTAGGGCATCTGGGTTAAAATGTAGTACCGGTATATTAGTAAATGAAATCTTTATTGTTTTTCCAATTATACAGAGTGATTGTGATGGACAAAGGTAAGATTAAGGAGATAGACTCACCACAAGCACTTCTGAAGGATCAACAATCCACATTCTACTCAATGGCTAAAGATGCAAATCTTGTTTGAAACTTAAATGTTGTTTTTTTTCATGTCTCTTTAAAATGTTTCATGATATCAACACATTGATGAAATTTGTATTATGATTACCATACTTTGTAAGTTGTTAATAATTTTTAATTGAGATATTGTTGTGTAATTTTTGACAGTTAATTGTGATTTTTTTTTTAAGATTTTATCTTTTTAGTTGCTAGTAATAATTTTAAGCATTTTTGTAGAGTATTTTGCAAATTTTTATTGTCTACCTTTTCTAAAATACTATTTTTTTAAAGTCAGACTATCAAATTTGATGAACAGAATTTGTGTCATAAATATTAACATTAAATCTGAATGATACAAGAGTAATGAAACTTTAAGACTCATTGCGAATACTGATGATGCATTGTTAATAACTCTTTCACAACTTCACTACCATCTATATTCTACCCTCCACAGTCTGAAAGATAATCTGATACAAACATTAAAGTCACAAACTGCTCATCTTCCACATTTCCATGTAGGCTTTTTAATTCTAAAGCTGAAGATCTCTTCATGGTTCTCTAAGCTTTTTGGCTTTTTACAATGTAGGTCACTTCATCTGTTTTTTTGTTCTATGCATTGAATGTTTAGAATGTTTTAGTTTTTAGCCTTCTCTGAGACCAATTCACTTCAGTTCATTGAACTATTGGCTAATTCTTTCCAGGATGTACATAGCAATGTGAAGCATAGTGCTGAAACACTGAATACACATATGGAGTTAATTAAATATAAAATGGCAGCACAAGACAATATTTTTAATGAGAGAAAATTGGTGAATTCATTATGATGAAATTAAGTCAAGTCTTTTCTAGGCACGAACCCAAGATATCATTATTTAATTCAATTCTTTCTCATTACAAATGTTGTCATGTATACATTTTCCAGGATGTTATGAGAAAATGTTTGATATGATTTTAAAAAGATGCCTTTGTATTCTAAGAAAGCTTGTTTAATTAGGACACTAAAAAAACTAGAAATAATACATTTCTCACTGCTAGGGAATTTGATTTATTTCTATACATACTGTCAGTTAAGGAAAAACATTTGCTCTTTGTTTCAAGTCGGATTCTGTACTTGGGTTTTGTTGAATACTGTTAGTGTGATGAGTAATACTTCACATGCATGACTGAACATACAGGTTCATTTGTTTTCACAAAATTGTAAGTTTCAGATTGTTTTAATTATTTTAAAATATGTTGCATTTCTTAAATTTGCTAAAACATTTGACTGGCTAGGACATATTCCAGTAAATAATGTTTTACTATGGACTGACAATACGTTTATAGCTATTTGCAATGTTTCATTAAGACTGTAAATGTTCATTATTTTTTTATTTTATTTGTATTTGTATGTTACTTACTAGCACTTAAAATAGTTAAATCTCAATGGACTGTCTTGGTTGCTTTAATGTCAGCCACTTATTTTCTGAAATATCTTCAGACTGAGGTACTGTTTACAATAGTTTTAAAAGAATCTTTTCACCATCTGTATAACAAAGATTTAATATAATAATTCAACTGTCAACATCATTACGCAAGAGTGCTGGAACAATGTTTGGTTATGCTATATTTTTTATTGTTGTTTTGTTTTTACATTACACTAATGTGTAAAAAATATTTCAAATGCATTTTAAAAGTGCACTTAAAAGGCCAAAAGTAGTTTCTTCCTAATAAGAGTGGTGCATTTTCAAATTTTCCATTACAAATGCTGATTATGTTTGTAATATAATAATTGTGTAAATATTATTTTTTTAAGGGATAACAAGGTTGGTAATAAAAATTGCATATATTTTCACACTTCCCTAAGTCACTAATGTACTGAAGGGAAAAAAGTTGCTTTACATTCCATTGAAATTCTGTATTTAGATTGTGAGTGTTGCTCTCATTCATCGTAATAGTGTCTGTGTAGAGTTACTTGTCTAATTTAAAAAAACAACAAATTTGATGACCTGTGTTGTTACTTAATTATTTATATAGTATACAAATCACATCCTTAGTTATTTATTAGGATTAGAGGCATGGGCGACCGCAGAGTGGAGCAAGGTATGCACCCCCCTGGATTCTGAGTTGCCAAATTCTAGCCAATTTTTGGCACCATCAAATCGATTATTTTCTAAGTAGCAACTAAACTAGTAGTGTTTCCACTGATGTACAGTTGTAAGGATACGTTAATGTTGTAGTAGACTAGCCTTGACTTCTCAGGGATTGATGGCCGACATTGTACGTTGGATTCTGAGTAGTCAAAATTTAGCCATTTTTTTACACCTTCAAATCTATGTACACTTTATTATAGGCTTGCAATTCTTTGCACTATAAAGGGAGTGAAATATTATATTACAAGGTTGTCGTGACGATTGTTTTCATTTGCACATAAATAGAACATTATTAGGCCTATATTTAGCTAAGGCCTAGAATATGATGTTGTTTTTTTGGGGTGTTTGTTTGCATTGGAGAAGAAATTCTTTGTTAGCTGTCTTTCAATATGATAAATTTAAAAAATTAGCACGTGAAGGTAAGCATTTAGAGCTTGGTTCAGGCAAGGATTCGTGGAAAATATCCAAAAGCAGCAATTGTAAGCCTACGTTGCACGTCTCACAAACGTAACCTTGTTATCAATGACCCAAAATGATGTTTCAGTTATGCGTAGTGTTAGTGTCATCAAGAAGACTATTTCTTCCGCAACAGTCCCAAGTCAGAGGTTTGGTGCTAAATTTACCTCTTTTTTGCAGTGGCGTAGTAAGGAACCCATGGGTCCGGGTTCAAGAATATCCTGGTGGGCCCCCCCCACCACCAACATTAAAGACACATTTAACGTGTGGTGTGTATGTGTGTATAGGTAGAGTCTAGAAAAAAAGACATTCCAATGCAAAGAGTTGACCTTTTTGTAATGAATAAAGTTTAACGTTTGATTCAGTTAGGACTCCAAATGAGTACAATAATAGTGGTTTTAAAATCGATGATGTTCAGCTATTGAATATAATTAGCAGTATTAAACGACTATGCTCTTCCTATTGGATTGAAGCGCCCATCTGTTTTTGATGCAGCAATAGCATTATAATGTCCATTGTCCACTCATTGGCCTCACAATATATTTAAAAATAAATTGTGATTTTTCAGTACTTGGAGTATTCTTCAGCCAATTCGGTTGCCTTCTGGTTCTTAGAAATATGAAAACTTAGATATAACTCCTCTAGTTGCTATTTCTTTGGCTCTGCCTATTTCTTTATCAGTTCCCTCAAATTTTTTTAAATAATCAGATTTTATTTATTTTTTGTTTAGTGCCCCATCAGAATAAACGACGCTTATTTTTGTGCGTTTTATATGTCGGTCAGTCTGTCCGTCACGTTTAGATTTTAAAAAAACAACTCTAGATGCTATTGAAAATCTGATTTAACTTTTAATGTTCCTTCCGAAACATCTCAATAGTTTTAAGTATCTGTAACATATTGTTCCGGATGTTTTTGTGAAAAACAAATCAAAGCCGACGAATGTTTGTTTGCTCTTCTAACTTATATTTCATATAATTTCCATGCTTAAACGTTGCAAAAACGCATGATCAATAATATGTTGTTCCGTTTTTTTAATGTAAATATCATATAAATGCTAAATGAAAATCTCTATACTTACTTATATTTCATTAACTAGGCTATAAAGTTGTTCCTGAAATTGTTATATAAAATATAAATTATGTGAAATGATTGTTTGAAATCGCATCACTGACTTACATTACACTTATATTCTTTGACAGTACGTTAATATAGTTTAATTATCGATATCAAATCGTTCCGTATTTTCAACTTAAAACAAATGTATGTCAAATGACTTTTTTTTCAAAATATCAACAGTAGGTTGTTCAGGATTTTAAAATAAGAAAGTAATTTACTAGAAACGATTATTGAAAATAACTTTTTAGACTTATTTTAAATTTCATTTTCTTGCTGAAACATAACAAAAAATTTTTAATCGGTAAAGAATGTTCTGGATTTTGTTTGCACAATCTCTTTGTAATCTTGTTTTTTCTTAATATTCTCCGTAATAAGAAAGTGGAAGCTACATCTTTGGCCATAGGTAATAGGTTGCACCCCCTGCAAAAAATCCTGAGGGCGCCCATGATTAGTCTTTTGATCAAGTACTTGTCCTGTTCTCATCCATTTTTTTATGAGCCAATATAATCAAATGCATCTATTTTGTTAACTTTGCTATCCTTTTATTGGAAATGATGAAGCCAAGGTAACAGAAAAGGCCAATTATAACCAAAAGTTTACCACCATGTAAAGGTCATATATTTCTATGGCCCACGGTTACCAAGGGCGTCATGTTGCCAGCACAACGACCAACCGCCTTTACTTTTCCCCAACTAATGTCAGGTACCCATTAGAGCTGGGTGGAGTCATCCGAAATTAAAAATCTCAGGACTCGAACCCACTGCGCCCCTTTATTATAATCATAGGTTGGCCATTAATGGTCACCCAGTGCTTGTATCTGGAGTTAGTATTTTGTTTTGCTTTGACTAATGGCATCCAGCAACCAGGGTTTGAAGCTGATTAGCAGATTCAGCAACAATAGCTATACGTCATCAGCATAGAGAAGTTCTTTGAATAACACCTTTCTAGCTTTGGTTTTTGCCCACAATCTGGATACATTGAAGAGTTTTTTTTAGAGGATCTTGTATGTATAACTACACTTCGTTGATGTCATTAATAGGCATAACGAATGTATATCAACTAGATTAGGTGCAAATAGACACCCCGCTACTGACCCAAAAGGTATTTATTATAGGCTCCAATAAATTTCACAGTATGTTTCGTTTCCTCATGAGAACATCCAATGCCCATTAGCAGTTTTGGCAGGGCCATTTAAAAAATTACACCACTTTCGTTAGATCAACGAATACTATGTATAGCAACGCGTCTCTCCCTCAACATTTCTCATGCAGAAGTAGAGACGATATCATGTCTAACTCCTAAAACCACATTTCGGACGGACAAACAGACCACACACAAATAATAGTAGCTATTCCTCTTTCGGAAGTCGCTAAAAAGCAGAGAAATAAAGCATGAAACTTGGCATCAGTACCAATCTAATCGTGCTTTATGTGCGGCTTAGCTGCTTTTCATAGCGAAGGTGGAGTCTTATCGGACTCCATTGCCATCTTCAAGTTCATAGGAAATTAGATTGTGCTCATCGACAACTAAAGAGGTCGATGAGCAATACCCAGACCCACAATATAAGGCTTTTAAATCTGTTGTTTGTTTTTTTAAAATAATTTTACATTTCATGTTAAGAATGTTTGCTTTTAGAAGACCAAAACTAGACGTACATGTTGCACCAATTTTGAGCATGTAACAGGTGATCGTGAAATCAAATTTTCATCAGCGAATTTAGATCTATAATCTTGAACTAGACCAGATGTGACAAGAAACCCAAAAGAACATATATATGAAACTTAACTAATAAGACTGATGATTTTTCAAAGGATTAGATAAATGCATTGAGCAAATACGCCATATTAAAAGACTTTTCTAGGGCATTTGACAAAGTTCACAACCATAGCTTTGATTAAAAAATTAAAATACTTTGGCGTTGCTGGATAATTACATCAATGGATTAAATATTATAGTTCCCAATAGCGAGAGAATAAGCTGTAATATTAAATGGCCTCAAATCAACACCAATAATAGTAAACTCAGGGCCTACTGTTTCTAATTTACATTAATGAGCTCGCAAATAGCATCACTTCAGGAACCTAAGTCAGTTTATTTGCAGACAATTTAATAATATTTAGAACTATAAAAACAGCAAAAGATAATTGAAATTTTACAAAAAGAATAAGAAGAATTACAGAAATGGGAATCAAATTGGAGCATATGTCTTTCCACCCAAAAAATGCCAGTTATTAAGAATTAAAAAAATAAAAACTTATTTTATTCATGGTAAACCAGTAACAAAAACTAAAATGTCACAATATCTAGGGGTAATAATAAATGAAACGCCATTGTTACATACAGATATTAATGAAATAACTGGAAAAAAATCAATGAAAGGATTAAAAGAAATATTTACAAATCAAACAGGAACATATGACTAAAATGCTATTTCAATTTAGTAAGCAAAGCCAATAGGGGCCTATTAGGATATGGATCCCATGTTTGGGAACGTTTAACTCAAGGAAACAAAGAATCTAGAACAAACGCAATATAGAGTTGTTAGATTTATAACAAACGAGTAGGCCGATATTCACATCTGATTAGAGCGGTGTTTCCCAAACTTTTTCCCCCATAATGGAACACTTAGCATCTTAGTAGTATTTAGCGGAATACTAAATAAATTAAACTTTATAAGAGCCGGTAGAGGTACACCTGACAGGATATTTGTTTTTATCCTTTGCGACATTACAAGAAAAATGCTAAACTCTATACCGCTATACGCTATCTTCTTTTTGAAGTAACGTCTGTATTATATAAGATAAGATACGCTGCCAATAAGGCCTATGGATCTCACCAGGCTTTCGACACGGTCAGTTGCGTATGGAGAATTTTGACCAGATGCGGATGCTCACTTACGTTCCTACCCTATAGGCCTATCCATTCTCGAGTAGCTTCATGTGGGGAAAAAGGACATATATGTAAAGGATATATATGTATATATATGTGTCCTTTCACCTCCACCCACCATATATATATATATATATATATATATATATATATATCTCCATGGGTATATCTCCATTCCAGATTTGATGGCAAACTCCTAAATATTGCTAGACTGAGGGCCAAAACTAAAATCAGAGCCACCCTCCTAGGAGATATGCTATTCGCGGATGACGCAGCGGTAGTGGCACACACGCAAGAGGAACTTCAGTCACTAATGTCCCGCTTCTCTCAGGCCTGTAAAGAATATGGCTTGACTATTAGCACGAAGAAAACAAATGTTATGGGACCACCTGCTACAGCACCACCCTCCATCCTCATTGACGATAACAAGCTGGACGCCGTAAACGAATTCTGCTATATGGGATCCACAATTACAGATGACCTGTCTCTAGAAGAGGAGATAAAAAAAAACGCATAGGGAAGGGTGCCTCGACCTTCGCTAGACTCAGGCCAAGAGTTTGGGAAAACCATAAGCTAACTACAGTGACCAAAATGGAAGTCTACAAGGCATGCGTTATGAATACACTGCTGTATGGCAGTGAATCATGGACCACCTACGCAAAGCAAGAGAGAAAACTGAACTCATTCCATTTGAGATGTCTCCGTAGGATCTTGAATGTCACATGGAAAGAAAAAGTGTGCAATACTGAGATCCTTGCGCGATCAGGTATTCCCAGCATCTTTACAGCTCTCAGACAACGCCGCTTGCGCTGGCTTGGACATGTTCGCCGGATGGAGGACAAGCGCATCCCAAAAGTCATCCTCTATGGTCAACTCGCGACTGGCACAAGAAAAACTGGTCGCCCCCACCTTCGTTACATAGATGTAATAAAACGTGACCTCAAATCAGTGAACATCAATACTGACAATTGGGAAGACATAGCTCTAGACCGCAACAGATGGAGAGAGACAGTGACCAAGAAAGCTATGGACAGAGAAAGTACATGGTCTCAGCTCAGGAAGAAAAACGTACAATCCGAAAAACGGCCAGCTCCTCTACTACCGAAGTAAAAGCCACCTTAACCTGCATTATCTGTGGACGGGAGTGTCTCTCCAAAATAGGGCTCCACAGCCACATGAGGAAGTGTGCTTTGAGATGAACCATAGTCGTTCTACGACTGAGGAGGCCAATGATGATATATTAATAATAACAAGGCTTGTCTTCGAGTCCGAAGATTAATGAAGAATACAGTATTTCCCGTGGCTGCGCAGCCCCAGCTGTGACCTGCATATTTTGCCACACCCAGGGTAAGCATAACCATTGATCTCAAATGTGTATCCCGCGGCCTTCGTGAGTGACCTCCAGCTGTCTCGTTCCGACGCCGCATGCAGCCAGGTGCTCTCTTCTATGTCAGCCTCCTTCAGTCGCGAAGCGACTATGGATTATCTTGGTGAGATGAATGCCTGGGCATTAGCTGTGGTCGGAACGATGTCGCCCACACATCAGTTCCCCCCTCTCCACGCAGCTGATGTATCCAAAAGGAACGGCAGTGCCGATACAGTTTGGGGTCAGCGGTATCGCAGGTTCTGCCAGGGTGTAGCACGGGGTGCTGCAAACTGCCTAAGGGTCGCCAGCTCCTGATTTTTCCTCAGGGTTGACTCCCGAAGCCTTTCCCAAGATTGGGTATAGCTGCAAGGCAACAGAGGTTTGAATTCAGAGTTTTCCTTCCCCTAGGTGGGTAGACAGCCATGGCTAACGAGCCCTTTCTACCCGAAGCTTACTGGTTAAGGTGCCAGTTACTCGCCTTTGCCCCTTCTCCTGTTAGTGAGAACAGTTCCGCAGGACTTAATATCTGAGCCACACGTGAAAGTCAGGAGTTGGACTGGTTGTCAGAGGCTATTCGAGACGCATGCCATTTGGAAGCATTTTATAGGTAGTGGAGTGCTTACATCCATTACCACTTCCGGCAATGACAACCTTGCTGAACTCCTGTATGCTGATGATGCAGCTATTGTGGCTGATTCTGATATTCAGCTACAGTCCCTGGTGGACAAACTATCTGCTGCTTGCCAGAAGTTCGGCTTAAACATCAGTCAAAGCAAGACTAAGATACTTGTCCAAAATACAAACACTGAACCTCAAGTAAGCATTAATGGCCAACCACTAGAAATTGTTGATCACTTTTGTTACCTTGGCTCCATCATATCCAACAACACTCTACTGGATAAAGACATAAACAACAGGATAGCCAAGGCAATGGCCACCATGTCACGGTTGCAGAAAAGAGTCTGGGACAACATATTGCTGACTAGCAGTACTAAAGCCCTAGTCTACCGGACCTGTGTGTTGAGCACCTTGCTGTACGGAAGTTAAACATGGTCAACCTACCCATGGCAGGAAAAAAAGCTGAATGTCTTCCACCTCCGATGCCTAAGGCGGATCTTTAAAATAAGGTGGCAAGATAAGATAACCAATGAGGAAGTGCTACAAAGAGCAGGGTGCCAGGACATCCGCTCTGTTATCAGCAGCAGACGCCTTGGCTGGCTTGGCCACGTTCGTAGAAAGCCAGTAGGTCGACTTCCACAGGACATCCTGTATGGCAGGAGAAGGCAGGAGAGCCGCTGGTCGCCAACTTTTACGTTATACGGATGTATGCAAACACGACCTGAAGCTCTTCAAAATCGACACTGGCAACTGGGAAGAGGTGGCACTGGATAGATTCACATGGAGAGAGAGCACAAAAGAAGGGTCACGGATTGCAGATGTCATACACAACAGATGCAGAAAGAAGGGCGAAAATGCAACGCGCCTGGTGATTAGATATGCCCAACCTGCGATCGCAGCTGTGTATCAAGGATTGGCCTCTTTAGTCACACAAGAAGTTGCAAAGGGAAAAGATCGTCTCTCGAGGCGTAAAATGCCACAGATATGTATATATATATATATATATATATATATATATATATATATATATATATATATATATATATATATATATATATATATATATATATATATTAATATACATATATTAATGACTTTCATTGTATAATGTCTCTTGAAGTACTTGAAGAGAATAAGTTATTCCATGTGCTACAGCAACAAAAAAAAAATAGTAGAGAGGTGTTCTTTAAATTCTTCCCTAGTACTATAAAGATCTAGAGAATAAAGTGGGTTGCTTGAATCAGACTGGAAAACCGACGACTTAACAGACTTTAAGCCACTGATTAACATTGACTATATAGACACATGTATGCTTAAAATTAGGACGCAATTATCTTCTGTTTTGTTGTAACGCACATTTATAACGTATAGTCTGGTATAAAATGCACTTTGCATTCGTAAAGGGGCACTACTCTATGCCATTTTAAATTCATTATATTTTTTGGTTCCGCAAGAGGAATAACTGCAAAGACATCCGTTTTGAGTTCACTGAACACGTCAAAACTGAAAAGGATTATTTCATTAGATCTATCTAGACTAGAGTCTAGAAGACCAGTAGAGATCGACATACAGTGATACACTGTCACTTATAGAAGATCAAATTATTCTAGATCTTGATCTTAGCTCTAGACTTCTGATCTACATCTAGATATTTAGACTCTAGTAATTTAGCTTTACTGGCTTTAGCAGTTACTGAGTTTTCTCTACTCTAGAATCTAGATCTAGATTTAAATCTAAAACTAAATCAGTAATTTATCTAGATCTAACTCTAACTGTAACACTGTAACTTGACAGTGACTGTTCTGTTAGTGTTATTTTTGTTGCTTATAATGACTTATGTGTTCAAGTGTCTACACAGTGACTGACTTGAATCCGTAGCAGCCAAACACTGAAACAGTTGTAGACTATAAACTATAACTATAATAAACAGTAACATTATTATCATTATCTAGACTAGATTTGTGAATACTTTCTAGACTGAACTGTTACTGTGAGTGAGTGTGACAGTCTAGATTTAGCACTGTTAACAGTCATTAAACAGTGTGTACTTTAACCAAGACAAGAATCAAAGGCTTACTCACTGATCATTGTCGTGTTTGATAGTCTCATTCAAAGATCAAGTGCGACTTGTAAGTGTTGCCATTGTCAATTGTGTCTGTGCACTTTTAGTTTTATAATAAGATTTTATCTTAATACTATCTAGAATCTAGACCTATTGTAACTTAAACTTAAGTCAAGTTTAAAGTTAGTAAAAGTGTAACTCAATTATTTCTCAATGTCAGTCTCGGTAGACAGTTCTGAGTACTTGTTGATGTCTAAGGGCTGAGCCAAAGGGTCTTCGAGCCCTAAGTTTGAAAAAAAAATCTGCCTGTACGCCAAACAGTAAAAAAAAAAAAACCTGTGTGAACACACAGTTCTGTTTGGGAGAGACCCTAGACAATGC
The DNA here is from genome assembly GCA_030265305.1 of Biomphalaria pfeifferi. Taxonomy (NCBI): domain Eukaryota; kingdom Metazoa; phylum Mollusca; class Gastropoda; family Planorbidae; genus Biomphalaria; species Biomphalaria pfeifferi. The sequence continues at coordinate 833,612 of JASAOG010000142.1, read as the reverse complement.
CTATGTAAAGCATTGCTGTTGACCGATGAATTTGGCCCCCAATGCGTGGGCTAGACACGGCCAAAGGCCGAGAATACACCAGGATCTTCTGCCATTTTCCTTCAATTTACCAAGCTAACTGTGCGGGACCTGCCATTTATGTAACGGTCCCTTTGAGGAACAGCGCATGGATGTGTGACAGTTTTGTGGGGGCTTTTTTACAACCCCACCCATGCGATTGGTGGACTCTCGTCTACCGGTAGGCATCCCCACGGGAGTCCTGTGTTGCTACCCATTTAGCCTAGCCACTTCCTCTAATGGCCATTTCCACGCGAGTGCCACGATGAGGCAGGGCAACATGCTTGCTTTTCTTACTAGATTTAGATCTAGTCCTAGACCTCTAACACTAACAGACTAACTGTACTAGATCATTCAAAGTTTGACTTTGACCACTTATTATTTGCTAATGGTTTGACATCATAGAAATTCAAGTACCAAAATGTTCTTCAGTTTAATGAGAATATATATATATATATATATATATATATATATATATATATATATATATATATATATATATATATATATATATATATATATATATAAGGATTTATTTAATTTAATTTTGATCACCATAATTTATTCCAAACAGTCTCATATTTTGGCACCAATAAACTCAGGATGGCCATTCTTGCCAAAACAGTTAAATCATCTATATAATATAAATATATATATATATATATATAATACTCTCTCTCTATAAATCTACATCTGTTAAATTTTTGGCTTGTGAATCAAAGGAAATCAACTCCAAAAATAGAATCAATTTTGGTGGGTTCATTAGAATAGACAGCCAATCTAAACAAAAAAAAGTAAACCTAGAAAGAGGTAAAGTTATTCAGTAACATAGAAAAATATATATATAACAAAATGCACAAGATTTTCTTTAATGTGAGTCTACATGTTTGATAAAAACAGAAAGATCTTATTGACATTTATAAATTATAAATTTTTTATTATTATTCACAGATTCATAGATACATTGAAGATGATTAGAACACTTGTGGCTGCCTTGGTTTGTCTTTGTCTCACTGCCAAAGTTCTAGGATTGCCAGAGAATCGAGTCAAAAGAGCTCCTGTATTTACATCTTCTGATCCAACCAATCCTGCTGGGCTTATGCAACCTTTACCACCAGGTTAGGAGGGTGTAAATGATTATATTTCATTTATATTAAAAAAATTTAGTATAACTTTTTTTTTTTAGTGTGTAATGTGTATTCAAGGACTTAGTAAAATTCTTGACAACTGGAGCTACTCATAGGCATACTTCACTTTGACATATAAATAAATAACTTTAGAACTCTTCATTGCATGAACATTTTTTATTTACATTAAGATTATAATGGTAGCTGAGTGGTAAAAGGCTCGGCTTCCATATTGAGGGGCTTAGGTTCAAATCTTGTGAAGACTTTTGAGATCCAATTCTAATGGGTACTTGACATTAGTTGGGGAAAGTAAAGGCCACATAACACTCTTGTTAATTTACTAATACATAATTCTTAACGTAATAATGTTCTAATAATGAAATGTAAATCCTGCCAGAACAATGATTAGTTATTGATAGATATTAGCTAGTAAAGTGTAATTTTAATTGCAATATATGTGTGTGTGTGTTAAAATTAATTATGTTTTCTTTTTGCTTGATAATTATTGCAGTCCTAAAAGTTCAGCCTAACAGACACACTCAGTTTTACATGAATTAATAAACGATGTTTATGATTTTTAATAATTAAATTAGGAATTCAATACAATGATATTTATACAGTGATATGAAAAATGAATAATCTGAATGATAAGTAATTACAAATACATATATATGAAGATAATAAAGCATAAGTTCAGTCTAAGTAAATACTTAATAGTATTTAAAAAAAATAAACACCTTATTATATTATGTTGCTTGATAACATTGATGTTAACAACATTTTAGTTTCCCAACTCAAGACAAAGATTGATCTCTGTAACAGGTACTATTGAAATCAATTCTTGAAAGTAGCATAGAACCTTCCAACCAAAAAATAATGATTAACGTCTAATATACAACTACAAATACAAATGAATCCATATTAAAATATCTATACAATATGAACTAAAACTCACCCTAAACTGGTCAAATAGTCCTACCTAGACTAGATCCAAAACAATCTCTAAGGCTGTCCAGTAACATAAAGCAAAGGAAAAATTCAGGACCACAAAAATTAGAGCAAGATGGTGAAAAAGCACCAAATGTTCAAGAAGAAATACGACATCACATCAAATGATAACTAAACGACAAGGGGAAAAAAATTACTACACAAAATATAAATACTAGGGGTGCACCGGATAGTACTTTTTTATATCCGGCCGGAACCGGATAGTAAAATTAGATATTTGGCCGGAGGCGGAGCCGAATACCTACATGACTCAAACAGCTCGTTTTACTGAAGTTTTTGCAAATCTTCTATATAACATACCTATATTCATATTATTTTGTTATTACTTTCTTACTTTAAACTCTATCACTGATTGATAAATTAAAATCAACAGCATTTTTTTTTACAGATATGCTTATCATAAACTAATCTTTGTAACATGAGATGGTGTGTGCGTATGTATGAGGCCGCTAATTGTAAAGTAGAATGCGGGATAACCCATGCAGAATATATAAACTTATATGTAACTAATGTAAATCTTTCAAAGGTAAAGTTAAATCTTGGTTTTATAGCGTAAATCTCTCTTAGTCTTAAGTACAATCTAAGTTGTATAGTGGGTAGATGTTTGTGTTCATGTATTTTACACCATCAACTTGTCATTAGGCTCGTGTTTTAAAGGCCACAAACCGCTTCTGGTTTGTACCTTATACAGATAGTGGCTTAGTAAATATCTTAAGTAATTTCAGTAATAACGAGGAGTTACTTGACACTCTTAAATTTTATTAAGAATATTGTAATTCAATCAAGACACACACATTACACAAGAGTAAGATTTCTATGGCCAAGTGAATGCGTTTAGCATTATCACTATTAATATCCCACAATTTAGCTTTGTCTAAGACCTCTTTAATCCCTGGTTGCTGCTTGTGTGTGAGGCTTGACGAATCACTGGAGCTCGTAGACGTACTGGCACAGGCAGTGATATTACTTGATGCTGATTTCAATGCAGTCATTTCGTTGAATAAGTCTGGTGTTTCGAGCGTAGATGATTAATCATATTGCTGGTTGAGAAGTCTTTAGGTTTGCCTAGTTTACCACGTGACAGAACTATTTTACAAGCATCGCAAACTGCTTTAGAGTTGTCCATTAGTTTGACATTAAAGTAACACCATATAAGTGATGACTTTTTATCAGCCATTATTATTGCTTTTCAATTTACTAAATGCCCTTGCAAGCCACTTTTATACCCGTGGCTTGTGTAACAAAATACTTGTAGGGATGTGTCCTTTAGTTCAGCGCTCTAATTGACATTTCTCTCCAAGTAAACAAACTTAGTGTCGTCATCTAGTGACCCTCTAGACAGTGTCAATATGTCTTAACAATTTGCATTAATCCATTCTGGCTTAAGAATGGTCAATGTCTATATTCTCTATCAATACATTGTCATGGATTAAACAAATAAGAAGTTTGGGGTGTTGAGTCTCTTGAGCCCTCCCTTTAAAGATACCCTTGATCAGTGTCTGTTTGGCTTGTAGTCCTAACTTATAATTGAGACTTAACTTAACAAACTTATTACCCATCCAATAGTATAAAAGGTGTGGTTTGAGGTCCAGACCCATGGTTGACAACCTATCTCATAATAAACAAACTCATACCAAATTAACCTTATAGAGATTTGGCTTGTAGTCCCGCCCCTAATAAAAATTCTACTACAAGTAAACAAACTCAGTTCCCTCTTAAGATGTGACATCTGGCTTAATGTGGTCAGCTGCCTATCTGTGAACTCAATGTTATGGACTAAACAAGTCTAGCCCCCCCCCCCCCCCCCCCAATAACAAACCTAGTTCCCTCGTGTGACCTCTAGAGAGTGCTTACGTCCATCGTATCTGGCTTGGGGTTACCTGTCAATCAATGAACTCAATGTGATGGGCTAAACAAATAAAAGGGGGAGGGAGTTGTTCATCTAGAAATATACCTGGTTACCTTAGAGGTGTGGCTCTTGTAGTCCAGCCCCCCCCCCCCCCCCCCCCAATAAAGATTAACTACTAAGTAAACAAACTCGGTTCCCTCGAAAGGTGTGACCACTAGAGAGTGTCTATACGCTGACATTAAACCTACGTCCATCGTATTTAACTTGTGGTTACCTGCCTATAAAAAAACTCAATGTGATGGACTAAACAAATAAAAGGGGGTGGGAGTTGTTCATCTCTACCTCTGGAGATATACCCGCACAGCTAGACAGACGTCCGGTCAGCATGACGTAGTCAAGGAATGTAACATTTTAACATGTTAACTAACTTACTCAAAGGTCATGACAAATTGAAAAAAGTGCCAGCCATTGCATCTCTGTATGTAAAGCGCATTTATGATGTGAAGTTTCATCTCTATTTATATTAAGTTATTAACATGCCTTGTCTTTATAATAAACGATGTTTGGTATTTATATTAAGTTATTAACATGCCTTGTCTTTATAATAAACGATGTTTGGTGTATATGCATAATGGCTCTATATTTTAGCACATTATTTTGTTTTCATATAAACATGAATACATTCTATAACAGACAGTAATGGAACGAGGTCCACTTTATGCATATTAAATAGGTGTATTTTTTACTATCCGGTAGTGATATCCGACCGGAGCCGAATAGCACCGGATAGTAAAAAATGCCGGATATTTGCCAGAAGCCGGAGCCGGAGGGACTATCCGGTGCACCCCTAATAAATACGGCAAATGGCGTCATCACCTGTAGAAGAAAGTGGCGTAACTACGACACTAACATTATATAAATCCATAATGCGAAATATAACTTCTAAATACTGATACTTGTTTCTTAATGAAATAAACTATACACATTTAGAAATAACATGATAACTTAATTCTACAAGAGCTAAGTTCCCTAGATCCCCACAACTGATTTAGTATCTAACTTTTCACTCTTACTTCCTGCCATGTGTTTCATGATCTGTGTGCATGCTTCATTTCCTTCATGCTTTTTAATGACTAAGTTCAATTACTATAATATAGTTTTAAGTTCAGTAAGGCTCATCAAGGTTTCTATTTGACCTTTGGCAGACAACATGGCAAAAATTCCTGAAAAACCTAAGCCTATCAAGATTGCTGAAAGCCCAGAGTGTCTTGAAGATGTCCAGAGGCTGTGTGCAGATAAAGCTAAAGCCAACAACTTTATTGTGCTGGATTGCTTGCAGGATAGTATCTCTGTAAGTATTAGGATGATCATAGATTGCAGAATAGTATCTCAATAAATATTAGGATGGTGATATTTTTGAATTCAACTATTGCACTTATGTTAGAACATAGAGTCTTGCTTTAATACCAGATGAACAGACATAGAAATTTGTTTCACTTCTTGCATAGAACTTTTTTTTTGTCTGTGATCAAGACACAATTGCTGTATTTCTATACATATGCGTTTTTTAAAATCCTGTTTTATTTTTTTTTATACAGGCAACAGAAAGTCTTTCTTCCCAATGTGATCATGTATGTACAGATAATAATTATTATAAAATTATAAAATTTGTTTAATTTTTACTTTAATTTGTTTTAAAAATAAATAGTTCATTTTTTTGTCACTAAACAAATAAAGTAGGAAAAACGTTTTTGTCGTACTTCAGCATAACAAAAACCATGGTACATCTAAAGCTTTATTACACTGAATGACAAACAACTACACATAGTAAAGATCACAACACGAAATATGAACAGTACACAGTCTAACAAATGTAAACAAACCTTAGGTGCGACAATCGAATTTCATGACAGTTTTTTAAAGAAAAAAAAAGTCTGCATCAAATATAAATCAATTACATGTCCAGTGGTAATATGTTTCTGGATATAATTGAAGGCATTTAATGTATTCTTTCCTCATTTGAATTTCCACTTTCCAGATCATTTTGAACTAATGAGGAGCAACCTATAAGATACATTTTGTCTTATTTAGTAACTTGAGACTTTCTGACATTAATACTTTTGAAAAGTATGAGGTGATACTATCTCATTTTTGCAATTAATAAGTTTTGACAAGAGTCAACTACATTGATTTTTTGTCATAAACTATCCCATGTAGTATATTTATATAGAGTGAAATCCCTTATCCCTGCTGTGATCTCACAGTCATATCTATTTTGTCTTTTAGGTTTCATTTGTTAGTTTTTCTAGAATATGTGATTTCATGAGTGGAATTAATCCTAGCTTATTTTAACATTAATTTATTACCTTGATTTTGTTAACTATATTCAACAGTATTTGTGGAATTACAAAAAGAAGCTGTCTAAAGATATTCGATTTGATCGTGCATTAGATGAAGCTTGTTCTCCTGAATTAGAGAAGGTAAGCTCTAGATGTAGCAAGATATTGAGATTAAGAATGGTACATGTCACACACTTAAATTCTAAATCAGTGGCAACATTTTTTTTCATACTTTTGTCATGTAACAAAAAGGTGAGTTATCTACTTAAAAAAACAACAACCAAAGCTTATATTAAGCATAGTTGTATCAATTAGTTTGAATCAGTTCTCTAATTAAATTTGAAATAGATCTAAACTAATATTTTTACCAATTGCTTCTGTTTAGGGCAATTTCATGCTTTTAGCTTTCTCAATGCTCTATGATCCGTTTGATTGTCTTCTGAGCTGAGCCGAAGGCTCTTCGAGCTCAAAGTTTGAAAAGAAAAAAACCTGTTAGGTCGTCCAGCCGTAACAGTAAAAAAAGAAAAACAAACCTGTGGAACACAGTTCTGTTTGAGAGCGACCCTAGTCAATGCCTATATAAAGCATTGCTGTATCCAATGTCTTCAGCCTCCGACACATGGCCGAAGGCCTAGGAGCACTGGGAGCCTCCGTCATCTTCCTTCTTTGTACCAAGCTAACCGTGGGGGAACCGCCATTTATGGAACGGTCCTTTGAGGAACGGCGCATGGATGTGTGACAGTTTTTGTGAGGACTTTTTCACAACCCCGCCCGTGTAAGGGGTGGACTCTCGTCTACCCATGGGCATCCCCACGGGAGTTATGTTTTGCCATTCATTTTGCCTAGCTATCTCCTCAAATAGCCGTTTCCACCCGGGTGCCACGATGAGGCAGAACAGCGAACCCGGGGCTCTATGATCCTATCACTTGTCTGGACCAGTTGGGAAAGGAGTGGGAGAGAAGGGGGTATCTGGGTGAATGTTACTGTGATGGCTTTTTAAATACATTTATTTAAAAAAATGTAAAGTTAACCTGAATTCGAACTCTGGGGCTCAAGCCTTCTTAAGCCAACACACTAACCACTGTGCCAGCGAAGTGCTTATGAACATAGAAGCATTTTATAGTTATTTATTGTTAGTTTCAAACTTTAAAGCAGCATACAAAGTATAAAGGGGACTAATTTAACTTATACCACCACATCAGTGAAGTGCAATTTCTTTCTCTTGTTTGATACCAAACAAAATAACTAATTACCAATAGTTAATGAACTATTTGGTTAATTTTATTTTATTGATTGTTGTTTTGCCAGGTAAAAGAAATAGTTGTGCAAAATGTTCAGCTTGAACTGAGATTGGGCATGGGAGAAATAATGTTTAGAAACATTTTACCAGACAGACAGCATGAGCCATTCCTGGTCTTCTCTTCACGCTCATTAAGATCAGCCACTCATTTGCACACTATGCAGAAAGAGACACACATTTGTACATGTCTTCCTCTAATTTGCAACCTGTCTTCAAATAGGTGATAGTATTGTAGAGTTGTAAAAAAAAAAGTATTATCTTCTATTACATATATTTAATATGTCCTAATAAAATATCTATAAAGCCTGGAATTAGGTTAGAACTTATAGAAATTTTAACATTGAAAAAAGACACTTATATTGAAACAGTTTTAAATTTTATGAACAAATTTGTAAAATATTTTTCTTGAGCAGATTCCTGACTGCAAAAAGTTGCAGAAGGGTGAAGGTAAAATCATCCCATGTTTGATAGATCATTATGAACAGGTCAAATCCAAACCCTGCCATACATTTCTCAACAAGATGGCCAGCATTATATTCAGTGACTTTCATTTCATGGATTTCTTTATGAAGAACTGCAGTCAGGATATTGAGAGAACACAGTGTGGGCGAATTGAAAACCTGGAACCTGAGTCTACAGTAAGTATGTCTCACATAGCTCATGTTTGCATTATTCAGTGAATATTTAAATACTTCTAAGGGTATTAGCTGTATAGAGAAGTTCATTGGCCAGTTGAAGTGAAGTTCACAGAATATGTAGTCATATGCTGATGAGAACATTATGTTGCTAAAACAAAAAAAGGTTTTGTTTTTACTGTCCAACAAAACTAATGTCATGAACCTATTGATGTTGGGTGAAGGTAGAATCTAATCTAATTCCTCTGCCTCAACATGTCTCATAGCATATGTATATTCATTTTTTTTTCTTAGACAAACTTTCTAATTAGTTTTTTTTTTCTTAGACAAACTTTCAAATAATTTTTTGTTTTGTATAGACAAACTTTCTAATTAGTTATTTTTGTCTTAGACAAACTTTCTAATTATTTGTTTTTGTCTTAGACAAACTTTCTAATTAGTTGTTTTTGTCTTAGACAAACTTTCTAATTAGTTGTTTTTTCTTAGACAAACTTTCTAATAAGTTTTTGTTTTGTCTAGACAAACTTTCTAATTAGTTTTTTTTCTGCCTGAGTCTAACATTAAGTATGTCTTCAATAGACCTTGTAAACAAGCAAATAAATAAAATGTGTTTCTTATAACTGCTTTTCAAATAGTTTTAAATCATCTTAAAACTATCTTTCCCACAAATGAAAAATGTTATGGTAAATTAAAATTGCCAAACTTGTTTTCAAATGCTTGCACACTTTTATAAGCTTGTTAATATCAAAAAGAAACTCAAATGACTGGTTAAGTTTTTACAATAAAATTAAATTAAATTTATTTGACAAGTTCCTAAATTTTATATCCCAAACAAAAATGTATTAAAAAATTGTTTAATAAAATGTAATGTTAATTTTTTTGGACTACATCTCATAAAAGAAATTCTGTTATATACATTGTAAAACAAGTGATATTATTTATTTACAAAAATTAATAAACTCATATTGTCATAAATAAGCATCTAAAAAAAAGTTTATATTTCTCATTATAAAGGTGGCATAGAGTAAATAGCTAATTTTGTAGGATGACTCATAACACAGCATAAATGTAGAATTTCTTTATGTAATGTACATCAAATTAAAAGGTACAATAGGAATTAAATGCTCATATTATTTTCTTCTGATAAAAAAGTTAAGAACTGCAATGGATTATATTTTTAAAATATTTGTTATAAGCTATTTCATGTCCTTGAATTCCCACAAATATATATTGGAGATTTTCATACATGGCAGAAACACTAAAAATAGCTAGCTAAAGGAAGTCTTGAAAATCAGAAAAGGTCTATGAATGATTGATGCTATTTACCCTTGAGGTATTGTTAAAACCATAGCTCACTTTTTCAAATTTAGTTGGCAACAGTGAACTTCAATTTGGCATCCTTGACATTGTTTTATTGTGACAATTCCCAATAAACATTTCTTTTTTCCAGAGCAGCCACCAGCAGGGTAAGACCATCTTTTGCCTGAACTTACACAGAAAAAACTTGACCAAGACCTGCAAGAAAGCATTGTTGAGAGTGGCGGAGCTTCAGTCTGATGACTACCACCTGGACAGGCCGTTATACTATTCCTGTAAAGCAGACAGGGAAAACCTTTGTCATGATGTTGTATCTGGCAATGGCGCTGTCTTTAAATGTCTTTATAAACATCTGGGAGATCCCAAACTGACTCCTGACGTAATTAGCCTTTTTCTTATTACTACAATGAGGGTTTAATATTATTATTATTATGATTACAATGAGTGTTAAACATATTCATGATAAACCTACTTATGACTAAATAACTTATGCATAAAAATATGGAATTCAGGGGGTGCAGAATTAGGTTTCTTATTTGACTCAGTTAAATGGGTGTTGGGCTGTAAGCTTTTGAAAAGCCATTGGAAAAACCCTGTGTTGATAAGGGACAAGGAAAAAGAATAAATGTGTTAGATATAATTCACACTGAAAAAAGTGCTGTTATATGTCATCATGGTTGAATAATTGATTTAAATAAGTCTATTGAAGCTAGTCAATGTTTGTGAAATGTAAACTACATACTTTTTTTTTTTTTGGTCATAACTTCAGTGTAAAGAAAAGCTGGAAGCCAGACAGGCTTTAATAGCTGAGGATGTCAAAGCTGACAAGTCCTTCTACACAGCATGTGGGCGTGACATTGAAGAAAATCAGTGTTTGAAGAAGAATGACAACTCTGATGATGAAGTTGATGACAATTTGAGACGGTCTTCAGTATTGCTTTGTTTGGAAGAAGCTCAGAGTGATGGTACTTTACAATGCCTTTTTTATTTTTGACTTAACTCTTAAATGTATTATAAAAATGATAATAATAATGATGCCTTCATGTGTGGCTCAGTTACTGAGCCTGGCGGAACCGTTACCACAGACAGGATAAGGGGCAAAGGCAAGCAACTGGCACCTAAACCAGTAAGCTTCGGGCAGGAGGGGCTCGTTAGCCTTGGTTGGCTACCCTTCTAGGAGAAGGAAAACGCTGAATCCAAACCTCCACTGCCCTGCAGCTATACCCAATCTTGGGAAAGGCTTCGGGAGACAACCCTGAGGAAAAATCAGGAGCTGGTGACCCTTAGGCAGGCTGTGGCACACTGTGCTGGCAGATCCTGCGGCGCTACTGATCCCAAACTGTATTGGATATTCCGTTCCTTTGGTCACATCAGCTGCGCGGAGAGGGGGAAACTGCTGTGTGGGCGACATCGTTCCGACCATAAACAATGCCTAGGCTTTCATCTTACTTGCTCTGAGATGAACCATAGTCATTGTACGACTGAAGGAGGCCAATGAATAATAATAATAATAATCTTTATTGTCCGTAAGGAAATTTGTCTTACAATTTGTGCATTACACCAAACAAAACATTTAAACTAGAATATGTACATTAACACCAGATTCACTCATAATTTACATTTGAAAAGTTTATATCAAATTGTTTCTATTTAATGATTTGATTGCCAGGGGAACAAAAGAGTGTTTGTGTCTGTCTTTACTATCGCTGTCTTGTATCTCTTTAGTGATGGTAAAATCACAAAATTCTGACCCAAAGGGTGATTTTTTTTATTTCAAGAATCTTTTTAGCTATTTTATGCCCTTCTAATTTTAGACAATATATTACATCATAAGTATACTTTTCTTGAAATATAGACTAAGGTTAAATTCTTTCAAGTACAGCTAACCTCTGGTAATCAGACATCTTTGGTAACTGACACCCTTTAGATCCTGTAACTTTTAGACTATTAATAGTCAGCTGTTCTCAAAATTAAAAAAGAAAAATTTATACTACATTTCTTTCTTTTTTTTTACAAGCTTTAGTCATTTTGTTAATAAAATTATGAATCTTTCATAAGGAATAGGTTTTTCTAGTGTTGTAAACTATACTTTCTTGGCATCATTTTCTTATATTGATCTATCATTTTTTTATTAAAAAAAATAGGATTGCCTAACTTTTAACTACTTATAAATTAATAATAAATGTTAAAATACAAGAAAAGTAATAATTTTTTCCACAAATTCAAAAAGCTGCCGGTACGCTGTACCGGTGCTGGTGCATACCGTCACAAAAAAAAGCACTGTATATATATATTTATATTTGAAGTTCAATGTTAGATATGTATGAGGAGAGGGATTATGAAATTTTTAGAAAAGATAGGGCAGATTATCATGGATAATCATCTTTTAGCAATAAAAAAACACTCTTATAGCAGAAGAAATTACCTTACCTAACTAAAAAAATATAGAATCAACATTTTGTGAATCAACACCTTTTTTTATTTCTCTTCATTTCACCAACATTCCAGGAGAGAAAAAAGTGAGTCCTATGTGTATCCAGGCCATGTTTGAGCTGCGTTCTGAACTGATGCAGGACTTCAAGATCAGTCCTGAACTAGTCAGTAGCTGTGAGAAGGAAATTGTCAAGGAATGCAAAGGTCTGGATGCAGGTGGATATACCATCAACTGTCTGATGAAGCTGGCAGTTGTGAAACATAAAGGGGGAGATGAACCTGAGCTGATAAGTTCCAAGTGCAAAGCTCAGGTGGGTCTCAAAAAATAATTTTAAATGATTTGAATTAACTTTAGAAGTTGTCTGTCTTTTGTTTAAAAATGTCAAAAGATGTACAAATGAACCTTGTACAATAACAACAAATGTAACTATACATCAGTATGTATCATAATCTAACTTGCTGGTTTTATAGTTTCAATCAAACAAAATAAACTTGTATCAGCTTTTTCTTTACAAATGATTGCATACTTGGACATTCAGCTGAATCAACTTCTTCATGTGGCCAACCCTGGAGAGGACATTCGTCTGGATCTCCCACTTCAGCGAGCTTGTGGTGATGTGGTAACAAAGGCATGTCATGATCTCCAGGCTGGACACGGAGAGTAAGTCTTTTTTTGTGTGTATATTATTGTCTTGTTGTTAAATGTTTTACATTACCTGCTAGAGGCCTCTTCTCACTAGAATTTTACCTTAAATGTTAATTCGCACCTATTTTGGGTTCACTACATCGAGGTATTAGGACTAGGATTGAATATTAAATTGAACCTGCAGATATGGACAAATTAAGTAAAACTAAAACTTTAGTCCAAATTAATACAGAAGCAATCTAACAGTTTCAAATGTTATTGAACTAGATGAATTGCAATCATTCTAGCACACCATTTTTCTGCTTTAAAAACAAGAGATGCAACTTGATTGTTAGCTAACCTCTCTTCTTTAGTTTGACTAGTCTATAACTTAGTACTAGTGCTGATTACTAAAGCTTATTACTAAAGCAGCTTTGTCTGTAAAAACATCTGTTAGGGTTTCTGACATTTTCCTTTCTGACTCCCCACCTTCTTTCACCCCTCCTCCTCAGTGTTATTACATGTCTGTTGGAAAATATTGATCATGAGGATATGACAGATGAGTGTGAGGAACAGCTGCTTCTCATACAGTACTTTGCTGTCAGAGATTTTAGGTAAGCATCTTATTATTATTATTTTTTTAATTATGTACTTATTATTATAAACTTACTTTGAAATGCTTGTTGTATTTAGTAAAGTGATTGATAGGGCAGAGGAGGTAAAGATCATCTCTTTCTGTCACCCATGGTTAACAAAGATGTCATTTGGCCAGCACAATGACCAACCGCCTATAATTTCTGCAACTAATTATAGTTGGGTGGACTCAGGAATGACCTAAAAATACCAAAAATGAAAATACCAATTTACTAGGATTTGAACTAGAGACACCTTGGTTTGAAAGCCAAGCTCTTTATAAGCCAACGCACCCCCCATTCCCATATTGATGCATTATTATATTTTATTTCTTAATAATTGTTGAGTTTTTTTTTTATGTGCTCAGTTGTAAGACTAATGTTCTTCTGGTAAATGGTCTCATATATCTTATATTAAAATTGACAAGGCACACATCTTTAATGTGTACATTAGTAGTGGAAAAATAAAGTCTGTGCTGGCTCTTTATTAAGCAATGTGATACCCTACCATCAATGACTAGGACACTGCTTGTAAGCATGTAGAACAATAAAAGACTATATAGTCTGCTACAGGATGCATAAGCAATGAGCAATCTATCATTCTTTGCTGAATTTTTGTGTACTATAAGGAACTTGTGTCTTGCTTTAATAGCTGACACTGCAACTTGAACTGTCAGAAAATGGTCTTATGATGGTGGTATATGAACTATCTTGAAACATTTATAATGATGCTGCTCATTCACATTTGTATGAATGATTGTTTTGTGTTTATTTTAGACTTGACAACCACTTGTTTAAACAGTGCCAGAAAGATGCACTTCAAATTTGTAAATCTAATGGTTATGCTGATCCCAACACCATGGAACCAGAGCATGGCCCACTAGTTTTCTCCTGCCTGCACCGAGCAATGCGTTCCAAAAATTCTAATGATATGAAGGTATTTAATTTTATTTTATTAAAGAAACACATTAGATTATACTTTGTTGTAGGCCAGAGAGTACAAAAAAAACAGTTGACTATTCTAAATAAATCAAGTAAAGCTGAGAACACATTGAAAAGTTTCATCCCTCTGTTTACTTTAAACCTATCTACATTTATAAATAAGATTCCTGGTTTAAATAAAAAATGTATTTTTGAAAGTGTCACTTTACTTTTAAGGGCTATGCTATAAAACAAAATTAAATCATTTTTAAATTTGTAATAACATAAAGAATGTTATATAAAATAGTGTCAATTTTTTTCCCACAGCCCTCTCGAGGATGTGTACATGAGATCAAACGTGTTTTACGAGAGCGCTCCACTAGAGTGAAACTTATTCCTGAGGTTGAAGAGGCCTGCATGAAGGATCTCGCAGAAATTTGCTCAGAGGAAGAACATAAGCAAGCTGATAAGGTGTTTAAGCCATTATCTAAGCATAACATTAGGATATTTTTTTTCTGTTATCCCATAATTCCATGTGTTTCAACTTTCATGACATTAGTTACTCTTATTTTCTCTTGGAAAGCCTTGTTTATCCTTCATCCAATTGTCTTCTTTGCTTTCTTACATCTAGCCAACCTGGTACTGTGCCTATGGAATTGTTTTCCATAGACTATCTGATCTTAAAAAATTTTAAAGTTTTTAAGTCAGTAGTGTTAATTGGACAAGCATTGTTATCCAGGGTCACATGATTACGCACCTCTCCCAGAGCCTGCCCACATTCCTTTCACAATTGTCCTCACAAACACTTCTATATTTAGGGTCAACACATAATGGAGCCCAAACTGTAAGCATAAATATGACTTCATTATATCAAGCTGTCCAGTTGTATAAGTCCAACATTCTGTCCTTAGCTTAGATTTTTTTATTATTGTTAACTTCTAATATATGAAATATATCAGAAATAGTTGTTTATTGGAATTAAAGGTAAAAGGGGTAATTCATTTTAAAGGTATAAACCCATTGAAAGAGATAGGAGTATTCATTCTAAGTCCTAAAATGCCAAAGAGTATCACCATTGTGAAAGGGGTTGCCTGGTCATGAGGACTATCGTCTTGAAGGTTCTGCCATCCTGTGGGAGGTTTGGGCTAGGATGTAATATTCTTCAGTTATGAAAACAAAACAAAAATTATAGTTTAATGATAGTCGTGTCCACCATGTCATGAGCTTGTTCCTGTATGGCTTACATTAATGTTACAATCTTAATGGCATTTTACTTTCCAGGAAATGGAGTGCCTGCAAGATAATTTTGATGACCTTGGAGAGAGATGCAAAGCTGTGGTGGCCAATTTTACAGAGGAAGAAATGGAAGACATTGAGATGGATCGTATCCTTATGAAAGCCTGTACTCCCATGATTAAAACATTTTGCAGAGTATGTAGCTGCAGCTACACTTATTGTTACAAATATAATGTCAACTCACTCTGCCTGTGTGTCTGTCTGAAACAATTTTTTTTTTCCTACACCCAATTTCGTATCTTGTTGAAATTTTGCACAATTATTTCATATACCTGACAAAACAAGAATCAATACAAAAAATTAACCAATTAGTTGATTAATTATTGGTGTTTAATGATGTAGTGGTATAATTGAATTAGTCCCATTTGTGTAGAGAATTAGGTTGTCGCTTAAAAGTTTGAAACTAACTAACAATAGATAACTATGAAACCTTCTATAAGCACTTTGCTGGCACAGTGGTTAGTGTATTGGCTTGAGAAGACTTGAGCCATTGAGTTTGAATTCAAGTCATACAACTTTTAGCATTTTTAAAAAGCTATCATAGTACCTTCACCCAGATATCTCTTCTTTCCTCCTCCCCCCCCCCCCCCCCCCCCTTTTCCAATGCTCCAGACAATTGAATGAATCATAGCATATTGAGAAAGCTAAAAACATGATATCGCACTAAACAAAAACAATTGGTACAAATATTTCTAATTGCACAGATTTACTATTGTTAGTCTAGATCTATTACAAATTTAATGACATGACTGATCTAAACTAATTGATACAATTACACTTACTTAGTTATAAAAAAAATTTTGTTTGTATTTTTCTTTTCTTCTGCTTACCTTCACCTATCCCTTAGTCTGTTGGACCATTGGGGCACCACGCAAGATTTGTCAACCGTCTTTTTCCATTCCTCTCTTTTGCCTTGGATAGAACCTCTTCCGCTTTCAATGTCAGGCACGTCCATTCTTTTATGTTGTCTTCCCATCGCTTTCTCTGTCTACCTCTTCTTTTTTTCCCCTGGTACTGTTCCCTGAACGAGTTCTGAAAACTTTGTAATGAGGCCATAGAGTTTTAGTTTGTGTTTTTTACAATAGTTAGCAGTCAAATTGCTTTAGTAACCATGTCTCTAAACTCTTCCTTTGTTATGCAGTCCTTATTTGTTCTAACTATGTGATACCTGATATACACATACTTTTAACAAAAAACTTCATGTTCTTAACCTTTTGTTGACCTATTTTCAGTCTGGTAAGTTAAAGGTACCCTTTCAGATCTTGCTTTCTATGGGGAAGATGAAGCTTATCAGTTTCTATGGCTGACAGTTAACAAGGGTGTATTTGGCAGCACACAGACTGTCTTTACTTCCCCTATGTAGGTCAAATACCTGTCAGAGCTGGTTGGACTCACTATTATACTAAAAATTCTGACATTCAAAGTCATTGAGATTTGAACTTGAGACCTTTGGTTTCTTAGTCTAGCGCATTACCATCAGCCATTATAGATTTGAACTTGAGACCTTGGGTTTGTTAGCCTAGCGCATTACCTTTAGCCATTATAGATTTGAACTTGAGACTCTTGGTTTCTTAGCCTAGCGCATTACCATCAGCCATTATAGATTTGAACTTGAGACCTTTGGTTTTTTAGCCTAGCACATTACCATCAGCCATTATAGGTTTGAACTTGAGACCTTTGGTTTGTTAGCCTAGCGCATTACCATCAGCCATTATAGATTTGAAACAAATGATGATGGCCTGAAAGTTAACATTTCTAAATAGTAGCAGAGTACTTTTAAATGTATTTACTTTTTTTTTAGTCACATATTTACATTTTCACAGAATATGTAAACACTTTAAATGAATATTATTTTTCAAGAGTTGTGTTCATTTGATAGGTCACTGTCAGATAATTTTTTTTGTTGGTTTGTTTTGTGTTTTTAAAATCCATTTCTGTTTGTGTGTCTGTTTAAGGAACTGCTGAATTCTGATGCAATGCCCAATGAAGTTCTAGACTGTTTAATAGAACACAAGAACAATCTTGAGATGGATGACAAATGTGCTGCTGGGATTGAACATCATCAGATTGTAAGTTCTGGAAGATTAAAAGATTTTTTTCATAAAAGGGCATCTAGTGTAAATGTGTATCTTATAATTAGCAAGAATGCATGTTAGCATAGTCAGATGTGTAAAAAAAAATAATATTGTATTTAACTCTGTGACATTTTACAATATTAAACTTCTAACACATATATAAAAATATTTTTTAAAACTTTTGTTTTCTAATTTCATATGAAAAGGTTCACTGTATGGGACACAACTCTTTAATGTTCTTAAATTAGAAGTAGGAAAAGTAAAAGTTATTTTGTGTAACGTGTAAATGATAGCAAATATTGCATCTGCTATCATTGTTTCGTTATGTATCAAAATAACATTTTAAGTCATTTTCCCTTCCCCTTAATGTCTGGCTAGATTTAAAGATTTTCATTCAGACTAAAGTTTGTATGTATTAGCTGTTACTTTTCACCTTAATGTAAATTGACGCTATAGTTTCTGTGTATAAATATTTCTCAGATTTCAATGAAAGATTTTAGATTTAACCACAAGTTCCGTGAGGCATGTCAGATTGCAGTGGGCACTTATTGTACACACAAGAAAACCAAGTGAGTTCATTGAAGACATGTTATGACTGTGAAAGTTTAATTGAGCTATGTGTAAGGAGATTGAATTGAATGTTACTTACTACCATTTCTCTTGTCTTGAAGGTATGAGGTGGTGGCCTGCCTCAGTGAACATGTCAGGAATGACACTCTGTTAGAGAAAGAGCAGAGGATAGAAGCTGGTTGCCAGAAACAGTTGAAGTTTGAGCTGCTGCAAAGGGTTGGTATTAAGTTTTTTTGTCAGGATTTTGTGATTTTACCATGACAAAAGAGATACAAGACACCGATAGCAAAGACAAACAGACACAAACACTCTTTTGTTCCCCAGGCAATCAAATCATTAAATAAGAACAATCTGGTATAAACTTTTCAAATGTAAATTATGAGTGAGTCTGGTGTGAATGTACACTTTGGTTTCTTATAGTTATAATGTTTTTTGTTTGGTGTAATGCACAAATTATAAGACAAATTTCCATATGGACAATAAAGATTATTATTATTATTATTAATTAGATGGAAGGGGGGGGGGGTCGAGTTGCAGAAAATGTTGGATTACACAAGCTAGCTTTACTTTAAAGAATTTCATCTTGTATGTCAAAAAAATTCAATTAAAAATAGACAAAAAGAAAAATGTATCAATTTAAAAAATACAAAACATGATTTCAGCTTTCACATTCTGAACTAAATTACAATTTAAGCCTACCTATATTCTAAAACTATATATACTACAGTATACATTAATTTACATGAATTTACCTTGATGTATTTAAAAACTCTGTAATTGGCTTTTGTTTCTTGCTAAGCAAACCGTATATCATAGCTTTTTATTAAATTTCTTGCAACTTTGCTAAAATCCAATTCATACTCTTCGCACTAGCATGTCAAAGTATTTACAGCCATCGTTACTGCTGAGTGTGCATTTTGCCTTAGCCTTGATGTCTTGTTTTTTGTTTAGACTATCTAGGTAGAACCCAAATAGTTGTATAAGACCATCTTCATAGGTCTTCTGAAGTTTATTGTGGAGTGTTAATATCATTGTATAGCATGAGTATATACACCACACTATAGCTGTAATCTTGAGACATATTATTTCCGCTGTCACTCTTTTGGAGGAGTCGGTTTTCTAGCCAAATACTTTCCCAAGACTTTATTTAAGTTAAAGGCATGCCTCGTCTGCATACATATGCTGCATTAAGAATAAAAACATCCTTCATTTTAAAAGAACATTTTAAAAGAAACAAATGAAAAGAGGCGAAGTGTGCCTAAGCTTTCAACTGCTCCATGTCAGATTACTGAGTGTGTCAGGTTATGAAGTTTCAAACTATGAAGATTTACCTGTAATTAGGTCACAAAATAACCTGTTGTTAAAATCATGAACACATTTTTTAAAAAATCTCTAATATACACAAATAAAAAAAAGACATTTCATTGAAAACACTCCACAGCGAAAATAAGCTAAAAATGTGCAACCATAATCCTTATTACATTTGTTCAAAATTGCTTCTGTGCAACAGTTTTGCAAGATTTATCTCTTTTTTTATATGAACAAAATTAAATAATAACTAATTTTTTTTTTATTGATTCATAAGTTGTCATGGACAATGAATAATTGTGCAAAGTTCCAACTTGATCCAAGAATGGAAACTAGGAGAAATAGCATGTTCAAGATTTGTTCCAGACAGACATAAGTTGTGTAAAAAGTAACTTGAAATAACCAACAGGATATAGGCATCTAGTTTCAAACACATAAATACTCAATAAAGGAGCCAGTCCATGTCTTCTATCCATAGCTAGATGTTACTATTGTGAAGACTAGGCAGTATCATAGCCCTATTCTCAAATTTTATGTTGCATTCAAAGTCTGTGTGATATTTCTTCCAATTTTGAAGGCATTCACCTGGGCAGACCTGTGGATATTTTCTTAACATATTAATTTCTCATGAAAATTGTAACTAGGAATATAAATTATAACCCCAAATAGATTTTTTTCAGTGCTTGAAACTTGCAGGCCTTTTGGCAATTAAAATCAATGTTTTTAGAGACATCGATTTATTGTGATTTATCATTAAGTTAGGCTCTTAATGATTATGTTAACCTTTTGCTTATGAATTTAATTTTTTGTAGGGAGTGTACATAAACCTTAACCCCAAACTAAAGTTGCTTCTTAATGAGTATGTTAACATTTTGTTTAATTATGAATTTAATTTCCTATAGGGAGAGTCTATCAACCTCGACCCCAAACTAAAGGCTGCTTGTAGTGAAGATATTTCAAAATTCTGCAAAAGCAAAAAACAAGGAGAAGGGGAAGTAAGTTCCACTTTCTTTAACCCTTGAATGTCTTCAGACTGTATGACTTTAAATTGGTGCTATGTCTTTAGAATTGAATGACAGCCATGTCTTTAAACTTTTACTGATATCTATGTCTTTAGATTTGAAAAAAGGTAGCCACGTCTTTAGATTTTTAAATGATAGCCATGTCTTTAGACTTAACATGATAGAATTGTCTTTAGAGTGATAGCAATGTCTTTAGATTTTGAATAATAGTAATATTTTTGGACATAAAAGATCTAATCTATCTAATTAAAAAAAAAAATTCATCATCACCATTATATTTTCCTTGACAATTGTCATAGGGGTGCTATGACAGTTTGCATAACCTAATCCCTCCACTTTTCCTGGTCGGCAGCTCTTCTACAGGATATCAAGAGAGAGGCCAGTCCATTCTTTTACATTAACCGGCCAGCTTTTCTTTAAATGACCATCAGCTTTCACAGTATTGAGGAGTTCCTCCATTTTGCCAGCCAGAGTGTTGACTTGTAAAAAGTACAAACTCATTTGTCTTATTTTCCTGGTATCTGATACCCAGCGTTTACTCTCAAAGGCTTAAATTCATTGTCCAACTTTCACAACCTTACAGGACTACAGAGATCACTAATAAAGAATGCAGCTTTAATTTTACTTGGCAGCTGAAGTTACTCTTCCAGATTTAATTTAAAATACATTGGTTGAACATCTTTTATTAATCTTGCATTAATTTTTGTATTGACAGATTATTGAATGTCTCAGAGGTCGCAGGAAAAAATTAGCAGAAACATGTCACGTTTTGTTATTTCAAAGAGAGGTAGGTCCTTTATTACTCACCTGATTTGTAACACAACATTTATGTTACTGTAATGTATGTTACTGTATTGGAGTCATGTGGAAGTAAAGCAGAAGAATAGTGTTAACCTTTTTTATTTTTTTTATTTTTCTTGGACATGAAAATGTTATGATGATTTTTTAAATTTATTTCTCTAAAACCTTAGTTTCAAAAAGGGATTCCACAAGTGTGGTACTGTAAGTTGATTGTCTAATGTGTTGTCTTTCTTTTTTTATTCTTCAGAAAGATGAGGCACTTTTTGGGGACTACACTGTCCATCATTTATGTAGAAAAATGATTCAGGTAAAAAAAACACATTTCAGCAAGTTTTTAAATAGATTTTTGCTTGCTTGATTTTATTATTGACAACTGCAATTAAAAGAAATTTGTTTCTTCTTGTCGTGGAAAAATAATGCTGGGATCGGAATATAATGGTAACAATGGAGTAGAACTCAAATTTGACATCCTTTGGAGGAACTTGTGAGACAAGCCAACATTTAATACTTCACATCTTTTTTTTTTCTTCACTTCAAAACAATTTTTGTGTATTGCATTGTGAGGATAGAGTTTAATAAAGTACTTTGTTTTTGTAAACCATAGAAATTCTGCGCTGCTGATCAAAATGAAGACGACATAATGAGCTGCTTGAAATCTAACAAAAATGCCATTGATTTCGATGACCGTTGCCGTCAGATTGTGCTTCGTCGCCAGATTGAACAGTCCCAAGGTAAGAGAATAGTTTTTATTTGGTTAGGCATTTCATTCTCAAGATACCCTTGAGTCTGACCTTTAGTTGTTCGATTATTATATATTATATATATATTATATATTTATATATTGTGGTTATTTATAATATATTATATAAACATTTTGTCCATTAGAAATCAGTGTTATGTTGTTAAATGCATTTTTACACCTTGTGCAGATTACCGCTTGAACCCTCATTTGCAAAAAGCTTGCCGGCTTGACATTCCAAAATATTGTTCTCAACTCTATGATGGTGTTAGCAAAGATAAAGAGATGGATGGGGTAGTGATTGATTGCTTGAAGAAACAATATGCAAAGAAGGCCAATGTAAGCAGGCACAACTTCTAAGTTTTGAAGAATTCAATCATTTCTTGTTAGCTACAATACAAGTATTAAATGTTTTAAAAGTAAAAACATCAATGTAGTGCTGTGTCATCACTTTTGTATTTTATACATCTCTCCCAGTGTTCCTCTTTCTACCTTCTAACTCAGTACTTATGTAGGTTTTATAGTTTTGTAAAGGGAAATTACATTAAATATGTATGTTCGATTTGTTCTCACCTATTAGGCAGTGAATCTAGTTAAAGATTCAGTAACATTTTTTAGAATATTGCATAAAAAGACAAAAGTCAGCTTCAGACAATCCCCATTGAGTTGACATGATTAACTATGAGAGTGGGGTAATCAGAAAATAGACTTACACTATAACAAAAGATATATGAGTATGTTCTTAAAATTGTGTAATAACTTTCTTCAATTGAATTTCCTTAACTCTTTCTCTCCATTATTATTTAACACATTCTGATAGAATCAACGCTGGTATCGTCAGTTGGGAGAGAAAGAGTTAAGGCTCATATAACCTGAACACTTATTGTACCGTTTTTTTTAAAAATGTAACCAAATGTTTTGTTTATTGTACAGAGCCTGTCTACAGACTGTGAGCATGAGATCAAAGCTCAAATCAAAGAGGCTGCCCTGGATATTAACTTAAACCCTGTCTTGATGAAGACTTGCAAGTCTGATGTAAGTACATTGTCTTTGTTATCTTAGGCAGCACTTGTCAGGTTTAGGATTTATTTGGGTTGTTAACTAGCCGTATACTATTAAGGTCCCAGGGTTCAACCTGACAAGAACATCACTCACACACAGTCGTACATACAGTAACCAACTAGGTGAATAGTTTAAATAACAACAAAAATAAATGAATTTAATTGTATGAAACTGATATATGTGTATGTACAATGAGGATGATAAATAGACAATATATATATTAGATATATATATATAATAGGTATATATAAAGATATTATTCAATAATTAATTTAAGCACCTTTGCTATGGCTATCAACTTGTCACCCTGGTTACATAGTCCACCAGAATCTGACCGACTGGCGTCACAAAACTGCCAACCTCGGTAATAGTAAAGTTAGACCTCAGATGATCGCCAATTTGACAATGACACTGAAAAACTGTAATATATATTTCTGAGACGGCAAGCGATGCCCACAACTCCAACACTGGCACCCTATAAACGAAATAAACACAATACTCTCAACTTCTACACTAAAAATAGAAATAGTGACAACCTCATACAACATACAATAATAGATATCACAAACGAATAACTCACCCTAAACAGGGGTCCCAAAAATCCTACTGAATATAAGTCCGAGAAACTAGTACAGACAAAGAACGTTTTACGGGCCAACACACCGTCCGTTTCAACCAAAGAGGGTGAACTGCCTCATGACAAAAGAATGACCAATAGATGTCACCGGACTTTGTGACGTAGCAAATACAATTCAAAACAAAAAATACAAGACACTCTCGCCCCGTACACGTACTACGACTAGAGGAAATAAAAAAAACAGAGTTAGGAGAAAGAAAAAGACACTTGTCTATACTACGCGACAGCACTGTAGGGTTTGTTAGCTCTTGATTCATGGCTACACTGCATGGATCATTGCAAAGAACATACATAGGAGGCTCTTGTTCAGTCCTTAAAATCAGCTATCTAATCTTCTCTTTTTGTGATTGGTATCCAAGGGTGTTAGAGCCTGGGCAGTCAATGGGAATAAGTTCTGATTATCTATTAAATACTCCTAAACAGCATGTATCTCAAATAGCCTCTGGCATTTCAGTCCAGTACCTGGCATGTTCACGTTTTAACAATAAGCCCTTCTATACTGCTTCCACTGAAAGCTGAATGGATGATTGCAGATTACTGGCACTTCTACAACTGGCAGCTTCAGGTAGATGGAGCTTGGTCAGCTTAGTAAGGCTATATCATCTCACTCTGTCTGTCTGGTAAAATGTTTTTACACTTTATTTCTCCTACACCCATTCTCGAATCAAGTACTTTGCAAAAATATTCATTGACATTGACCTGGCTTTGCTCAATAAAAAAAATAATAAATTAGTCAATTCACTGCTGGTAATTAATTTTTTGATTCTGACAAGGGAAATTAATCCTTCAATATTGACATGTGGCTAGATATGTAGGGTTTGGTCCATTATTATTTCTCCCACACCCTTTCTCAGATCAAGTTGAAATTTTAAACAATTATATATTATACCTAACAAAATATGGATCGATTAAAAAATTAACCAATTAGTCAATTTATTATTGGTAATTAATTATTTTGTTTGATATCAAAGAAGGCAATAAGATGTAATTAGATTAGCCTGGTCAGTTCAGTCCCTTAGTTCTTTATTTTTAATTCATAATTTTCTCTCATTAAAAAATTGGTCCCTAGTGCTGCCTTTACATACCATATGTTATATATAATATATATGTAGGTATATATACATGTATATATATATATATATATGCACTCTATTTAGTTATCAGTATGAAGATTTTCTTGAAGCTGTCAACTAATTTGATGCTTTCTAAAATTTAGTCGTTTCCAAGATAATGTGTGTAGAAAAAAGCATCTAGTTATGGTTCAAATATTTTCATACAAACAAAATGTAATTTATTTCTAATACATACATATATATATTAGGAGAAAACAATAAGAAAGTTTTTATAAATTATATTATTCAATCCCAAACCTAAAATAAATCAATGCTATTTATCTTAATTGACCAGATCAAAGTCATCTGTCTAAATGAGCAATTTCAGAAAGATGGAGATGAGGACGATGGGGATGACAAGTTTACGCATGGGGAAGGAACCATTATTGAATGTCTCAAAAGAAATTTTTTCAAACTGAAAAATCCTGATTGCAAAAAGGTAACTTTTTACTACAGCATCTTTGTTACTATTTAAATAATTTCTTAAGTAAAAAATTTTTAAAAATACCCATTTAGATAAATTTTACTTTCTTGTTTTTTTAAACAAGGTTATACAATTAAAAGAACATACAATTTAGTTGTTTACACAAAAGTTTTTGAATAGTAAGGATATAATTGGGACATCATTTTTTTCATCTTTCCCATAGACAATATTTAATGGGCTTCTTTCGAGAATATGAAAAAAATATTTCATATAATTGTATAACATCTACACTTTGTCATGATAGGTTGAGGGTTTAATCTTTCTCCTTGGAATTACAAATGGCACCTTAACCTGCAATACATTTGGACGGGAATGTCTCTCCAAAATAGGGCTCCACAGTCACATGAAAAAGAGTACTATGAGATGAACCCTTGTCCTTCTACGACTGATGGTGGAGGCCAACATTGTCTCTTTATAAATAAACTTCATTGTTATCATCTTCAATCCATTTTCACGTCATTGTAAAAAATTATTTTGTTAACATAGTTCCACTCCAGCAGCTGCATTTACACCTCATAGATCTTCATATCCAGTTCTTTTTTTTTTTTTTTTTTATCTACACCCAAGTGTTCTAGTTTTGACCTTAAAATTTATGTTTTTTCATATTAGGCTCTTTTTATTTTGTTTTTCATTAACTTTTGGCTTGGCTTCATCAGGGACATCATTTAAATGTTTGTCAGAATAGCAAGGTAAAAGGTGTAATTAAGCCAAATCTTCATCACCACCCAAGCTTAGAAGAAGTCCCCATGCATACAAATCCTACTATCTTCTAAGTACTTAACTTCTTCTTCTTCCTCTAGCCAGCTATTTACTGCTGAGCCATGAGCTCTTTTGCAGACTGTACCAAGGAAAAATAGTGTACTGTTCTCTTCAGTTGTTCTGCTCTGCCGTACAAAGAGTTGGTTATATTGGGCTGTAGTGGTAGTAGGGTCTGTCAAAGGTGGATTAGGAAGGGGCATGCAAACTAAGTACCTTACTGTAGCTCTAAAAGCTTACAAATAAACTTTATTTACTATGCTTGCTGTTTTGTGTACTATTGAACTTCACTTCAATTTTTATGCTTGTTTCAGGAAGTTGCCTTCACAATTGCAGAAAGTCGTATTGATGTTCAGGTAGATCCAATACTTCAGGCTACATGCCAGAAGGACCTGATACACTTGTGTAAGACAGTGGCTCAAGGACAAGGACGGCGTGAGTCTCGATACTTAATGTTTTTTTTTGTTGTTTTTTTGTATTGTATGCAATGCAAACACAATTATTTACAAAGTGATATACCTTTAGGGACACTTAAGTGCTAGATGAATAACATAAATAGCATAGCATTCAAGAACAAAGAAAAAGTCAAGAGTAATGGGAGTAAAAAAAGTTGAGCTGAGTAGGGAGCAAGTTTTGAACCCACAACTTCATTCCTTGAATATTACCTAGAACTTTACTTTTCCTGGGAGCGTGGTGGCTGAGTGGCTTCTGAACTGAGGGGGACTCGGGTTTGAATCTTGATGACCAGGATTTTAAATTTTGGAATTTTTTGTATGCCCATGAGTCTACCAACTCTAATAGGTACCTGACATTAATTGGTGAAAGTAAAGGTGGTTGATTGGTGTCGGTTATAGAAATAGATGACCTTTACATCATCTGCCATCTGCTTTTCTTCTTTAAGCCCAATAGAGTATTGCCTGCAATCTTACATTCTTTATTAATTATTGTGTGCTATAGTGTTCTCATAGATAACTTTGGCTTGCCATCATGTTTATTTCAATAGACTACTTTCTCAATTGACCATCAAAAAATTAAGTATTGCCTGCCTGCTTTTAGTAGCTAGTTAACTTATTAGATTTAGTGCCCAAACTGTGGAATTATTTCTTATGCTTTTAGCAATGACTTCCAGCAGCGATGGTGTTATTATAAAAAAACAATTGATTAGTTATTTCTAAATATACTATTAATAATATATATCATCATTATATTTTTTTTTTTTTTTCCTCCAGAGATGTCTTGTTTGCTGGCCTACTTAGAGAGTGAAGAAAATTTATTGTCAAGAAACTGCAGAGAGATGCTGAAACGAAGAAAGGATTTGTGGGAATATGCTGCAAAGGTAAATATGCATTGTCAAAAATTGTTTGTTTGGCTTTACTTTTAATTCTCTGTATTGCCATATTAAAAAAAAAATGACATGGATTTAAATTTCATTTAAAGGGTTTTAGTTTAAAAAATAAGATTGATCTCAAATATTTGCTTTGAAAAATAAACTATTTCTGCAGTATTGTAACTATTGATGTGATGTAATTGTATTATTTCCTCCTCAGGTGGCACCAGCTGAAAGTTTTGGAGAGCTGTATGAACAAATATCCCAATCGCCATCTCGGAACTACTTTTTTGCCATTTTGTTCACTGTTGTTGGCATCATTTTCATTGTTGGGCTGAGCTGTGGGCGGGTAACCAAGAGAGTGCGAGCGGAATTGAAAAACAAGTAATATTCTTAAAATGTATCAATTCACCATTATTTGAAACCATCAGTGTGACAGATGTCTGGCATTTGGCTGTGAGAAGGATGAAACGTTTGGCGAATTAGTTTATTCAAATGTATTTTTTTTTTTATTCCTGTTGATTTATTAACTAATCTTCATGTTTGACATTATCAAATATTGTCAAAAAAACAACTAACTTTTGTGACTTTCTGTTGTATCTCTGAAATTCTTTAAAAGATTTTTTTTGTCATATAGAGAAAAATTGTTACTTGATGTCTTTCAAAAAAGAAAAAAAAATTTAATGAATTTTGTGGAAAAAAAAAAGTATTTAGTTTTGACTTGAGAAATTCCAAGATGAATGAATATTATTCCGCTGTTCATACCCTTTCCTAGTAGTCTGTGGACTTGTAGTGCTTGTGTTTTATGACATTACCTATAGATGTGGTTCAGTATTATTTGAGTTGAATGTCTTATAGTTCAAATTATTTTTTTATGAATGTGAGTGTTTGGAGTCCATTTCATCAATAATTTTTTTTTTTTTAATTTTGAAAGTATTTTTTACATGTATTAATTTTGTTTAAAATGCCTTTTGTTTTTTTAAAGCTTTGCCTTTTTTTTGATGTGAGAATGATATTATTTATTAATCCTTTAGGTTTGTATGTACTTGCATGACATGACATTCATACAAAATGCTGAACAAATTTTTTAGCTTTAACACTCAACTGTGTTAAGTATTGTCTGGTCAGATGTTGTTTTTTTTTAATTTTACCAATTCAATTTAACATCCTCCTCTAGTGTTTGAACAAGACTTCCTTTATTTGGCAGACATCTTACAACTCAGTCACCACAATTGCATTGTAAAAGAGTCTGTTATAACTTAACTGTTTGTAAAATCCAAACTCTTACAGCACTGAAGGAGATACCTTGTGATAACCAAGACTTTGAATTATTTCAGTTTGTCTTGTGAAATAATGTCCTGCCAGAAACATCACACTAAGAACAAAAGACTTTTTGATGTTTTATTTTCTCTTTTAGATTTTTTTTTCTGTCAATTCAATTTCTATGTAAAAAAAATAAATATAAAAATGGTTAAATTAGGATTTTTAAAATAACATTCTATTGGGAATGCTGCAAAAGATCACCCTCTTAAATACATTAATCACAATGTGGAATGTTTAAAAAAACAACAACATTAAAATTGAAGTCTCGTTGTTTTATCATTGGCATCTAATGAGTTCAAAATAAAGCAGATACCTTAAAAATTTAATTCTATGTGTATACTATGTTGTTGTTTTCAGCGCTCTATTTTAAAATAAAGTTTTGTAATAATATTATTTTTTGTGCTTTTTTTACCATTTGTAATTAGGGTCTTGGATTTATTATTATAATTTTTGTTTTATTTTCTGTGTTAAACTTAAAAAAACCAAGAATAGGACTTGCTTACATATGCTTTATTAATAATTTTACTTATAATAATGTAATCCATAATAATACTAGATTCCTCATGTATTTAAAGATATATATTAAAATGTTTGCTTGCTTGTAAAGATGTTATAAATCTAGGGTCTATACAACATGCAATGTAAGAAATTCATAATATCTTTTTTTTTTTTAGGTGTTAGCAAAATGACCTTTAATTTATTGCTATAAGATTTTTATTTGAATTAAAGCATGTTCTGTTAATATTCAAACTAGTATTCTTTATAAGGACTGCTATGAAAAATTTGACACCTCAAAGTTTATCACTTCATAAGTCTTGAGAAATTAATTTATAGTTAAAACTTTTAATTTTCTAATTACTATTTTTATTTACCTTTTTATAAATATAGACATTTTTATAGGGATGTAGGGTAATTTTAATTTTGCATGTGGTGTATTGAATCATGTATGAATTGCTGTACAGACTTTCTAAAGACCTAGATGTCTGGATGCAGTGTAACGAAACAGATTTTGCTCATAGTATTAAATGTTTAGAAATTAGTTTCAGATTTTCAGTCGGTGCAACTTCTGGTCTTTAGAACATTTTATGTTATAGTGTTGGTAATTTTTGTTTGTACATATATCTAACAAATTTATGTTATGAATGCAGTGACAGATTGGCCAATAAAGTTTTATTTTTCTATGGAGAATGTTTTGTGTTAGATGTTAAGACTTGTTTTTTCTCATTTTTTAAACATTATTCTTGAGGCCCTTATAGTTCCTGAGTTCATTCATCAACAACCTTTTGTGCATTTTACATTCAAATGTAGAAATTTCTTTACTTTTGTTTATGTTGGTGGGGGCTGTCTGACCTTGTTTTATATGCTCCTGACTTTTGTCCCAATGGTCCTGGATTTGAGTCCTGCCCACTGCCCTCTTCTGCTGTCCTGCTGGAGGTTTGAGTTATGTCATTATAATTATTTCCTGAACATCTGAAAAACTTTAAAAAGTCATTTATATGTAAAATAAAAGTCTGGTATCCACAAAAAAACATGAAAATATTTCTGTATCTTGGCCATGTCATTAAGAAACTAATGAAATTTTCCAACTAATAAGATGGGCAACTATGGGACTTGCACAAAATTTTACCAGGCCTTGAAGAAAAAATGTGTTTCTGTGACTCATTGATTTACTACTGGGAAATTTGACTGATTGAACCAATTGATGTCTACCTGCAACTGTTTCTTCTGTGTGAACCTGTCTGTTATAAATGGAGCAGAAGATATATAGAATATATATATAGCCATCATTTAGTTTACTATCTGCAGTGTTTTCTTAAAATTGCTCTTTTTCTTCTATTTATTTTTACCCTTAAATAAATTTCTATCCTTTTAGTTACTCAAAGATTGTGTTGAAAACTATTTGATTCACCTTTTCTGTCAAATTGCACTTGGGGAAAAAAAAAGAATGCATTGAACATAAATGGGCTTTAAGTTTGTCATTTATTCAAATCTATAGTTCAGATTTTTTCAGTGCTCCCTAGCTTTACTTATTTTTAGTTTTGCCCTGTTAATCTGCATCTATTTATAGTTTAAAATATATATTTGCCAAATTACTATTATACCATATATATATCTATACATAAACCTTTTTTTTTTTTTCATTGTTTTCAATTTGTGGATTTCTTGACAAAATAAATGTTTTAAAACTTGAAATAAAGACCAATGGAGAGATTACAAGAGTCTTGTTTTGACAAATCTAATATCAACACACTCTGCCTGTTTGTCTGCCTGTCTGTCTGCTACAAATTTTGATCACGTTATTTCTCCCACTTCCTATGGTTCAAATTGAATATTTACACAATTATTCATTTCCCCTAACAAGCATAACCAATTAATTAGTGGTAATAAATAAATTTTGATTGAGATAAAGGGAAATAACTTACAGTACTGAGATTGACTGTAAGTGTGCAGTTACTTTCTTTATAAAAGCTTTTTTTTTTTTTTTTGAAAGTGTTTTTAAAAAATATTTTGCTTATTCTTAATATTGTCCGGATGAATGTGTTAGTCTGTTTGATGTTCTTGATTTGATTACACAAGATTTCTGACATTGAATTGATAACTTCTAAACACGAGTTGGACATATTCACCAACTAAGAAGTAATGGCAACAATGCTATAATGCAAATACATGTATTGTTTACGTTGACCCATAATGTGACGATCGTTATTTGTCTCTGTGTCTGGCTGCCTGGTCGTTGGACCGAGACCAATCGTTATAGAAGGCCTCAACGCTGACCTGCAACGTCACATCCTGTGGATAGTTTAGACCCATAGCTCGTTGCCACCTCCTATAGACGTGAATATAAAAATTCCACCCAACTCTAATCGGTACCTGACTTCATTTTTCATTTGCCAATAGATCGCATCGTCTGAAAGGGGTACTTCACTTTTTTTTTTTTAGACCATTCCTTTTTCTTTTAATAATTGCAAAGTTATCGTAACCTTATTTCTAGATTTAACTTTGCAACTTTTTTCTATCCTGAAGTCACAAAGTCCTCCAGTTGTGTCATTAATTGGGTAAATCGCCAGAAAATATTCTTGCATTTCTACATGAGATGTTAACTGTTCATTATGAGACTCATTTGGCGTACAGTCTAATTTTATGAAAAAATATTTGGTAGCTCGCACAATTTCAAGGATTTTATTTGATATTTCACTTGTTATTAATAAAATTCCGTTCATTTTGTTTTTCAAATCCAATTTAATGAGGTAATTTAAAAAAACAAACTGGATTGTTGAATACGTTGAAGGTGTTATTCCATAATCGTATCAAATTTAGATTTTTTTTTCTGTATTAATTGTAAAAAAAAAATTTTAAATTCCAATTTTCCGTTGTCAAACAGTTGATTAGAGGATATTTTAAAAGCATGTTTCCCAGCTGGTCCAGACAAGTGATAGATTATATATAGCACATTGAGAAAGCTAAAATGATGAAATAGCGCTAAACAAAAACTATTCCTTAAAAAAATTTCTATTCGCACAGATTTGTTATTGTTGGTCTAGATGTATTACAAATGTATTAAAATAAATTGTAAAAAATGAGTTAAGTAATAGATCTACCACGAAAAGAGCATAATTAAATTGTGTTTAAAATTAGCCCTAAATAAAACATAAAGAAACTAGTTAGATCAGACGCAACATAGCCGTGAGATTTAAATTTAATTTAAATTCAATTTAAATGACTTCACATCAAACTAGAGCAAAATACTATTAGTAGGCCTAAAATCCAGGGATGCCGCTACCTATTATGCAATGTGTGCATTGCACGCAGGCGGCCGACTTTAGGGGGTGACCAAATCATTATTCCAAGGTTACTTTACAAAAAAAATTAGTTAAATAAAAACAAATTCTTAAATATTTTATATAAATTTTATTTATTCCATTATCCTTTGAAAATATAAACGATATTCGTTCAAAACAAACTATTTTGGAAACTAGGACAAAAAAAAAATAGAGCAGCGTGCGAGGGATTTCTACGGGTTTTTCCATTTGGCGCCTATTCATTTCTGGCCTTGAATTTTCGCGGGTTGTTTGTAATATTTGTTTTGAGTCGAATAGCCCGTCTTGTAAATAGATCTAGTACCGGTAATTAAAAAGTTAATTTTAAAAACATTTTCACTGGGGTGGGGGGGGGGGGGGCGCTAGTTCCTCTCATGTGGATGGGGGAGGGCGCAACGTTCATGACAATAGGGGTGTTATGGAGTGTGTAATTGCTAGGCGGCAGTGAGAAGAGGTTAAGCGATTGATTGGTGGTAATGCACGATGACGAAATTAGCGTAGGCCCTACATAGTGCAAATGTGAGACGATCGTAAGACATGAAAGAGTTAATACTTTTTTGTTGTGAGGTAGATTTTGTTTAAATATCAGTTTAACGTACAATAATAATTAACAAGTTAACATATCCGCGTCCAGATCATGTAACACTGTTGAACAGTCAAAGTTATCGAGAAATTGTATATAGATCTTGATCATTTACAGTACAATGTTCATTGTAATATACCTGCCGCAGCTCATCAATTATAAATTCATCGTCACAAATACAGGAGCTTAAGCGAGTAGACAGAACGAGATGAGTTTTTTTCAATGTTTATCACAAAGAACCAAAAATGTCAGATATCTGAAGGCACTTAAATCCGAAATTGTTCATAGTGCATGGTTCACAGTTGTACACCTACTTGAGGGATACAACAACGATGCAAATATGAAAGGAAAAAAATAGAATGGCCTTAAAAAATAGAATTGAAATGAACGGGCACGTATGGAACAGTGTCCTGCTCAGTCTTCATTGAATAGTTTTCTCTGGGGAAAAGGGGGGCGGCGTTGTTTGTAATTTTCGCACGCAGGCGGTCACAATCCCCCCCACTTTTTTTCTACAAAAAGAAATGTATTAGGACTGAGCTGGAGAC
Organism: Biomphalaria pfeifferi; assembly: GCA_030265305.1. NCBI lineage: Eukaryota > Metazoa > Mollusca > Gastropoda > Planorbidae > Biomphalaria > Biomphalaria pfeifferi. The sequence goes on along the minus strand of JASAOG010000142.1, from coordinate 799,911 downwards.
TGTACCAAAAGCGCCAGTTAATTTAAATCCAATTTTGTAGATCTTTACTTTTTTGACCTTTCATATTCGCACCGTTGCCGTATCCCTCATGCCCTCTTAGATGTTTTATTTCAATTTTTACTTTGCATATTTTTCAATTACGACGTTACAAAGTCCTTCTCCAGTTGTATCAGTAATTGGGCAAAACCCCAGAAAATTTTCATGTATTGCAACATGAGTTAAATAAGAAACAGAATAGTAGTGATTAGATCGGTATGAGACATATCTGGTGTACAATTTAATGTTTTATTAAAGTATTTGTGTGCTCATACAATTTCAAGGATTTTATTTTCTATTTCACTCAAATTGCCTGTAATCATCATCATCATCATCACTCCTTCGTGGAACATAGGGCCTCGACAAAAACACGCCACTCTCCACGGTCTCTTGCTAGTTTTTTTTTTTTTATGGTTTCCCAGCTCTTCCCGGTCCTCTCAGCTTCTTCAAGTACACTGCGTCGCCATGTTCTTTTTGGTCTTCCTCTGCGTCTTGTTCCCTGGGGGTTCCGCTCTAAGGCCTGCCTAGCTCTGTTGCTGCTATCTTTTCTATCAAAGGGTGTGACCAATCCATCTCCACTTCCTCTCTAAGATCTGCACTTCTATATTTTTCTGCCCACTCATCTCCCACAGTTTGGTGTTTTCTACTTTGTCATACCAGTGTATTTTTAGGATATTTCTCAGGCATCTGTTGATAAAGGTCTGTATTTTTTTTTTTTTGTCGCTTCAGTTTTTCTCCATGTTTCAGAACCATACAGTAAATTGCTTGTAATAATGATACAAATTATTACAAATACCCTATGTGTGTGTGTGTGTCAAAAAAGCTATTTATGATTCCTTTAAAAGCGAGTCATTGCCGATGATAAATCGTTCTATAAAGAATTGCTAAGGCTGCTTTTCAAAATCATGCATTATTTAATGCGTTGCATCTATTGTAGTTTTCTTTTGAAGAGCTTTTTTTTTAAATTTTCTATCTGCATTATAATCGTGTCTTTTTTAGATGAATATGTCCCTGATCGTTTACTCCTTTTATACCTGTGATGTCGCCTTTATTCATGTATCCCTATAACAACCGACATGAAGTATTACATACAAAATAAACTGTAGTTCCATGAAACACTGACGTTAACTTTGATAATGATTATCATGATTGTATTTTGGTGAAATGTGCATTGTATCCGCAATCATCTGTCATATGCAACACACTTCTAGGACAAAATGAATTGATATAAAATAAATAATCCCAAGTATAGATCATACAATTACTTGAAATAAAACACATTAAGGCAGTGTTTCTCAAACATTTCCGGTAGGCGACCCTCTACATAACAAAATTTACGTTCGACCCCCCTTTAGAAGCTGAGGAAATTGAGGAGTGATATAAAACAAATGCGTTGTTGTTGTTTTTTTGTTTTTTATTGGCAATAGTGTTGCTTACATAATTTTCAAGCGTTGTTTAAAGCCAAGCGTTGTATAAAGTTCTTTCTAGAGATAGAATTGAACATATGGTGGGTTTTCGCTCACGTCAGCAAGAGGTCTAATATCGGGGCCTTGCACCGGCGCTGAGCGTATTCTGGCGTTTTCAGCTTCAGAAATTCTTTTTCCTAGCATTTACACCTTTTTCTCGTAATAAAAAGAAAGAATATTTTTTAAAAGGCCAATAATAATGATTTTTCTTTTAGAACGCACTATTCATCCTAGTAAAATATAAATAAATAAATCTAGTAATAAATAGGCAGCCCTGGTCAATAGTATTATTCGAGGGACATTCTAGGTATATATAGCGCACGGACGCCTGTAATGGTCGGACCTTTTTTCACACAAAAATCGTCACTATTGTGAGGTGCAATAGTCGGAAGAAATTCGACCTTTCTCAGATAAGAAAATCCTGAATAATCACACTAGCGGAGACGTTTTGAAATGTTTTCTTCAAAAAGTTTTAACCCATATTGTTGCATACGCCTCTCGCGAGAAAGTAGAGACTCTATACATTTGATAAGGTCTATGAAAAGATGAAACGACTTAATAAACATTTTGGTAATAGTCAGAAATGGATTAATAAAAATAATGAAAATAAAACTTTTTTTTTCGCCCCCTCCCTTTGTTGTTGGTCGGTCATTGGCTTAAATTGTTGCTCCAAACAGCGAGTAGACTACAACTTAATGTAGATCTACATCTATGATGACTGCAATGATGACCCAAGAATATTCTACTCTTAACTAACAGCCATTTAACAAAAGAGAAAAATGTTTTTAACATTGAGTTTTAATTACTGTATATACTTACAGTGCGGGGTATTGACTAAACAGCAATATTTATATGTAGTAAGTAGATAGAGAGAAGAAAAAAATGTTGTGACTGATCTGATTCTGTAAGCGTCATTCGAAACAAATATTAAAGACAACCCGCGAAAATTCAAGGTCAGAAATATGTAGGCGCCTATGGAACCCGTGGAATCCCTCACGCGCCGCTACATTTCATTTTTTTTTAAAGTTTCCAAAATAGCTTCTTATTTACGAATATCGTTTTTTTTTAAAAATAGTTTTCAAAGAATAACGGAATAATTAGAATTTAGATAAAATACTAAAATATTTGATAACTTTTTTTTTTATTAAACTAAAAATTAAAAAGCAAAAATAAAGGTAAACTTGGAATATTGATTAGGCTGCCCTCTACATTCGGCCGCCTGCGTGCAATGCACACATGGCACAACAGGCAGCGGCGGCTCTGGTAGCAATAACACACAAAACACTGAACACAACTTGAATTCACATTTGCACAAGCTAATGAAATAATATGAAAGACAGGGATTATAAGTCATAGCAAGCATATATGCTAGGACACACATTCTTCCCTATTATCATTAGAGAACGGAAAACCATGACGATTGATCTAGACTTCAATTAACATGTACGACCAGATTAGCACATGGATAGACCTAGGACGTAATTATAATCATTTTTTTATAGAGATTAGAGTTTTATGGGTCAGTAATATTTTCTCGCTCTTTTTAGCGAAGAAATCAACTTGAACTAGATATATATTTACTTCCGGTTGTAGCAGAAATAACATTTCTAGCGTATATAAGTATAATAATAAATAAAAAGAATAAAGTTTTCTAGGTCTAGAGTCTAGATTTATAGCTCTAAGTATATTTATATCTAGAGTCACTGGAGAATTTAGAGTCTAGTATAAGGGAAATTATATAGCGCTAGAATCTAGCTCTAGCAGACTTGACCTCACTTGGTCGAGTGTCTTGAGTGACCATTACTAATCATTACTTCTGTCATTAGCATTTTACTAACTTTAGTGATTTACTGATTAGACATTCATTGACATTTAATTTACACTGACATTATAGTTTACTGCTGACACACCACACTCACATTGCTGTGACACCATCACTGACACTGAGAGTGAGACTCTGACTCATACTCATAGTATCATATCATAGTCAGAGTGAGACTCTCTGACTCATTGTCATACTCATACTATACTCATAGTATCATATCATAGTCAGAGTGAGACTCTCTGACTCATTGTCATTCTCATACTCATAGTGTCATAGTCATAGTACTCACACTACACTGTACAGTGACAGTCTACAGTGACTAGTGAGTCTAAGTGACTGACAGTTCTGAGCTCATGAAAAACTGTTGAGGCTTAGTGGCTTAGTGTTCAATGCCAGTCAGAGTTGAATGTACTAGAAATCTAATCTAGATCTGCCTTCACAGATACCACGGGCTTGGCTTCCAGCTTAGTTTGACCATGATCAATAACAATCTATAGGCACTATAGCATTAAAATGGCAATGATCATCTTCATCAAGTTCATGCAACCATGTCTAAATTGTCTGGATGCTTGAATTATAACTGTATGTAGTGTCATAGTCGTAAATCTAGAGACAGTCTAGTCTAGATAGATATCTATCAAATCTACTTTAGATTACTAGACCCTGTGTAGGGGATTGTGGATCTAATATTAAAAATAATATAGAGTCTATAGTATATAGTCTAAATGTAAATTTGGTAGACTAAAACAACCATATTGAGCATCCCTGATTTGTCTCCCACATAGAACTCCTCATTGTATTTTTTAGCATTTTTATTTTGATTGTTATAACCAAGATACTACTGACTGAGGTATTGCAACACTCCATTAAAAAAATCTCCTTGGTAACACATTTAGTTTCATATTCCTATGAATGATTTATAGAGTTCTACCTGAGTTCAAAGGGCACTGATATGAAAACATCCTTATTTTGCCTCATCCTGAGAAAATGGAGTATAGTTTTGGTTATAGGGCTATATAAAGCTCCAATGGGAATTCCCTGACACTTTAAGATCAAATGGCTAATCCCTTTAGCAGAGCAGGCTATATAGCCTTTAAATGGCAGCTATGTGGCACTGATACATAAGAATGCACACATATTATGTTTAATAAATTGTATGCATCTTCTAAATTTATTGTGATTTTTTAAATACTGCAGTGAAGTAGCAATGAGTTTCTTAATTTACTCATATTAGTAACCAATTATAAATGTTGTACAGTATTTTAGATCCAAAATATCTCCGGTGAAAACAACATGCTGGAGGAAAATGAAGACACCATTGTAAGGAACACAGCCACCTTATTAAAATAAAACACTGATATTTTGTCACATATGTATACTATCCAATTTAATTCTTTCTCTCTGTAATAATCTTTTTTTCTTCACTTCAATTGAATTAATCGTTTTGCCCATTCTTAGTGCACTATCCTGGTATGATGAAACTTCACTAACTTTTTTGTTTTTTATCAGAATTAAAGAAGAATGCTCTTTTTATATAACACAAATTATTATTTATTGTAAAACTGAAAAAGGTAGCATTGATCCAACAAAAAAACAGTTTCGAATCAATGGTAGGAGAGTTGTTGTGCCTTTAGAAGAATGTTTTTATGTCATTTCACCCTGTGTATTAAGATTGACATTCTAAGTTATTTAGTAAAATATATTGAAAGATGTTAAGTTAAAGAAAAATAAATATGAACACTTTGAATCAATCAATGCTATTTAATTAATGGGTGTTCTCCTACTATATGAACAGATTGTCAACTATTTTATAATTTGCAACACACCAAATACCTCTTAATGCATATTTTTATATATTTTTTAAATTATTATTTTACTATTTTCGCAAGTCCTATATAGAAATTTAACAAGACATTTAAATAGTTTATTTTCATTAACAGTCTTCTTTCAAGCATAGGAGAGCTGAAAGCTGGTTACGTAACACATTCTGCAGTATTAAGAAATTCTGCAAATAGTGCAGATTAAAAATTTTGTAAGTAAAGCTGTTAGATAAAAAAAAATGTTTGCTTTGTCATGATACTAATGACTCACTCTCATGCATAAATAGTACTTTGTACACGCACTTATATTTTTACCAGATAAACTGCACAATTTATGTCTACTTGTCAATTTACTTTTAAAACTGAAACAATAGTAAAATTTAATGAATAAAAGGTCTACATTTATGAACAACTAAATTGTCACAGCTTTCCTATTATATAACCCTATCTACTTATAACTCGGTAGAAACTACCTTAGGTCTCGCTACGTCACTAGGTGTCCCTGGTTCAACTGTAGTTAATGAAATAAAACAATTCAACCACTAGATCAAACACAGAACCTTTAATAAACTTTACTGCATATCACACAAGCTGGACTCTTAATTTTAGCATGACTTAGTTCTAGCTAAGGGTGTGGTGACTGAGTGGCTAAGCGCACCCAACTCTGAGTACCTGACTTTAGTTGGGGAAAGTAAAGGCAGTTAGTCATTGTGCTGGTAACATGACACCCTGCTTGTTAACCATTGGCCATAGAAACAGATGACCTTAACATCACCTGTCCCATAGATCGGAAGGTCTGAAAGGGAAATTTTTTTTTTTTTTTTTCTTATTTTTATCTCAAAATAAGTTTAATTAAATATGTTACAAACTTGCATAAATTTAAGGAAAGTAAGAGATGTTTCAAAGCCCTTAAAGAATTACTTACAATTGTCTTATTCCAGGTCAAGAAGATGCGAATAGAATTGTTTGAACTAAACTTTAGCAGAGCAAATGCTATTTATATTGCTGGCCAGTCTGTGAGCGGGAGTGTAGTGATTAAGCTTGCCAAAAAGACATGGATAAATTGTGAGTTTGTCTCTATCAGTTATCTAATAAATTCTCTAACTTAAAAGAGACAGTGTCCATCACTTTCTAAAGCAGATTTAACTATTTAAGCATCAAGTAATCTATCTAGGAGTTATTTTGTTTATTAGCTAATGATGTGAGCTTAAGTAGTTAAAAATTCATCACAATCTGTTCAAAAGCAGGGTGACCAAAGTTTATGTACAACAGGAGGAATATTACAAAACTTTTGTATGAGAAAGGAAAGTCAACACAAACCTCCTCATCCCCAATCACCTTGCTGATTAAATTGTATAGTATTTGAATTCATTATAAATAACATTCCTTATACGTATTTTAATATTCATGTTAATAAACAATTTAGTTTCATTGTGAAGCCAATGTTTTCATAAAAGGGTATCTTATTTTGTAGCTATTGATATTAAGTTTACTGGGATAGCCAGATCAAAATGGGATGTGCCTAATGGCGAATCATCCAAACATTATCAAGCTCAAGAGATTTACATGGACAGTGAATATCAGCTCTACAAAAGCAGAAGTAAGTATTGAAAGGAACTAGAAGGATTTTAAATTAATGTAAGTGCAAGTGTGCGTTTACAGAACTGCACCAAATAAATCTCACATTCTCATATAACAACTATAATTGTTAGAGAATCAAATGAAAAGTGTTTAATTCTGAATAAATGTCATGTTATTCCTTTTTTTTTTCTTATTTTGTGAGGTCAAACTGACAACATTCCTGAAGGTATGCATGTGTTTCCATTTGACTTTGAGTTGCCAGCAGATGTCCCTTCATCTTTTGAAGGCCGCAGAGGCTATGTCCGCTACATGTGTACTGTCACATTAGACAGAGGCTGGAAGGGTGTTCTGCAGATGGAGCAGGACTTGACAGTTATCAGACATTTGGATCTGTCTACAGTGCAGGGTGCATCTGTAAGTGACCATTCGTTTGTGACCATTAGAGAAATTGATTCTTAAATACATTTATTCCTTGTGATTTACACTAAACCTTTTGTTTTTGGTTACAAACTTGAAACCTATCTCTACAATAGAGTTACATTAATAGTTCAGACTTCTTTATAGAGTTGTAACCTGTGGGCTTACAAACACTGTTATAAAAGTTGCTTATTGTCAAATAGGCATCTCTCCTCCTCCTGTTACTGATACTTAAAGCAACCAAACTGCAATTTTCTTTTGATCTTTCCTGTCGCAGAAACAAGTTAAGCATATTGGAATCAGGTTTTGTGCAAATATGTTAATTAGACAACAAAGAAATATTAATAACAACTTTTTTTTTTTTTTTTTTTGGTTTTAGTCTAAAGGAACAAGTTGTAAAAGAAAAATTAAAGATGTGCAAATTTTCACAAATAGATAGAAAACTAAAAAAGAAAAAAATAACCTTCTATTTTGCAGCTACCACAGTATTTAGAGAAGGAGCAGACTTATGAAGGTTGCTGCTGTGATTCAGGGTGTGTCTATACACATCTTTGGCTGGAGAAGAGTGGTTTTGTTCCTGGCGAGCCATTACACTATGACATCTTAGTTAATAACAAGGCCACATCCTCCATTTGTGGTGTGGTCTTGTCATTATTTCAGGTAAGGAAACTTAGTTTGTTGGGTCCGTTACATTCAAGCATCTGGTCAATGTCATTTAAAGTACGGAAACCTGAGTGCCACCTTTTTTTTCTCTCACTGAAACTATATTAAAATCAATGTTTTGAACTATCATCATTCCTTGCTCTGTTCACCATTAGTATTTCAATTTTGGTTATACCATGAAAAATAAATATGAATAGTACAAAGCCAAACTGGGTCAATTGGATTTCTAAAATACTAATGATATTGATTTCAACCTGGGCTCATTTACTTTGTTGCATGACTAAACCACTCTATAAGATATAAATATATATATACATTCTGTCAGATCAATCAAATTGTAAAATAAGGTATATTTGAAATAGATACTTTATTACAAACTTTTAGTTTTTTTTTTTACCATCAGCAATCTTCTATCACTAAAAGCTATACTTCCCTCAACAAGTGCTTAAAAGTTAATTTTTCTGTGGATAAAAATAGTACCAGTATAAATAATAGACATGTTTGGGTCTTTCCCTATGGACTGACACTATCTTGACAAGCACAGTGATTGCCTTGATCTGATTTCATGGCACATTGTTGGTCCAACATACAATAGTTATCTTTAGGCCTAACCTCATATTCATGCATTCATTGTTGACACAAAAAGTGAGCTAGATCATTTTACAGTATGTCAAAGTTAGTGTTAGTATAAATGGATTGGAAGAATTTTTCATTAGTCCTAGGTCTTTTTCAGCCATATATCAATGTCATTGAAGAGTACATATAATATTTCTATTGTTTTGAAGATTTTTTTTTTTAATAATTTTTCTTTTTTTTTTTTTTCAAGTATTAAACTTTGTTGTCTAAATATATTGCAACATTTTTTTTTTCTTCTTTTTGAACAGTAAAAAAAATTGTATTAAAATAATTAAAAATTTTTTTTTTAGACTGTGCGCTATACTGGCTATAGTGACAGCTTATTTTCCTCTGGGAATCCTAAATATCATGACAAAGTCAACAATTGGGTGCTTTTTGAGACAGATGATGAAATCAGAGCTGGAAAGGCTTGTCGCTATGTCAATTATTGCACTATACCAGCAGTAGCCCCATCATTACTTGAAGGTTGTAATATTATTGACATCATGTATGAAATAAAAGTAAGTTAGACATGACTTTGAACCAGAACTTTTAAATAAAAATTTAATTGTAAAATCATGCATTTAATACTGGAAACTGAATGGAAATACATTTGATACAGTGAAGTATGCTAAAAGATTTAGCAAACAAACCTATACTTTTTAAAATAAAAATTTTAGATATAGACAAAATGTAATTGTAACAATCACAAATTAGACTGCTTGCTGGCTCAGAAGTTTCTGCTTGCTTTAAATAGTCAAATTTTGCATCAATCACAAATTAGACTGCTCGCTGGCTCAAGAGTATCTGCTTTAAATAGTCAAATTTTGCAGCTGTTATGTGTGAGAAATCATCTTTATAGAAGTTTCTGTTATAAAAAAAATTGCAGCAAAGCTTTATCAGTAAAGAATGTTTATTTTACAGCTGTTAACTCCTGACAATAAAATGTATAGATAATAGATTATCACTTGACTGTTTCATCAAAAGTGAATCAGAAGAAATTAATTTTAATTCAATAACAATCAGAACAAAGTCATATAAAATATGACCTACTGTATATAATACCGGTACCTGGTTCATGCTTATCGAAAGGTATGAAAGAGATGAACCAAAATAATTTAAAAAAAAAAAAAGTAACATAATCATCTGGAAGAAATTAAAAACCAAAAAAACTACATGCAGAGAATGCCCTGTAGTTTGTGTCAGAGAACTTTGAAAAGTGCTGCTGATCTTGCTAAGTAAAATTAGTAAATATCTATAATTTTACATTTTGAATTTTAAAGAAATGACTTTAAATATTTGCACTTTTACTAAGTATTTAATATTTCAGACTAAAGAGAAGCCAATTTAAAATAAAACTGGCCATATACCTATTTTTATTATTCAAATCAGCTTGAAGTACCAGTGGGCTGGAAAGTGGTTATTCTCAAAGGCAACATTTTTATTGGCACCATTCCTCTTAGAGCCAATTCCCAAGTGCCAGATGCAGAAGATGAACTTACTTCCCCACCATTCAGACAGAATTTTGAATGTAAGTAGTTGCTTCTCATTCTAGCTTAGGATATAGAACACATTTTTATCAGGTCTGTATGCATTGTTTATAAGTTAATTAGTTTCATTGGAATATTCATATTATGAAGTTAAGCTTTTTAAAAATCTAGCCTGCAAACTATTTTTGCTTTGTACAAATCACTTTCTTTTAGCATTGTTTAGTTATTGTCTCCTACTACAAAAACAAAACACTATTTATTTAGTTATAATATGAAACATGTCTAACAGAGTCAAATTCAGGATACTCTTTGGCCTTTACAGTAGATGAATTATGTATAATACTATTATTAATATTTAATAGATAGGTACAGTCTTCAGTGCCTAAAACAAATGAGGCTCCTAATTAACTATTTTATGACAAATTTTGAAGTTGTGCCTTGCATTCAACCATTGATTTAATAATGTGTAACTTTTAAATTGCTGCCTGTGAAAAACTAAAGGTTATAAAATAGTATCATGAAAAAATGATGTAACAATCATTTCGCTTTATAACTTATTTCTCTACAGTACCACCATCCTATGAAGAGTGTGTATTTGGTAGAATGGAATCCCAAGAGAGAGAAGCTGAAAATAATGTTGAAGAGAATGCTAGCCAAACTGGTCAGGACGCCTCAGCTACCGAAGCAACATCATCTCGACGCAGCAGATTGCGACGCCTTCCCAGCTACCCTTACTACAACAGTGAACACTTTGCCATCACTTCCTCTGGTGTTGATGCTGCTCTTCAGGTTATTAACAATTATCCTCACCCTCCTCCTTTGACAGGTGATGGATACACCTCTGTGCCAATAACTGAGCAGCCTGTCTCATCTCTTCCACCACCCCCCAGCTATGACTCCCTCCATTACAGAGTCTCAGCATAGAGTCAACCAAGGCGCTGTATGCTGATCCTCAAATGACACTTGTCTATATGTTAGTTGTTGACAACTTGGGGAGAACTCAACAAACTCTAAGGCCAGTGCTATACAGAATTCATGTCTCTTTACTTTTTCAGAATTTATGATGCCATTTTATATTATAAAACAACATTGTACAACTTTGTCATAAGGTAATTAATGTAACAATCTTTCTACTCTTTAGTATTATTTTTTGTATACGTTGCTCACTGGTCATGCTACTTCAATACATTAAGTATTACAAATGTACATTGTACTAAACATTCTTTTCCTATATCTTTTCTTTTGACCTTCTTACTCCTTAGCAATGAGTTCCAAGTAAAGATTGTTGTAAACTTACCCATTGACTTTATTCTGTCGTAGATCACATTGGTTTTAAGTGGTTGAGGGGACAAAGGGGTAGACTTTTGTTGGCTATTTATGAGCATAGTTAAAGTAGAGTTCCCTTTCAGACCTTGTGCTCTATAGGGCAGATGATATAAAGGTCATCTGTTTCTGTGGCCTATGGTTAATGAGGGTTCATGTGGCCAGCACAACGACCAACCGCCTTTACCTTTCCTCAACTAATGTCAGGCACCCATTATGGCTGGGTGGACTCAGAGGCGCCCAAAGATCCCGAAATTTAAAATCCCAGTCTTCACCAAGATTTGAACCCGGGACTCCTGGTTCAGAAGCCAAGTGCTTTACCGCTCAGCCACCATGCCTACATTTATGAGCATAAAGTGTTGCTAAAATTATGCAGAAGTTTTACATGTGTGGCAAATGTTTAATTAGAATTTTATAGTTATTCTTGGACAGGGGGAGAACCGTACATTTTACATCGGATATTAATTTCATGTTAAACGTGTTTTGATATTTGACTTTTAGACAGTCTTCAAAGTCTCTAGTGTAACATAGAGTTCTTTTTATGTTATCTTAATCATCTGCTTTGTTGATCTTTTCCCTTTTTTTTCAATGTTTTTCCCATGTTTCTAAAAAGATTAACAACTTTTAGATCCAATAGAAGTTTGTTTTACTATGGAAAAGATTAACAACTTTTAGTTCCAATAGAAGTTTGTTTTACTATGGAAAAGATTAACAACTTTTAGTTCCAATAGAAGTTTGTTTTACTATGGAAAAGATTAACAACTTTTAGTTCCAATAGAAGTTTGTTTTACTATGGAAAAGATTAACAACTTTTAGTTCCAATAGAAGTTTGTTTTACTATGGAAAAGATTAACAACTTTTAGTTCCAATAGAAGTTTGTTTTACTATGGAAAAGATTAACAACTTTTAGTTCCAATAGAAGTTTGTTTTACTATGGAGGTGGTCACAAAACAATTTTGGGATTTGCACACCTGTATAACAGATGATCTCATACAGCATTCTAGAGTCAGTGCCTAGAGCCTTGTTTGTTTCTTTATCACCCTGTGCAGACTCAGCATTACCTACACAATTGTGTGATGCCCTTTAGTCCCCAGGATCTACTTTCAGCAAAGTATCAGGTTTGAGATGAATTCTGACCTTCTCATCTTGTAACTATGGTCATCATGATTTCTATGCATTGTCTCAATGAATAATAGAAGGAAGAAATTATTTTGATTCTCATGAATCACCAGTTGTGCAATTCTTAATTGGTCCAAGTTTGAACATATATTTCATAGTCTGTTATTGTCCTTATTGACAACAGCTAACATAGTTTTCCTTTCCTAGGTGGAGGGTCAACCAAGTTCCTCTTGCTTTATTTACATGTATAGCAATTCACAAGGAATCATTCATTGATGCTTAAAAAACTAATTGCGTTAAATGTATATCATTTATACATATATTAATCTCATTGTATATAGAGTCACTACATACATAAAATTATTTTTATTGGAATCTGCTGGAAGACATGTGTACTTGTGTACTTAACATTTTTGTCCGTGAAATCCTTTTATGAATTGCCAGGAGAGCTTCACCTTTGATTTAGTTGATATTTTTACCTGTGATACATTTGATACTTTGTTTTTATGGGATTCCATATTTTTGAGCTCAGCATCTTATTTAAAAACATTCATATTGCTGGAAGAAATAGTATCTATGTCCAATGTAATTAGCAGACTTGTACGTTTAAAAGTACTTTCAAACAAAACTGTTAAGAAGGCAAGTCACACTCTAAGAAATTTACTTTTAGTAGTGCAGGTGATCTTCTAAAATATAAAGTCTCTAGAGTTATTAGCACAATATTGTTAAACAGCTTGAATTCATTTATAGTGATTAAAAATGCTTGTTTATTGTATTTTGTTTATTTTTATAATTGGGGGCCAAGAAAAACCCAACATTAAATACAGTTGTAATGTATGCTAAGTTCAAGTCTTTTTGTCGGGTTTGTATATAATGTCATGTACAGTGTCAATACATTCAATATTTGATCATGTAATATCCATGTTCACACCTTCACCAGTCCCTTAGCCTGCTGGTTTATTGGGGCACCACATGTCTCTCTCCATTCCTCTGTGTCTTTTGACATGGTTAAGAGTCCTATCAAGTACCTTCAACATTAAGTAAATATTTATGCCATATTAGATCTAAATTCTACGATATTTAATAATTTGGCATTTCACAGTATGAATTAGAGCATTTAGTATTTTGTCATGCCATATTAATATGTTTAGATTTAAGGTCTTTATTTCATTTGTACTTTTGTACCAACTGTATATATATATTTATATATATATTATTTGATATAGTTTGTTTTTAAACGGTGCTTCAACTTCCTGTATCAAACTTAAATATTACCTGATCGTCAATGTATTATTGTTTTATGTGTATGACTTCATACTTTTTCATTTGGCTGTGATTGATGGACTCTAATATTTTCTTTTGTAGTCATTTTTTTCCTTGTTTTTATAATATATACCTATACATTTTATACATGAAAAAATAATGATTTCACATTGTAAAGTGTAAAATGTTCTTCACATATATCCAACTTTATTTGTAAAAGACTTGAGCTTAAAAAAAAAGATAGTCTGCTCTTTCCCTTTTATCTTGTTAGATCTAGTCCAGTGCTTGTCTAGCAACAACATAGGCCTACTTTGAGGTCTCGTCCAGCAACAACATAGGCCTACTGAGCTCTAGTCCAGTGCTTGTCTAGCAACAACATAGGCTTACTGTGAGTTCTAGTCCAGTGCTTGTCTAGCAACAACATAGGCTTACTGTGAGTTCTAGTCCAGTGCTTGTCTAGCAACAACATAGGCCTACTGTGAGGTCTCGTCCAGTGCTTGTCTAGCAACAACATAGGCCTACTGAGCTCTAGTCCAGTGTTTGTCTAGCAACAACATAGGCCTACTGAGCTCTAGTCCAGTGTTTGTCTAGCAACAACATAAGCCTACTGTGAGGTCTCGTCCAGTGTTTGTCTAGCAACAACATAAGTCTACTGAGCTCTAGTCTATTGTTTGTCTAGCAACAGCATAGGCCTACTTTGAGTTGTAGTCCAATGATTGCAATGCTATCTTGTAATGAAAAAAAATGTTTTTATGCTCTCCAATGTTTTTAAATAGCTAATTGTGATCAGAAACACTTAACTACACCCCAAGTGTAGAATGAAATAGTAGACTATACATCACCATGTGTCTCATGTCTTCACTTGCCAGGGTGTTCAAATAAGGTTATGTTTCTGTTTCCTGATGGTAGATTGATGACAGTTTTTATATGACAGATAACTGTGATTTTGTTAGTTGATCTGGATTTAAAAATTCATCAATGAAAAGATTATTGTATGTTTAGTCGTCTGTTGAAAAGGTTTCCTCTCTGCAATGTGATGTGAACATGCTCTTCTCTTTTTCTCTGTCTGCTGTAGTCCAAACACTTGACAAACATCAGTTTTATTGTAGGCCACAGTCACTTTGGCTATTGACTCAAGTTTTTCAAGTCTTTTTTTTTTTATTGAGTGCAATATTTTTTTAAAAAAAAGGTCTAACCTATGCTCAATGGAGTAATAGAAGTATTAATTTGATGAAGTCCAATCATTGATTTGCATTTATATATATTTTTGTTTTTCAAGATTTATTTTGTACAAAGTTTTTGTATTTTATTTTACTACAATTTTACAACCATATTTTAAAAAAAATTTTGGTTCTCCTTAGGCAATGCACTTAATAAGAAGTCATTAACAAACATGGTCATTTTTTTTTTGTTGATTTCTTTATAATGAATAAAACAAAAAAAGGGTTATGTTTTAAAACATATTTCTCATTACTGTAGTTTCCAAACAGCTGGACAAGTTTTGACTTGTGCAAAATTAAAATGCTTTTTTTAAAGGCTGTGTCTGCTGTTTTGTATGCATGTCAGATTTGTTATTCTATTTTTTGTTTAGAACAAGTCACAACTTTTTAATTAGATTAGAAACTAGATTACAGATTTACTTTGTGTGGATAAAAACTTTGGAAATCTGTCTAGCAAGATGCTTACCAGACAACAGATGTGTATCTGAGACTTTCAGGAGAAACTTTTTTGGCAATCTATCTAGCAAGACTCTTACCAGACAACAGTTGTGTGTCTGAGACTCTCAGGAGTGTTAGGCGCTTCCGAGGTGTTTAATGGAAATAAACCAAATGGAGGTAACACTCAACGTAATGTAGAATCCAATAGCACCGGCGAAGGGCCGAACAAGCAATAGAAGTTAGTCGACGCTGCTACTGAATGTCGAAAAAGTTTAATAGGAATGAAGGGAACCATCGCATGTCAGCCAACTCTAGACATTCATAAAATGTATCTCTATTTCTACGTTGTCCTGGAAGTGTCTGTTTACGTCGGTTCTTTCTATCCCTAAAATCCGTTCTTGTTTTTACTAATCACGTGATTGTCACTATGTCAAAACTTCTCCTATTTCCGAAACAAATAATTAATTCCTAATTGTGCCATAACAGGAGAAACTTTGGAAATCAGTCTAGCGGACTCTCTTACCAGACAACAGATGTCTTCTTGAGACGTAGACTATTCAGGAGAAACTTTGGAAATGGCCTCGTTAAGGTTAACTTAGTATCATGAGTCTAATTAATAATTAAAAGAATTCTAAAATGTTCAGAATGGACCAGCTACAAATCTAGACTACATGAAAGCACAATTCTAACATGTTCAGACTGGACCAGCAACAAATCTAGACTACATGAAAGCACAATTCTAACATGTTCAGACTGGACCAGCTACAAATCTAGACTACATGAAAGCACAATTCTAACATGTTCAGACTGGACCAGCAACAAATCTAGACTACATGAAAGCACAATTCTAACATGTTCAGACTGGACCAGCTACAAATCTAGACTACATGAAAGCACAATTCTAACATGTTCAGACTGGACCAGCTACAAATCTAGACTACATGAAAGCACAATTCTAACATGTTCAGACTGGACCAGCTACAAATCTAGACTACATAAAAGCACAATTCTAACATGTTCAGACTGGACCAGCTACAAATCTAGACTACATGAAAGCACAATTCTAGACTCTATCAAGACACTATGAGAACAACACAGTCAAGACTCTATCAACTATGAGAACAACACAGTCAAGACTCTATCAAGACACTATGAGAACAACACAGTCAAGACTCTATCAAGACACTATGAGAACAACACAGTCAAGACTCTATCAAATATGAGAACAACACAGTAAAGACTCTATCAAGTACAACACTATGAGAACAACACAGTCAAGACTCTCTCAAGTACAACACTATGAGAACAACACAGTCAAGACTCTATCAAGTACAACACTATGAGAACAACACAGTCAAGACTCTCTCAAGTACAACACTATGAGAACAACACAGTCAAGACTCTATCATGTACAACACTATGAGAACAACACAGTCAAGACTCTCTCAAGTACAACACTATGAGAACAACACAGTCAAGACTCTCTCAAGTACAACACTATGAGAACAACACAGTCAAGACTCTATCAAGTACAACACTATGAGAACAACACAGTCAAGACTCTCTCAAGTACAACACTATGAGAACAACACAGTCAAGACTCTCTCAAGTACAACACTATGAGAACAACACAGTCAAGACTCTATCAAGTACAACACTATGAGAACAACACAGTCAAGACTCTATCAAGTACAACACTATGAGAACAACACAGTCAAGACTCTATCAAGACACTATGAGAGCAACACAGTCAAGACTCTATCAAGTACAACACTATGAGAACAACACAGTCAAGACTCTCTCAAGTACAACACTATGAGAACAACACAGTCAAGACTCTATCATGTACAACACTATGAGAACAACACAGTCAAGACTCTCTCAAGTACAACACTATGAGAACAACACAGTCAAGACTCTCTCAAGTACAACACTATGAGAACAACACAGTCAAGACTCTATCAAGTACAACACTATGAGAACAACACAGTCAAGACTCTCTCAAGTACAACACTATGAGAACAACACAGTCAAGACTCTATCAAGACACTATGAGAACAACACAGTCAAGACTCTCTCAAGTACAACACTATGAGAACAACACAGTCAAGACTTTATCAAGTACAACACTATGAGAACAACACAGTCAAGACTCTATCAAGTACAACACTATGAGAACAACACAGTCAAGACTCTATCAAGACACTATGAGAGCAACACAGTCAAGACTCTATCAAGTACAACACTATGAGAACAACACAGTCAAGACTCTCTCAAGTACAACACTATGAGAACAACACAGTCAAGACTCTATCATGTACAACACTATGAGAACAACACAGTCAAGACTCTCTCAAGTACAACACTATGAGAACAACACAGTCAAGACTCTCTCAAGTACAACACTATGAGAACAACACAGTCAAGACTCTATCAAGTACAACACTATGAGAACAACACAGTCAAGACTCTCTCAAGTACAACACTATGAGAACAACACAGTCAAGACTCTATCAAGACACTATGAGAACAACACAGTCAAGACTCTCTCAAGTACAACACTATGAGAACAACACAGTCAAGACTCTATCAAGTACAACACTATGAGAACAACACAGTCAAGACTCTATCAAGTACAACACTATGAGAACAACACAGTCAAGACTCTATCAAGACACTATGAGAGCAACACAGTCAAGACTCTATCAAGTACAACACTATGAGAACAACACAGTCAAGACTCTCTCAAGTACAACACTATGAGAACAACACAGTCAAGACTCTATCAAGACACTATGAGAACAACACAGTCAAGACTCTATCAAGTGGTGGATAAGATTTAATGCAATCCACGAAAAATTAAACAACTGACTGCTATGCTATGGCTTGTATAGAGCCACAGCATTATTATGTCGACATTTACATTTGAAGACTCCTATAAGGCGATTACAATACATCCAAAGTAAACGTTTCATTCTAGCGCACTAAACCCTCCCACTTGCACGTCACTTTCACAATATTGACCATGCATTGATCAGTTATGAGGTCATTAACAGTCATTATTAACAGACCGCTGTAGAAAAAAATCGACATATTTTTGTACATTTTACCTACATAGCTCTCCCACAGCTATTAAATTACACTTAATTTTTTAATCGTGATTCAAAACTGGTTTATAAGTATGTTAGGATGTAATCATCTTCTTTTTTGAACTAACGTATGTATTATATAAGATAAGAAGATAAGATAAGATACGCATACACAATGCTCACAATAGCAACAGTAATAAATTCACGTTTTCGAGAAACCTTAAGTGGTCGTCTCTTCTTATCTTATATAATACAGACGTTACTTCAAAAAAGAAGGTGATTACATCCTACGCTCTTGCATCTAGTCATGCATGTTAACCAATGACTTAAATTCTGCCAAGTCACTGGTTTTCCTGGCTGGCTCAGGCAACCCATTCTATTCTGTAATAGCACTAATGAAGAAGGAGCATTTGTACAAATGTTGCACTGTTGTAGATATTTGAAATACAATGCGTATAATAATAAATGAGCTCTAAACGTGACATGCAGGCACCATAATATAATAGAGTGGCTTTTACTGGTGAAAAAAAACTAATGTCAGGTACCCATCAGAGGCGCCCGAAGATGCCGAAATAAAAAAATCCCAGTCTTCACCAGGATTCGAACTCCGGACCCCTGGTTCGGAAGACAAGCGCTTGACCGCTCAACCCCCACGCCTCCTAGGCTATATATTGTTGATTTTTTTTCTTACTTATCACTCGGACCGGCCCTGTAAATTCGAGTATCTTCCCCCCTCCCCTCTGCTTGAACAAATTATCTTATTTACACTTGACTGCTCTTCTGCTTTTCATTATTTCCAAATATTTGATAGTTTTATTTTTGTCCTGGGCCTTTTTTACGTTGTACATCCTGCAAATCATAATGCTCACATAATACTTTGGCCGTATCCCACCCTTTTTTTTTAAAAAACACTTTCAATAAAACTTATCGCATATTAGCAATACCCTTATTGGCCAGTACATTCTGCTACGTGATACGTTCCATTGGATCTGCCCGCTTCTGACCTGTCCATTCAATATCAATTCCCCCACCCCTCCTTTTTTTTTTGCTCCATCACTCGCTCCGCTCCGTTTAAAACATGAATTTTATAATCTATTACATCTAATTGTCACGGCCCACTTTATAACGCTAAAACTACCAGCATATACTTTTTACCCAAGAATTCAATTACCGGCATCACTTATTCCACCCACCCCAATCCATCCTACACCTCAGGAAATAGTCTTACAATCTCTGAGTATTCATCGACTTGTCAACTCTTTCTGAAAATATTTCAAAGACTCTCTGATGCTTTTCGGCATGAGCCATTTTTGTTGTAATCTTTGTATCTTGCACATCGAACACTTACATAATATTTTGGCCGAATCGTCTCCACACTTTTGTATTTAAAATATGTACAACAGTGCAACGGCCATTTAACATATCACTAATTATCTCATTTGCCGTGAACGAAAAAAAATACGAAAATTTAACCAGCTATTTGTTTCCGGATTCCTAGGACTACAAAGCACCTTTAACGATGGAAACATTTATATCATATGATTTATAGTTTATTATGTCGAATAAAACGGCCTGCTTTTAAAAACACACACACACACAAATACTTCTGGCCTGAGAATTTTAGTTTTCTAGCTTTCCCCGTCACAACCCCTAAAAAAAAATTTACATACTATCACTGACTTTCTTCGGGTTCATATTTAAGTATTTCATAAGCTCTGTGCTGCTTTTGGTCAAACCCCATTTTTAAGTGATCACTCTGACATCGTAACGCCCCCCCCCCCCCCCCACCCAAGAATTCTATTCTCTCTTTTTTTACCTCCACCTTCAGCACACAAAAGAGTTCTACCTCCATTTCATTTGTAGACATTTGGACATACAGAAACACGTGATCTGTATATGTCGGCTTCATAAAATAAAAGATTATTTTATACAATAAGCAAGTTTCGCGCCAAGGAAAAATGTACGCAAAAAGTTTAAATAGTGCTTAAAAACGGAAGAATATTTAATCTCCTTTTTGATATGTCGGCTTCATAAACATATTGGCTCTAAATTGCGAATTAAGAATCGATTTTGGTAAAATTAATCACTGCGGTTTCGATCGTAAAATGTTCTAAGTTGTCCAATGAATACAGAAAATAATAACTGATTATATTTTTGTATTTTTTTCGTTCACGGTACATGGGATAATTAGTGATATGTCATTGAATCAGTCAGGGCCCTTTGCGCTTATAATATAGATTTTATTACAAAAAAGTCAAAAAAAAAAAAAAAGTCGCTGCATTGGAGTTGGCGTAAGCGAAAATTGTTTTGCGAGAAAATGTAGCCTATAGGTGTATGTAGCTAGGCTACTTCTCCATGTGTGAACCGACCACTTCGACTGGTGTATCGTCTTATAATCTACCTTTGTCAAAAAGTAAATGCAAGATCGTTTGATAAGTTAATCTGAGAGCAGCATTCTTATGAATGCCGATTGTCTCACCAGTAGGCCTACTAATCATACTGTTTATATTCAATTAAATAACAGGCGACTAGCATAAGTCATTTATTTATAATTAGCACAGTATTAAAGTTCATCTAGAAACATCACAATATCAATGTACATTTATACATTATTAAAAAAAAACATATCGTAATATAAACAGAACTTCTAACATTTTACATGTTCAATAACAGGCGACTAGCATATCTTATTTATTTATAATTAGCACACTATTAAAGTTCATCTAGAAACATCACAATAACAATGTACATTTATACATTATTTTAAAAAAAAATCGTAATATAAACAGAACTTCTAACATTTTACAGCGGATGTACATGAACATATATATGGCTTACTATCAAGAATAATGATCAAGCCAAAGATATCTTTCATCTTTCAATATACTCGCCAGTTCTTCATTACATCCAGAGTAGAATGATCGTAGGAGAGTTTTAGTCTCTGGCAGTATGGTGCCTGTTTTTTTTTCTGTAATATGACGACGCTTTTGTCTGAGAATGTTTTTCATTTCTGGTTGAGTGACTTGAGCTGTAACAAAATAACTTGGAATGTCCGATATAATAATAATAACACTAAAGAAGTATATTGCATAAACACAAAATCTGTTAAAGTAAAATATCCATCCTAACTACAAACACTTTATACAAAAAAGTAGGCCTTTTGGAATCCACCATTTACCTCACCTACTGAGATAGATCTTTACTAATTTAAAAAAAACAAACCAGGAAAACATATATTTGTGATTGTGATATTTTGTGATATCAGTAGAAGTAGAAGTAACAATTGATTTCTCAGAAATCCAGAATGTTCCTAATAATATTAGCGTAACCACTCAGATGGCTGCTCTAGGTGTCTCGATACTGGCTGGTTATGCCATAGAATAAAAGATTGCTCATAATTACTTTCTCAAAATCACGCAATTTATTAAAAACATATCTGTATCTATATCGAAATCAATCGATAATTTTTCGACACGTTCGTTTTTGCTAATTGAAGACGACCATAAACCTGTATCTTTCTCTGCATCGCTTGAATTAACCTGTACCTTCCGTGATCATGACTATTTCATGCAAATTTTGTTGACCACTTCTTCTGAAGCTTTGTTTTGCTATATGACCAAGACTGGTCTACATTAATGCATTTGCACAATGAAACGCAAACGATCAATTTATTTATTGAGCTTTAGAGATCTAAACGTTACAGTCGGACCGATAGATAGGTACAACTAAAAACAACAACAAAACAAAAATGACCTATTTCTTTAAGCGTAGCTAAAAACCTTCCTTGTATGTGACCAATTCAAAAAACAAAAGACGAAAGACTTGAAAGAACTACTTACGTAGCTGTAGAAATGTAAATATATCCCTGAGCGTAGTCTCCATCTCATCGGTATATTCCCTAGTCCTGAAAATATGGAAAGCACTTCTTGGGAAAACTTGCAGCCAGACTTTTAAAAACTCGGAGTAACAGCTGACATGAATTCTCACCTGGGAAGTTTGGGAGTTTAGAGTATATAATAAAAAGAAATTAAAAACAAGAAAAACATTAAAAATACTTGACAAACAAAAAAACAAACAAAAAAAAACAACAACAAACAAAAACAAAGCGTATATTAAATGTAATTGTATCAATTAGTTTGGATCAGTCATATAATTAGATTTGTAATATAAAGATCTAGACTAACAATAATAAATCTGTGCGATTATAAATACATACTTTAACCAATTTCATTGTTTAGCGCAATTTCATGCTTTTTGGTTTCTAAATGCGCTATAATCCTATACCACTTGTCTGGACCAATTGGTAAAAGGGGAGGGGAGGGACAGAAGGGGCCATCTGCGTGAATCTTACCGTGATCTCTTTTTAAATGTATCAAAATATTGTGCAGCTTGAATTCGAACTCAGGACTCAAGTCTCCTCAAGGGGACTAATTCAACTTATACAACCACATCTGTCAAGTATGATTTCTTTCCCTTGTTCGATACCAAAAAAAAAAATAATAACAGGTAGTTAATTAACTAATAGGTTTAATAAAAAAAAAATTTTTCTTGTTTTGTCAGGGTACTAAAAATAATTGTGCGAGATTTCAACTTGATTCCGTGTGGGAGAAATAACGTGTACAAACTTTTGACCAGACAGACTGAGTGAGTTGATACAAGCTTAGTAAAAATGCTTATATTTAAACGCACAAAGAAGTAGAATAACATACAAGAAACATAAAAAAAGCCTGATAAAATACCCAGAAAGCCACAAAGATAAAGGCTCTCTTCTTATTCCTAATCCTAGAAAATATTTGTACAAACAGTCCTTCTTCCCTAGTGCTAGGAGAGCATGGAATGGGTTGCCTAAATCAGCTAAGACAACCAATGACTTAACATACATGCCTAGATTGACCTAAGAATTACCGTAATCATATTCTTTTTTTTTTTCGTAGTAATGTCTGTATTTTATAAGAAAGGATAAGAAAAGAAAAAGGTGAAAATCCTCAGTACAGAATAGTGTTACTCAAGCAACGTAACAGTGACCCAAAAATTGAACGTGTCACACTTAAGCCTTACCATTTACCAAGAATGCTATTAGTTACATGACACCCAGGGCTTGTCTCCCCCCTAAGGCTAGAACATTTTCTATATAAAAACTAAATTAATTAATGACGAGTAATTGATTAACTAATTGGTTGATTTTTTTTATTGATTCTTTGTAGACTATGTGTCTAACACACCCATTTTCGGATTTAGTTGAAAGTTTAAACAATTATTTATTGTACCTAACAAAACATAGATCAATTTTGAAAAAAAATCAATTATTCAATTATTAACTAATTAGATCTATTTTGTTTGAAACCGAAAAAGGAGAGGAACTTTTACATTCTTGAGAGATAAATTTGTAATTTTTTTAACAAGGATTATTGTAATGTTTTGCTCGTTATTTGTAACTACAAAATGACGTCCACTTTTGCCCCTAAAAAAAAAAGATAAAAAGGGTCGGGTACTGTTGGTGAGCTTGCCGAACACAGTCGCCTCCCTTTTTTTTTTAAAAACCATGCAATAATAAGTAATAATTTAGTGACCAGAACATTCATATTACCGTCACAAAAAAAAGGGAGTGATAAAGCATTGTCTTGGAGCTCCATGATTAAAGAAGCGTGCATAACGTGAATACACAGACCCAGCCATGACCTTCCTACATCAGTATTTATTAAATAAACACTAAAAAAAAAGTGAAGTCTATTCTACTATACTACCCTCCTTTGGTTATTTGGCAGCTCTCTTTCTCCATTTTCTTAATTTCACCTATCACTTATCTCGAAGTCTACTGAACCGTTGGAGAAACAAACATGATCTCCCCACTGTCTTCCTTTGTCTTTTTCCTTAAGTAGAATTTCTTTCAGTGATAGGTTTGTCCACTCTCTGATGTAGTCTTCCCATCGCTTTCTTTGTCTGCCTCTTCTTCTTTTTCCTGGTACTGTTCCCCGAAGGAAGGTCTTTGCGAGCCCTGAGATTTGCAAGCATCTCAGAAATTTAAACTACGATAGAAGCCATGTTCTATTAGTTCACAATATTTTCTCCAAGTATGTGTGAATATGAGCCTCCCTCCCTCCCTCTCTCTCTCTCTCTCTCTCTCTCTCTCACACACACACACACACACACTTGCTATTTTCCTCCATACGATAAAAACATGTAAGCAGGGTAGCTCTAGATCTTGTTGATCATTGACAATAAAACTCCTAAAACATGACAAACATTCCAAGAGTTCAGTGTAATAAATCAAGTTAGTCATGAGACTCAAAGCAGGTTATTGTCTTCATTGATGTTTATTAGCTGTTGCTCCAGCGACCAGGCATGTTGCGTGTCAAACAAAATAATACAGAAAAGCATTCAACAAACTGAGTGTGTAGTGTTCATAGACGAAGAGCATTACGTCCCAATCTCTTGCAGAGGACAGCATGGGATGACGTCTGTCAGGGTTCGAACTCATAACATTCCGAAGCGCAAACCAGACGACCAGCCAACCGTTGGTATGAATTTATCTAGATCTACACCAATGAAACATTTAACGCAATTTTTTTACATCTAAGAAATTGCATATTTAGGGCTACCAGACGTCCGGCAAAGGAGGCCATGTCCTCCTTTTTGGGGTCGTGTTCTCCGTCCGGCAGGCATTGGCCTAAAGGGTAAAAATGTCCGGATTTTTCTCAACAGTTGAATATGTTCCATCAATCGGTTTTATTCCTTCATATCTTTTGGATTCATTGCACAAACACACCAAAAGACAGCTAGTAAGTTCACGATTATTTATTTTGACAACCTATTTCTTGAACAGGTGTTCATTTTTTTCAAGGATCTTCAAAGGAAACCAGTTCATCAAAATACACCAGACCTAGTGCTAGTGTTAATTTTGTATTCCGAGGCATAATAATAAAGTCAGAAGATAAGTTATTGCCTTAATAATTAAAATTGTGTTCAAATTATCAATACATTTATAATATATATATTATAAATATATCTAGATCTGGGCTCTATTTATTCTTATTTAGACTGTCAAGTGTAGGCCCCTCTAATGAGGATATGTCAAAACTGTGCGCTATAAAAGTAGTTCGTTATTTTTAAAACTTATAGGCCTAACTAAAACGAACTTCGTAGCAAAATTTGTTTAAAAAAAAGCATTTGAATCTGTATATTCAATAACTTAGTTAATAAATGGAAAATATATTTTATAATAAACCATTGACACTTTTACTATTGTGACCTTAGATGCAAATTTTTTATACTAATGCGCGATTTTATGAATGAATATTGAGTTATTAATTAAGAAAGTCCACGACCGCTAATAAAAAGTTACCTTCCCTGAAGTTTTTCATTGAAAAGTGGTGTAATTTTTTGACAAATCAGCTTCCATATATAATTTTAAAATTAGATGGTTTACTTTCGGAAAAGAAAAAAGTAGCTGTTGATTCAGAACACTGAATGAACTAAAATATCATGATGTTCGATGTTCTTTTTTTCTTCTAGTTTCTGAGATCTAAACCGAACGGACGGACAGATATTTTCACACAAAACTAATAGCGTCTTTTCCCATTTCGAAGGCGCTAAAAATAGAAAACTCAAACTATCTACGTGTTTTAATGAATGAAAAATTGTCATGAAATCCCCATAATGACGAAATTATTAAGAGATCTAACAAATCATTGGGGTTTATTAAACGAATTTTGCATAAATTAAACAAGAAGATAAAACTACAATGCTATTTAACCTTTGATTAGGCTAATATTAGAACAAGTCCTCTGTTTGGGACCCCACAACTCACGAAAACATAAAGAAACTAGAATAGATAGAGCTGTAAGATGTATACCAAACGAATATTCACATTTGATTAGAGTAGCACCATTAGTAAAATCCATCATTAAATTAGAGACACTTCAGGACAGAAAACTGAGAATTACAATTCAAATAATACATAAAACACTGAACCATAATTTACAAATACAAAAACGATACCTAATAAAATACCCAGAAAGACACAAAGATAAAGGCACATTTCTTATTACATATGCTAGGGCAAATTCATAAAAGTGCGCCTTCTTCTCCAGTGCTTTTAGAGCATGAAATGGGCTGCCTGAATCAGCCAGGAAAATCAACGACTAAGCAAAGTTTCAGCCACTGCTTAACATGCATGACTAAACTGACATATAGATATGCATAGGACGTAATTATCTTCTCTTTTGAAGTAACGTTTGTAGTTTATAAGATAAGATAAGAGAATTGTCATTGAGTAATTGCTTACCGGAAGTTGTTGGTATAATTGGTCATCGAAAAAACAAAATCTTTTGGAATGCTTCAGCAAACAATCCTCCATCATTTTGATGGCCTGCACAACGTGATGGTGAAAATCTAAAGTATTATTTCCGTACTCTAGGAAAACATAATCTGAATAAAGTCTGTGGAGGAAAGAGTTACATCAAACAATGAATGCACAGAAAGGAAACAAATAACAACGAAAACTATTGTGTTTTATTTTTTTACAATGCCTTTATCAAGGTCACACATTCGGAGAGGGCAAAGCCTTCTGGTCAAAGGGTGGAAAGCGGAAACGGTTCTCAAAAACGGCTCTAACGATTTTCCTAGAAATGTGACAGTTGATGAATATCGCTGGGAAAAGAATTACTAGGTCGTTGACTGCGTAGTTACAGATTCTAATGAGCTATAATTTTTCAAAGTATAAAAAGAAATTAGTTTAAATTAGGTTATAGAGCTAGAAAATATTTATCTTAATCGTTTACCAATTACGTCCAAAGCTCCTGCAGGATAGGAGGGGGGGGGGGGATAACAACGGGCGGTGTTTGAATTTGGGGTTATCGAGAGGACAATCTAAAGCGGATACCATACGACCAGGCAGCCAGGCTTTCTTAGAAACTTATGTTATGATAAAGGGGAGTAAATCTTTCATTGCTCCTACTTTCCACAACAGATTTGTCTAGTTTTGAGAAAGTATTTCTATTTAAGGTAACTTTCGCTTTGGTGTTAGAGGAGATGGCCATTTTACGTAAGGCACGCTTTCCTTCCAGAGCTAAGGCCCATGCTTTTTCTTCTGTTACAATTAAGTCCCCTTTCAGACCTAGTGGTCTATAGGGCAGATGATGTAAAGGTCATCTGATTCTGTGGCCTACGGTTAACGAGGGTATCATGTGGCCAGCACAACGACCAACCGCCTTTACTTTTCCCCAACTAATGTCAGGTACCCATTAGAGCTGGGTGGACTCAGAGGCGCCCAAGGATCCCGAAATAAAAATCCCAGTTTTCACCAGGATTCGAGCCCGTGACCCCCGGTTCAGAAGCCAAGCGCTTAACCGCTCAGCCACCGCACCGCATTAGACTGTTTACCTGCGTATTTGTTAGTGCTAAGTAAGTTTTGTTAAATTGTGTATGATGTCAAGATAAATGAGCAAACATAAGCATAAAGCATAATCTCTTCTTGAGAAATAAGCAGAAAATAAAAATATTTTTGTGAAAAGAGTTTGAAGACGAAAAAAAAGGAAAAAACAACAAACAACTGAGATCCAGCTACTACCTCCGATTTGAGGGAACTCTTTCTTTCTCGTCTGTTGTTTATAGGTTTATATTTTAACCTTGAAAGTCTAAGAGAAGATTTTATTACATCATAATTAGAATGTCCTTGTCTTAAAGATTAAATTCTGTAAAGTACAGCAAATCCTTGGTAATCCGACGTTTTCAGTAATGCTACGGTGCCGTCAATGTCGGACTATTAAGAGTCCACTGTACCGGTATAACAAATTGTATTCCTATTGACAATATACAAATAAGAAGAAACTTCAAAATAAAAGGTTAATTTTTTTTTACTCCAGGAGAAAAATAATGAGCGGTATTTTTTTCAAAAAGTTTTCGAATGCAGGCCGCCGCCACAACAATCGTGGCGGCCCGGAATATGGACCTGTCAAATACAGAGATTACAAAATTTGGCTTCAATAGTAACAGTGTCCTTTCATGCTTAGATACAACATCCTACCTCTCAATTGGTTCTCGGATGATAATGATAAACTTTGGAGGGACATTGTGGTGGACATGTTTCATTAAGTGAGGAGTTAAAATTCTCGGCTCTTGTAGACCTGCGTTCTGGGGAATCATCGTCCAGCTCCTGAAGTCATAGATGTCCATCGGAGAGGCGTCACCTAATGGAAACAAGATGGTCTTATAATCTTAGTTGGATTATCATTTTTTTTTTTTTTTTTTTTACAAACTGTTCTGTTATTACTTTTGACACGTCAAGAAAGGTAGGCCTACTAAGAGTCCTTACTAGGCCTACTAAGAGTCCTTACCTGATATGGCGTTGGTAATATTTTGAATGTAAATGATCCTGGCAAGTTTGACAAACATTTTCATGTAAGCCTCCAGAGTATACTTCCTGAGACCTTTCTTTTTATGGCTGATACCTGCGTGTAGAGGAAATGGGATTAGTCAAAAATCTAACCCGATAGTAGGAAGTGTGTGGGAGGAGATAGCCCAAGACCAGACAGCATGAAGACAGACTGTGACGTGCTGGCACGAACCTCGCCGAGGGCAAAAGAAACGAAGCCGCTCCAGTCAAGAGAAAGAAAAAGAAAGCAGCACCGTCAGCTAGCTCTAGGACAGATGAATAGACATGCACGAACTGTGGCTAACCCTGCCGCTCCAGAATTGGCTTGATCAGTCACTCCAGATCCTCCCCCATCTCAAGACGTAACCAAAGCCAGTGACTCATCTGGGCGCATCCATTGTCTTCCGAGACAGAAGCAGCCATATATATATATATTTATATATAAGGCATATATACATATATAAAAGGCAATTTATAACTCTTTCAAAACTATCACACCATCAGCCTGATAAGCCATCCCAGTAAAGTACTGTTAAAAATTACCAAGAAAAAGAAGAGGCAGAAAGACAAAGCGATGGGAGGACAACATAGAAGAATGGACGGCCTGCCATTGAAAGAGGTTCTAAACAAGGCAAAAGACGGAGGAATGGAGAAAGACGGTCGACGAGTCTTGCTTGGTGCCCCAATGGTCCAACAGACTACGGGATAGGCAGGGGCGGACTGGGTATCAAAATCGGCCCGGACATTACCAGAAAAGCCGGTCCACAAATGGCATGTCATTTCATGGGCGTATCCAGGAATTTTTCGGAGGGGGAATTCCCCTCCCTTGCAATATATATGAGTGTGTGTGTGTATGTAATTAATCTTCATTACTGTCAAGACTCATTTCTTCACTAATATACGTATGTGTATTACTAAATGTACCCAAGTCCTGGGCAATACCACACGACACATACAACGATGGAACAAATATTCAGAATGCCAACTCACAGACATATAACATGTTTATTACATTATCTGTACTATAATACAGAATCAGTTCAGACATTTGAAATATCCAGTATCAATTAAAAATATATCAGCTTAATATTCCATAGACTGAATAGTGACAACACAGAGAAATAATTAGAGTCTACACTTCAATTATATCTATATCCTAAAGTCCACACTGCCTTATTATGAGTTACATTATTTTCAACAAAAACATCTCACCAAATCAAAACAACCCAAAACAATAACAGTTTTGAAGTCAACAACCTGAATTGTCCCCCTTCTCCTCTAAAGTAAACAGGAGACCCAGGCTGACCAGAACTCATTCCTGACAATTACATTCTGACCTTTCATTCTTTCAAACCTTTTTTTCTACCCTAGAATACACTCTTTCTTTAATTACAGGAAAGACGGCGCACACCGCCAAGGACAGCTAGGAAGTCTGGGGAGCGCTGTGAGCTAATCCAGAAGGGTTCGGGACAAAGCCCCGGATCCGAGCATTATTTCCGTTATTTTAAGCTTTAAAAATGCATATTCTGAGGTATCTACAGTGCAATTGGCCTGCTACTCTTCCACTAAAAAATTCAAAAACTAAATCTGCTATTCACTGCACTTAATTAATAGAGTCCAGCGACTAGTAGAAAATGGTAACTGGTTGCTTTAGCGTCTGTATTTGAGGGGGAGGGCGGGAGAGTAACCAAATAAAAAAACCTTTTGGCTACCCTCATGAAATTAGGTGATTGTAGTTTTCTTAAGTTGGCTGCAATGGGGCAATAAGTAAAGTTTCCCTTTCAGACAATGAGATCTGAAGTAAATGATGGTTTGAACCCCCCCCCCCCCCGGCTACGCACATGTGTCCTATTATAGGTGTAAGGTGTAGGTCTAATTTTCTTCAAATATATAAAGTTTAATAACGCATCGAATACCGGATGTATGCTTGCGTAGGATTACATAATGCATTTTATTTATACATGGAAGCAGTCTGAAAACTATAAACAATACATTAGAAGCCTTAATGAGTTTGAAACTTTTTGCTATTACTTATAGATTACAGACGTTTCTTCAAAACAATAAGAGAGTTACATGCTACGCATTCCATGTGTAAATCTAGTCATGCATGTCGATCTGTCAGTTTCAATATAGTGAGTCATCGATTTCCTGGCGTACTCAGGCAACCCATTCCATTAAAAGATCAGAGAATGCAGAACGGTAGAGAGGCACTTACCAGTATATTCTCAAAAACGCGAATTGTATATGAATATATCAATGTACCATGACCCATTATTTAAAATATAAATCTCCTTTCATTAAATACCGGATGTGACAGCGCTAGATCTATATAAATTATTACAATTATTATAAGAATTTCCATCACTAATGACTTGATACTAAGCATAAGTTTACCATTAATTAAAATAGTGAATAAAATATTGATGCAAAATCTAGATTTTTAAAAATTAAATATTTTTTTTTTGTAAGCCTTAGGCCTAAGTGTAGTAGTTTTAGATCTATGTTTGAATAATCTAGAAAAAACAGTGTCCTGAACAACTTGTACCATGTGCCCCAGAAGAAAGTGGGCGTGTACATGCATTCAGAGATGTAAACAAATCTAGTATAATTGATTCAACCTGGTCTAGAGCTTACATTTCATTTAGGAAAGAACATAGGACATAAACAAAGTAGCACGATTATAAAGTTTTTAGTTTACATTTCAAATACAGTACTTTGTCTTTGTTCATTTATGTAAAGAAAAATGTACACGACACTGAGAAAGCCTTTCCTTAGGTTGAAACCTCTCACGCCTGCACCACTTGCACATTGCTAGCTACGCCTCTGGCAAGAACCATTACTTGAAAAAAAAAAAAAAACCATTTTTAAAGGGTTCATGATCTCTAATGTTTTATAGTTCAGTGATAAAATTAAACTAACGTCTAATGATTTCCCATCTCTCTCCCCACCCTTCAAGAAAAGACAACTATATACATACTTTCTTATGGTGAGTATGTTGATTATTTATAGATTGTTATTATTTGTAACTTGGCCTTTCGTAGTACTTATGGTTTGTGTCAAAACCAATAAAATTGTTAAATTGTAACAAAAAAATTGTTAAATTCTATAAAAATCATGAAGCTTATATCAAGTTGTGTACGGCTTCTCGTTTAATGTCATATAACGTACATAGAACTCTAATTACGATCAATAACGGTTAGCGATATTTCTTTCCTACACTAATGTGCGCGCGTGCATGCATGTGTCACTTGAGTGTGAGATTAAATACAATATTGAACGAAGTAAAAAAAAGGGGGACAGTGTGTATTCACGTAAAAGGTGTCTGGGCTCGAGCTGCAACATCTGGCCAATGAAACTTTCGACTGAAACAGAAGGCTCTAAAATAAAAAGTGTTTTTTTTTGTTTACGCCAGGAAGACTTCGTGATCCTCTTATCTGTTCATTTAAACGAGTTTTTTGTGTGCTATTATGTTTCTGTGTTTTAATATAAAAGATGGGGGACATCGGTGGACATGAACTTTTTATTGTTTTCTTCTCGTCCCTGCTTATCAAAACAATGAAGTCATTGAGAAGATTTGTTGAAGTCATTTAGAAGATTTGTTGAAGTCATTGAGAGGATTTGTTGAAGTCATTGAGAGGATTTGTTGAAGTCATTTAGAAGATTTGTTGAAGTCATTTAGAAGATTTGTTGAAGTCATTGAGAGGATTTGTTGAAGTCATTGAGAGGATTTGTTGAAGTCATTTAGAAGATTTGTTGAAGTCATTTAGAAGATTTGTTGAAGTCATTGAGAGGATTTGTTGAAGTCATTGAGAGGATTTGTTGAAGTCATTTAGAAGATTTGTTGAAGTCATTTAGAAGATTTGTTGAAGTCATTTTGAAGATTTGTTGAAGTCATTGAGAGGATTTGTTTAAGTCATTGAGAGGATTTGTTGAAGTCATTTTGAAGATTTGTTGAAGTCATTTTGAAGATTTGTTGAAGTCATTGAGAGGATTTGTTTAAGTCATTGAGAGGATTTGTTGAAGTCATTTTGAAGATTTGTTGAAGTCATTTTGAAGATTTGTCTAAGTCATTTATAGGATTTGTTGAAGTCATTTTGAAGATTTATTGAAGTGATCGGGATTCTTCCGTTGTTTTATTTATTGAGGGAATTAAAGGCAATATCAGTTCAATCAATACATACTGAAAATGATACAATCGGTTCATACAGAAAATTGATATCTTAACTACATATCATAACAGAAATAACCTAGGTTCGGCTTCTCTACACAGTCTGCCTCTTCTTTTTCCTTTTCTCTGACCCTTTCAGCTTCTCTAACCTTCTCTCTTTCCAGACGCTCTGCTTCTCTGCTTCTCTCCTTCTCTAAGTTCTCTGCTTCTCTGCTTCTCTAAGCGCTCTGCTTCTCTATGCGTTCTGCTTCTCTCCTTCTCTAAGCGCATGTTTCCGATGTTCCTTCAGAGCTGAAGATAGTTTACTTCCTAGTCCAAACCTCCCGCAGGACGACGGGGGATGGGAGCGGGCAGGGTTTGAACCCTCGACCGTCGATAAATCCAACGACAGTCCAGCGTGCAAACCGCACGACCAGCCATCCATCTGCTTCTCTGCTTCTCTAAGCGCTTTGCTTCTCTCCTTCTCTAAGCTCTCTGCTTCTCTAAGCGTTCTGCTTCTCTGCTTCTCTAAGCGTTCTGCTTCTCTCCTTCTCTATGCGCTCTGCTTCTCTCCTTCTCTAAGCGCATGTTTCAGATGTTCCTTCAGAGCTGAAGATAGTTTACTTCCTAGTCCAAACCTCCCGCAGGACGACGGGGGATGGGAGCGGGCAGGGTTTGAACCCTCGATAGTCGATAAATCCAACGACAGTCCAGCGTGCAAACCGCACGACCAGCCATCCATCTGCTTCTCTGCTTCTCTAAGCGCTTTGCTTCTCTCCTTCTCTGAACTCTCTGCTTCTCTGCTTCTCTAAGCGCTCTGCTTCTCTCCTTCTCTATGCGCTCTGCTTCTCTCCTTCTCTAAGCGCATGTTTCTGATGTTCTTTCAGAGCTGAAGATAGTTTACTTCCTAGTCCAAACCTCCCGCAGGACGACGGGGGATGGGAGCGGGCAGGGTTTGAACCCTCGACCGTCGATAAATCCAACGACAGTCCAGCGTGCAAACCGCACGACCAGCCATCCATCTGCTTCTTTGCTTCTCTAAGCGCTTTGCTTCTCTCCTTCTCTGAGCTCTCTGCTTCTCTGCTTCTCTAAGCGCTCTGCTTCTCTCCTTCTCTATGCGCTCTGCTTCTCTCCTTCTCTAAGCGCATGTTTCTGATGTTCCTTCAGAGCTGAAGATAGTTTACTTCCTAGTCCAAACCTCCCGCAGGACGACGGGGGATGGGAGCGGGCAGGGTTTGAACCCTCGACCGTCGATAATTCCAACGACAGTCCAGCGTGCAAACCGCACGACCAGCCATCCATCTGCTTCTCTAAGCGCTTTGCTTCTCTCCTTCTCTAAGCTCTCTGCTTCTCTGCTTCTCTAAGCGCTCTGCTTCTCTGCTTCTCTAAGCGCTCTGCTTCTCTAAGCTCTCTGCTTCTCTGATTCTGATAAAGTTTTATGCTCGTATCCTCATACATTTTTTATTTGTTACAACAAAGGGCGAGAGTTCTATGGGCATAGATTAAAAAGCTCCACACATCGTCTGTTTCTACTCACCATAGCGATTCCAGGACCAAAACTGTGTCTCTTTCCCTAAGTCTCCCAAGTTTTCGTAGACCAGAGAATGCTGGGCCAGTCTCGAGTAGAGGTCTGTGGAGCCACTTTTGTCCATGCCAATGATGTAGAAATATGGCAGACAGCGGAGAGTTTTCATACCAAATTGATGAAGTATGTAAAAACATGGATTTTTGAGGTTTGGGAGAAACTTTGGGAGAACCTAAAAAAGCAAGAGAACAAAATATGGAAAAAAAAAATACAAACCGAGTACAAAAATGTAATAAATTCTCTTAATTAACAGACCACTAAATGAAATAGTGACCACATTAATGATTTACCGAATCAATCGAAGGACTGAATGAATTTGAGGACAAACTGATTTGATGGACCAAAGGAATCAATGAACCGAATGAGAGTGGACTAGCATTAATCAGTGGTTGAAATGAATCATTGGAGTAAATAAATCAGTATGCGAATAAATACTGGAAATACTGCATTCTTGAAGACCAGCCTTATTATACGAATAAATCAGTGAGCCAAATGAATCAATGAATCAGATAAATCAGTGGATAAATGAACCAGTGCACCAAATAAATCAGTTGGCCAAATGAATAAAAAAAATCAGTGAACAAAATGAATCAATAATAATGATCCAGTGGATTAAATGAATCGGTTGAGACAGTGGAACAAATTAATAAATAGACCACATGAAACAACCAAACAAATCAGAAGACCAATTAATCAGTGGATCAAATAAGTCAACGGAACTAATGAATCAGTGGACCAAATAAATCAATGAACAAAATAAATCAGTGTACCAAATGAGTTCTTGGACCAAATGAATTAATGGATGTAATGAGCCAGTGGACTAAATGACACAATGTACGAAATGACTTTGTAAACCTAATGAGTCAGTGGACCCAATGAATCCAAAGGAATCTATCAAATGCTCGCATATGTTCCCACTATTCCAATGTGGTGCAGATAAAGACTAACTTGATTAGACATAGGCTACTACTTAAAATGTATGCCTGCAGTGGTGCAGCTGTTAGGAATAGAAAGTGTGCATGTTGGTGTTAAACACGTCTATTGGCCTATCCAAAGAAATAAGACACAGGCATTTAAACAGTGTAAGTAAACCATGACATTTTCTTTGTTTTACGTTCAACCCGTGTTTTGGTCCTAGAAGCAGCTTCGTCTCTTTGTCACAGAAGACCAACTAATTGTTCAAATAGAACTTTTGTTGACGTCTGCAAATCTTTGAAAAACAAGATTACAAAGAGAGCTTGTGTTACACAAACTCAGAGGCGGCCCCCGTCAAAGTCGGATCCCTGTCGGATCTGCCTATTCGCAATGAAAGAGGTTATTTAATTTTGATGATCAAAAGTAATAATGTTTCAAAGATTCATTAGCCGTTGTTTTTTGTTTTACTTCTCGCTGAACGATGGAATGGAGGATGGCAACAAACAGGGTATGAACACTGCTTGGTCGTTTAGTTTGCGTCCCTGGTTGAAACTCTGCAAGCCTCCCTTCCCCCGTCGTCCTACGGTAGGTTTGTAATTAAAAAACAAAAAAAAAAAAGAACAGATATATCGTTCTTTTACTTCGATGTCTCAGCACATCAACAGAGATAACGGCATTTTTTAAAAATGGACCTAGAATGAGGATGTAGATCTACCTAAATTAAACTTCTGATTTAGCACTCTTAAGATCTATATCTACTAGATCTAGATCTAAAATATTAACTTGGAATAATGTAGCTGTAATTTAGATAAGATTTGTGTAAAAAAAAATATCAATAGACTGAATGCAACATTAAATTTAAAAAAAAAGTATATTAGTTTTAGTATAATAAAACATTGAAATATTGATCAAAACGTTTGGAAATCAAAATCTACACTTAAGTCTAGAAATTGAAATTCTACATCTTAATCTAGTCTATATTAGTCTAAACTAGATCTAGAAATTCTAGATCTAGACTCTAAAATAATTTTAATTAGAATATAAATCCAGATCTAGATATACTGTAATAAAAATCTAGATCTAGTTTTAAAAATCTAGATTAGATCTAAATCAAGATATCATTCCTTTTTTAAATGCGAGTCACATAACGAGTCTTAATAAACATTACTATACCGAGTTCTTTTAGCATTTCATTTGAAGAATTAATTCCATATAAAGTCAAATAGCAAAAAAAAAAACACACTACGTCACACGGCCTTGACTAAAAAATCGCCTTCATCAATACGAGCCATTTATTGAGTGTTCATAG
The DNA here is from genome assembly GCA_030265305.1 of Biomphalaria pfeifferi. Taxonomy (NCBI): domain Eukaryota; kingdom Metazoa; phylum Mollusca; class Gastropoda; family Planorbidae; genus Biomphalaria; species Biomphalaria pfeifferi. The sequence goes on along the minus strand of JASAOG010000142.1, from coordinate 763,218 downwards.
ACATTGGTGCACCGAGTGCGTTCTTTAAGCATTTCAATTAAAGAATTCATTCCATGTGACGTCAAAAGAAAAAAAAACACTACGTCACACGGCTTAGACTAAAATATGTTTTCATCAATACGAGCAATTTTTCGAGGGTTAATAGACATTGGTGCATGGAGTGCGTTCTTTTAGCATTACATTTAAAGAGTCCATTCATATGAGGTCAAAGAAAAAAAATCCATTACCTCACAATAGGCTGGTACCGGTATCATAAAAAAAAAATGTCTTTATTTACACGAGATATTTAACGAGGGTTCATAGACATTGGTGTACTGAGTTCTAATAGAATTTATTTAAAGAGGATCAAAGCCGCATTGTTTTTGCGTTTTGTGTCAGTCGGTCTGTCCGTCATCTTAATATAAAAAAACAACAACTAAAAGCTATTAAAAATTGATTAACCTTTATTTTACGTTTCAAAACATCGCAATAATTTTAGGTATGAACACAATTGATTTGAGTTTATATAATAGATTGTTCCGGATGTTTGTATAAATAGTAAAAGAAAAAGAGAATTCCAGATAAATGTAATACCGTTAATTAAATTTGTTGGATGGTCTCGTATTAAAATTAGAAGAACTACAGCCTTGTGGAGAGATATTCATACCATACTTTGGTGTTTGGATGTTGTTTTCCTTAAAAATCGGAACATAATATTAACGATAATTAGATTTTTTTGTTTTAGGTAGAAAATTAATTGTACTGTAAGAGAGAAGTGAGTTAAAATATTTTTCATAAAAATCCGGAATAACATTTTTTCGTAAATGAGAAGATTATTTGTTTATTAATTAGAAGAGGGAGTTCATACAGTTATTTGGCGTTAGTAGATTTTTAAATAAATTCGGACATTTCTGGCGACGATTTGTAAGTAATATAAGTCGATTTCTTTTCAAAACAAAATCCGGAACATTCTTTATCGATTACTAAACTTTTATGTTATGTTTCAGCAAGAAAATCAAATGTCTAAAAAGTGATTTTCAGTAATCAATTCTAGTAAATTACTTTTTTTAAAGCCCTAAACAACCTATTGTCGATATTTTATGAAAATACGGAACAATTTGATATCGATAATCAAATTATAGTGACGCATTGTCAAATAATATACGTGTAATAATAGTCAATTATGCGATATCAAACACTCATTTGACATAATTCATTTTTTATAAAACAATATCCGAAACATTTTACACTTGATGAAATAAAAGTCAGTATAGAGATTTTGATTTAGCATTAATATGCTATTTACATAAAAAACGGAACAACATATTATTGATAATGTGTTTTCGCAGCGTTTAAGCATGAAAATTGAATGTAATACAAGTTAGAAGAGCAAACAAACATTTGTTGGCCTTGATTAGTATTGCACGAAAAAATCCGGAACAATCAATTTTAGATACTTAAAACTATTGAGATGTTACGGGAGGAACATTAAAGGGTAAATCAGATTTTCAATAGCTTTTAGAGTTTTTTTTTTTTTTTATCTTTTTACGCACAAAAATAAACCTTTTTTATTCTGATGAGGGCACTAAACAAAGAATAAATAAAATCTGATTTTTTAAAAAAGTTTAAGAAATTAGTTTTGCATCATGTCGAGGCCGGGCTTTACGCTACTACACGAAAGTCGCTGCATAAAAAGTCCATTTTAAAAAATGTGCGTGATATTTACATACAAAGTGCATTCTTAGCCTTTATAAACAAACATAAATGTTTTCTTTTAATTTTAGCAGCTAGTTGACAAGGAAAAACACCTTTAATTAATATTTATATTTGTTGTAAATATTTCTAGTACATTTTATAAAAATATTTGACTTAGTGATACTGAAAGTAAGCGGAAAGTATTCATCCTTGTTAGCATATTGTAACCTTGCCTCCCTTACATTTACGTTATTGTTTTAGAATTGGTGTATTTTTATGAAAAAATCGCTTGCATTATTAATTTTATAAATTAAACGGTTTGATTTTAGAAAACCAAAAGTAGCCGTTGCACCTAAACTTTTAAAGCTGCATTTAATGGTGAAATAATATTTTTCATATCTCTTCTAGTTTTCGAGATCTGATTGTGACAGACGGACATTTTGCACAAACCTAATAGCGGCTTTTTCCCCTTACGGGGGCCGATAAAAAAAGGATGGGTGAACTGGGCGGAAGACACCATTAACTCTTTTAAGTCTAGTATTGATACACAAAAATATAAATCAACAGGAGTAATACATTACTTGACAGACAACGCTAAATGTTTAAATAGAAAGCAGTTATACAAACTGGAATCATTAGATAACATTACTTGACACACAGCATCAAGTTTTCAAAAAGATTTTCGAATATTTTTCTACATAAGTGTTGTACAAACTATTGACCGCGATGCAGTGCTAATTGTGCCCACGAAACTTTCTGCCCACAGAACATAATTAAGCCGCAGAAGTTTCCATTAGACCCAGGTTGGAAATTCTCTCCATCCTCATTCGGTAAAACAGGGTTGTGCACCACAGCTCTACACCGACAGTGGTGAAGCACAATACCTTCAGACCAGGGTTGTGTACCACAGCTCTACACCGACAGTGGTGAAGCACAATACCTTCAGAGTAGGGTTGTGCACCACAGCTCTAAAACGACAGTGGTGAAGCACAATACCTTCAGAGCAGGGTTGTGTACCATAGCTCTACACCGACAGTGGTGAAGCACAATACCTTCAGACCAGGGTTGTGCAGCACAGCTCTACACCGACAGTGGTGAAGCACAATACCTTCAGAGCAGGGTTGTGTACCACAGCTCTACACCGACAGTGGTCAAGCACAATACCTTCAGACCAGGGTTGTACACCACAGCTCTACACCGACAGTGGTGAAGCACAATACCTTCAGAGCAGGGTTGTGCACCACAGCTCTACATTGACAGTGGTGAAGCAGAATACCTTCAGAGCAGGGTTGTGCACCACAGCTCTACACCGACAGTGGTGAAGCACAATACCTTCAGACCAGTGTTCGAACAATTTAGGTCAAGACCATGCGTTCTAGAAGGCCTCAACACTGACCTGCAACGTCACAACCTGTGGACAATGTAGACCAATAGCTCGTTGCCACGTCGTACAGACCTGTGACGATAGTACGATACTCGAGAAAAATTTCAAAGTACGGACATGAAAATCAATCGTGACTTTGATGTAATTACGTTTTCTGCAAAGAACGTCTTGAGTCGCACTTGTTCAAATGATCTTGCTAAAACAAAATGAAATGCCAAATTTGTACTAGCAAAATGATAAAGCAATTGATTTAATTATTACATTTAAAAACATTTTAAATACTCTTTACTTGATCTATACTTTTATTTGGATCTATAGAACCAATGGGAATACAACAGAGAAACAAAGATATAGACTTTAGAGATGTCTAAATATAGTCCAAAGTATGCATAGAAACTAATAGCCGACCGACGCGAGCCCTCCAAACTCTGACACAGGTGCGCTTCATAACCCAGAATGTCCTATTGCATGATGTAGATTTATCTGCGAGTGTATTTCGAAAAAAACAACAACATATGTGTATGTGTGTCTTAGTATAAGTACTTGCTATTGTATCTACGTTTTTACTGGACAGATACATTAACATTCTACTGACTAAATGTTTGTTCCAAACTTACAGTGCAGTAGATATCTTCCACTCTATTATACTGCACGGCCTTGAGATCAATGCATGAAATCTCTGAAATGAAACCACAATGTATCATTTGTCATTACAAGCGTATTGAAGTATTGAAACTAACTCCACTGTGCCTTAAAGTTAGGTCATCTTATTTCACCCTTCCCTATTATAGAGGAGGTGTCGCGGGGGGGGGGGGGGGGGCAGGCGATCTGCTGCTACATGCAAAGAGAATAAAAACGAAGCGTAAGTGTTGTTTTTTTCTGGCAGCCTTTTGCTCTTGTTTCAACGTATTCTTGACCTTCCCTTGATACTGTATTGTGAGTATCTTAGTAGTATAAGCTTTAGTAGGTAATCTATTGATAAGGATATTATTATCTTGTTACAAAGCTTATATTAACATACTCTGTCTGTCTGTCTGGTAAAAAGTGTGTACACGTTATTTCTCCTACGCCCATTGTCAGATCAAATTGAAACTTTGTACAATTATTCATTGCCGTAGACAAGACATGAATCGTTACCAACAAGGGCGATTAATCCTTCAGTATTCGCAGATATGTCTAAATTAGTAGGGTTTAGTCCCCTTAAACAGTTAACGATATTTCTCCCACATGCATTCTCCGGTCAAGTTAATGCATTAAACATTTATATATTGCACTTAACAAAACACGAATAAATAAAAGAATGATCAATTATTCAATTAATTATGGAGAATAAAGAAAATAACTTCTACATTATTAAACGATATAGTTGTAAGGGAAGATTCTTTGAGTTTTAATTGTTTTTCTTGTTTAATCAGCGTGTATGCTTCATTCATTCCTCCATTCACTTGCCTACACAATTTATTGCCCAAACAATTGATTACTTTTATAGTTCCTCTCTGTTGAATTATTCATTGTTCATATCATCAAACTCACTATGAGTGACGGTTTGAGAGGATCACACCCTCTCTTCCAACGGCCCTAGGCATAATCCTTCCGTTTTGCGCAGATATACAGGTCAATCACAATTGACCTCCTAGACATTGACACAGAATTCACGAGCCAGAGACAGTCGAAAAGAACGAGACACAGCTTTCTCTTTCTCTCCGCAGCGGGGGTGCACCGTGAGTCGAAATGTGACCTGAACCCAAACCAAGTGGACAATTATCCGACAATACCCCGCCTTGTACTGTGCTATAATTGCGTGTTATTTTCTGGTTATAGTCCATTTCGGGGGATGCCAGGTAAGGTGCCCAAGTGGCTTTCAGACTCCACGAGCTTCTTGGGATTTGTTCTTATAATCCAAACCCTTTACAGCTTGTACCGCTAGGATCGTTGCTTTTCGTAGGATACTAAAGAAAAAGGAAGAAGCTCCAAAGAAAACAAAATACTGATATTATTGCTGCCTATCTCTGTATGGTAAGCTAAGTGGATATCAGTAGCGGCCTTAGGGAGTGGCAAGTGGGACAACCGCCCCAGGCCCCGCGCCAGAGGGGCGCCCCGCGCCTGAGGGGATCCTGCGATAGGAGATGCCCTTGTCACCTTCACCTTCAGGTTTGAAAACCCGACCAGTTCTCATAAATTAGGACTTTGGAAGCCTTCTTGGCATCTATATGATATATGATATAAGCTCTTAGCTCTTTTGTTTTCGATACACCGTTCAGTTTCAGTAAAGCTTCTAATGGACTGTCGATTCTAAGCGGCTATCACTGTTTAACAGTTTACCTTGGCATAAAAAACAGGAAGCAACCAATCAAAATCGTTTATTTCGTAAAGAGTCATACAGTACTGTAAATATAATACAGTAAAATATACTGTTACTTTAGTCCATCATAGAAAAAAGGGACGAGTGTGGTTATCATTCGTAATTTTGACTGTCTTTGTAGCACTTGTGCTTTTTGGCAAAACAAATACAAATGTCAATTTGTTGTTAAATTGTTGTTAAATTGTTGGTTCCTTGTTAGGTACTATGACCTAGCTCATATGTTATCGATTGATGTGCTATACAGTTATCTCGACCAATAAGCATCCAGAAAGTCTGACCATGAACGTATTTATTTTCCCCCATAAGTTACTGTGCATATACTTCGGGTGGCGGTGAGAAAACCCGTGATTCAGTTAAAAAAAACAACAACAAAAAAAACAACAAAAAAAAAACGCGGATGTATTTTTTTGATTAGAAAGTCGGATCTGCGAAAGTCAATGAACCACTGTAACTCCTATCGTACACTTTGTTCTTTTGCCAAAGGCTAAAGACAGAATTTTCTTTTCCTTTAAAGTTGTTTGGCACGATGCTACTTGAGGCGAATTAGCAAACGAAAACTGCTGGGATTGGAACATCTTGGCAGCCATCAATACTTACTATATGTGTCATCTTTGTTGGGTTAAGCTCTGAGAATGTCCAATGATAGCGCAATACCTTGATGCTAGAACAAATTAGAAAAAAAGAACTGCAATGGCCCGCAGTCTTAGCAAGAATTCTAGCGATAGTTCAGTACATTGGCAAAAAATAAACAGCTTATTTCGTGGGGGAACAGAGAAGTGTAATGCGCCGAACAACGGTCAATTTATAGGCTTTGTTGAGATGCTTGACAAATTGAAACCCAACCATGCAAGAACATCTTCGACGACATAAGAACGCCGAGACTCACGACATGAATCTCTGATATAGGATTCAAAACGAGCTCTTCAACCTGATGTGATTTTTTCCCGTCATCCTTAACTACAAGCTTGATGTTAGCCACAAAGAACAGATGTCTTTTTGGACGTATCAGATCACGTGGCGAACACTTTGAGTTGATGTAGTTAAAAGACCAACAGTTGAGTACTTACGTAATATAGTAATTTTTGTAACAAAAATAATGCCTTCAGGCGGACGATCTCATTAGCGTAACGTACAATATATACATAGTCTACACTTATGGCCCAGGGTTTGCGCACTGCTAAGGCCGCCTCTGAGTGGATTAATTAAGTCACATTGTCATTTACGAATGGCGGTGATCTTTCCTTAACCACCTCCCCCCAACACATGAAAACAATCCGCACTTTATAAGCTGCTCATTACTTACCCTCATGACCAGTGTCGACGACTACAGTGGACTTTTCAGTGTTCTCTACAACAGCGAACTTGTCAGGTAAAGATTTCAAACTATTTAAGAGAACAACATTATTCCAGGTAATCACCAACAGAGCGATGCTGACTAGTACTGTAAGTATCTGTTTGACTGGTCTGTTCAAACAAGAAGGTCAACGAATTTATTGGTTCGGCTCTAGGTTTCTTGTAACACATTAGTCTAATGAAAGAGTTGTTTTTTTTTCTATAGATGTATTGCGCCTAAAATGTCCACAAACCCATTGACAGTTTGAGAAAAGGAAGCAGTACATAAAGAATTAAAGAATCTCACCCCACCACCCCTCTACTCAGGTTTCTTGAAATATTTAAATATTTTGGTTAATATGCATAAATTTCCTTTAACCGTTATTGTAATTAATTAGGTGTACTTTATCTACAAACTACCCGGATATGACCCGCGGCCTGCGGGCCTTAGTTTGGGTATTGCTGGTCTAGTTGATTTGATTTAGATCTATGTCAAACATGGCGAATGTTCCAATCACAATTGTGAAAATGTAGAGTGTGAAAATAAGTTGACCTGATTTGTTAGAAACTTTCGTTCTTTAATAGAGATAAATTTAGGTACAGGTATTTTTTTTTAGGGTCCTTTGGTTGTGGAAGGGACATTAAACATAATTATACACAACGGTCTCCATCTAAGGAACATTTATGCCAAGTTTTATCCAGATTGTTAAAACGGTTTTGATTTCTATGTGGGACATACATAGATTCATACATACATAATTACATTCAATGATATATATATATATATATATATATTATATATATATATATATATATATATATATATATTATATATATATTAGATATATCGTTTTCTCGCTTTGTATTTTATTTCTTCCATCAGAATGAAGCAACGTGCATTGAGATGATCAGTATGGACTTTGGACTTCTACTTTTCTTTCTCAGGTTTTTAAAAATTATATAATGCTGTCAACATTAATACATAACACAAATTTGAAACCAGTGCTTTTATATATCAATGCTTCAAAGATGGTCTAAGAATGGATGGGAATAACGTTGAAAACACCAATAGAGAGAGACGCAAATGGACTGGATGGAACATACAAAGCGAAGAACAAAGGAAAATATTGCAAAACAGACTGTGGACTGGATCACACAGGGAAAGAGAAAGGCTTAGGAGACTAAAAGATGGACATGGACCTGAAGGGACTCGCTCAGAACAGAATTCTACGGTGAAGTAAGATTGTTGTTTGTTTTACATGTTTCGGATGTTCCTTCAGAGTTGAAGATAATTACTTCCTAGTCCAAACCTCCCGCAGGACGACGGGGGATGGGAGCGGGCAGGGTTTGAACCCGGGACCATCGATAAATCTGAACGACAGTCCAGCGTGCAAACCGCACGACCAGGCAGCCATGATGAGATTATTTTATTGGTAAAAAACAAATGGAAATTCAGTTTGACTACAAGTGTTGCGGCCCAATGCTCCAGTGGGAGTCTACAAGGATTAATTTAGTGCCAGCATTATAGATAACAGTTTCTGATCTTTAAGTTGCAGTTTGAACATAGTCACGCTCTTACAGGAATCTTATAGTACAAAGTGGAATGTCATGGTGGCAGAGCGGTAAGGCGCTAAGCTAACAAACTAAACTCGGAGACAACCGAATTTAGATTGCTTTAATTGCAACCCGACTTTTGTGCATTAATAAAGGAAATTGCAAAAAGGTTCTAGTACATCCATAGGATTACTGCAAGGATGCAATCTTTTCCCAGTTCATTTTAACTTTATTCCTGGAGCATATTATGATGGAAACTAGTAGGTTTTTACTCCTAGTTTGACCACAAACGGGCGCGGCCTCAATCTCAGGTTCGCAGACGATATAGACTTCATTGGATAAATGACAGACCAGGTAAAAAATCTTACTTCAAAACTGGTTGCTGCAGCAAGAGCAGTTAGCATGGAAATCAGTGCTGAAAACAGCAAAATACTAGTTTGTGGTGGTGATACTACGAGATGTTGAATGGCCCAACATTAGAAGAATTTGACTCATTTAAATACCTAGGATCAAACATAACAAAAGATGGAGGATCAATACAAGAGGTAAAGTATCAGATACCAGGGGGGGGGGGGAAACTTAGTTTGTACTTTTACAAGTCAACACTCTGGCTGACCAAAAGGAGGAGTTCCTCAATATTGCGAAGATACTATTGCTGATCTGGTTCGGTCACATTGTAAGACACGACCCACTATCAAAAGTCCTTCTTCAAGGTCCAGAGGAATGAGCCCGACGTCCAAAGAAAAGCTGGCTGGACAAGGTCAAAGAAAGACCGGCATTTCTCTTGGTGTCCTGATAGGAACAGCTGCTGACCGGGAAAAGTGTTAGGATTTGGTTTCGCAAACTGTCACAACATCCCTACGACAAAGGTCAAAGACAGGTGATGATGAAAGAACAAACTTTAATTGCAAGATGTCGCCAATATGCAAAGTAATTTTGTAATTTGTTTTTGAGATATAAGATATAATATAATATCAGATATAATTAAAAATCACACACACATGCACACACAATGACACATTAACAGACAGACATACATACAAAGATATACACTACAAGAAAACTATATTTTCTAAACAATGATTGAGGCTAAATATTCTTGCACTAACTTATAGACAAGTTTTCTGAATAGAACGCTATAAAAAAACAACAACTTACTTTTTAGAAAAGACTGGCATAGTTTATGTTTGGAACATTGTCAAGATCTGCGAAAAAAAAACAAAAAAACTTTCAAAACTTGTTGCCAGGACTAAATCCAACACTATTTGTTATCACGGACACGTGAAACAGTCAGCATTGCTCCTCCATGACCTTCCATTCAGAGGGGACGTGAGAAGTAGACAACGCAGGAAGAGAGACTTTGTAAGCCCCGACCATGAATTTAATCTCATTATATTGAATGGTTAGTAAAACGTCTACTAATGAAATAGTAGGCCTATATTTCGCACAATATCAAACGTCAAAAGTTATCTTACTTAATGCCTAGGTCTCGAATTCAACACTGGAATAAAAAGAAATTCATCGAAATATATTGCAAACCAAAAAAACATTTCACCTAAATGTTTATCAACCACAAATGTTTCTCAGTTATCAATGACAAAGTACTGATATGAAAGCGACTGTAACTAAATATATCACTATGCGCAAGTAAAAAATACGTGTAATAGAACAAAATTCACACCATTTCGGAATCCACAAAAGTAATGCGAGATGCGGGGCAGACATGGTAGTAACACAGATCACCCCCCCCCCCCCCCCATCTTCATTCAATCAAGTGACTGACAAGCTTAGCCAATGAAAATATCGGACAATAATATTGAAACAAAAACATTAGCGTTGCTTTGAGGTAGATATAGGACTTTTTTTTTCCTCATTGTGTTAGTTCTGATCTAAAAGACCCAAAACTTTTGTCATGTGATAGAAATTATATTTCTTTCGACATTTAGAGTACCCACAAATCTATCTCCTCGCTCAGTTATGCTCTCTCTCTCTCTCTCTCTCTCTCTTGCTATAACAATAATATGGCACCAAAATTCGTTTCTAAATAGACAGCACTACGCTTGACGCATGACTGGCTCTGAATTTCCGCTGTGAACGTGACGGTCCAACACTGCTATAAAACGAGGACTTCTTGATCCAGTTGCTGCAATATTTCTCAAGGCGCGATCACACTGTTTGTTGCTAAAAAAGAGTTTTCTTAAAATGACCAGGTTTGGTTAACGTGCACTAAAAGACTTTAGTTAGATAACTTGGACACTCGAAGTTCCAATAGACCTCGCTAGCTTCACAAATGACGAATTATCGCAAAATATCCAGACGTTATAATAAATAAAAAACTGGCATGGAATCCGCAATCGATGAAAGTATCAAAAATCAAATAAAGCATTAGGGTTTATAAAAAGAAATTTCTATCATTCAAATAAAAACATAAAACTAAAAAGCTATTTAACCTTGGTTAGGTTATTTATAGAATATACATCCTCTTTTTGGGACCCCTCACCCAACCATAATATTAAGAAACTAGAACAGACACAAAATAGAGCAGTGAGATTCATAACAAATGAATATTCACATTTGACTAGAGTAACACCTTTAGTAAAATCACTAAATTTAGAAAGCCTTCATGAAAGAAGACTCAAAACTAAAGTAGCAATTATACATAAAACACTGAAAGATAATCTTCAAAATAACAAGGTTACAAAAGACAGTTTGTGTGGAAACACAAACTCAAAATCGGCCTCCGAAGTGGTCCACCCAGGCAGGCTTCAATATTTCAGAAAGAACATCCGAATAAAATTATATAAAAGACAAATGAGAGATAAGAATGGAGAAAGAAGGTTAAAAGATCTTGTGTAGTGCCCCAACGGTCCAGCAGATCAAAGAATAGGTGAAAGTGAATGTAAAGTTAGATGTGAACCTGGCCTAACTAGTTCCCCTTTTAGACCTTGTGGTCTATAGGGCAAACGATGTAAGGTTCATCTGTTTTTGTGGCCTACGGTTAACGAGGGTGTCATGTAGCCAGCACAACGACCAACCGCCTTTACTTTTGCCCAACTAATGTCAGGTACCCATTAGAGCTGAGTGGACTCAGAGGCGCCCAAAGATTCCAAAGTTGAAAATCCCAGCCAAGGTTACAGATCAGCAGATAAAGTAGAGATAAAGATAGAAAGGTAGAAATAGACAAAAGGAGACAGAGATAAAGAGAGAGACAGAGAAAAAGAGAGAGGAGAGACAGTAATGAAGACAGAAACTCAGAGAGATACAGAATGAGACTGTCATAGAGAAATATATATATATATATATATATATAGAGAGAGAGAGAGAGAGGTGAGAGCGATAGAAAGAGAGAGTGAGAAAGGATAGAGACGAAGCGAAGTAGTCAATGAACCTCTTTCACCAATCGTAAATAAACAAACATTGAGCCAAGTGTTTCCCCATCTCTATACAAATTATGATCTAATTTTAATCAACAATGGTTATCACTTGACAGTTTTTCCCTGTTGTTTTATCCATATTATCACGTGACCGTTCGTTTTGGTGAATGAGGTCCAATGACTAAACACCTTGAACTCGTGTTGAGCTACGTCCAATTGAGATCAATAAAATCCGAATTAAAGTTTACTGTCTTTTATTTAATGATTCTATCAAAGTTTTACATGCATCCAATCTGTGGACAAATTATTTGTACTTTTCAACTTCAACTTTAATTTCCCCATATTTAAAATTAAAGTACACTTGAACTAATATAAATTTGTTTTTCGCTGTGACAGACGATCGACAAATGATGCGTATTTGAACTGTGTTTTTCATCAATGTTTATGTCTTGTGTTGGGCGATGTAACTCTAATACGATATTTACACCGGATTTGTTTTTCTCTTATGGAATTATTGTATATCTGCTCACGAATATCATAAAACACCAGGTGCTCATCATTGACAGCAGATCACACTGTTGTGTGAACCAGTTAACGCCCTCCGCTCAACAGTGTAAACATAAAGGACGATAGAAAAGACCGTGCTAGAAGTGTGGACAGTGCAAAGCCGGATTAAATCTGGTACAGGCAAAGCTTGACTTTAGTATTAAGATCATTTTCATTTAAGTCTTCAAAAATAGTGAAGAGGCCTACAAGAATACCACTTCACAGAGTCTCGACTTATTTATATCCGACTCTGTGACAGTCTTAAGAACCACAACATCTTTAAATCCCCTAACCCTAATAATAATAATAATTTTATTTATAAAGCGCTGTTAACAAACAAAATGTAGGCTCAAGGCGCTGTAATAACATTACAAACACAAACTGGACAGCTAAAATGACATATAATCTAAAAAAGTTTTAAACAGTTAGGTCTTAATGTTCTTCTTAAAAGTGGTGTAGCTTATTGTCTGTCTGAGATCAATGGGGAGTGAGTTCCAAACTTTTCGTCCGTAGCTTTTGAGGGAGAAACGTGGCACCACTAAAAGCGTTGAGTCCATTGAGCGCAGGGATCTCTGGTGGATATATGGAGTAATCAGTTCGCTAAGGTACAAGGGCATCTCATTGTTATATATACACTGATGACAAAGTGTGGTGACCTTGTAATCGATTCTTGCTTTCACGGGAGCTACCTTAGGCAGACCCTACTACCACTACAGCCTAACATAACCAACACTCTGTACGGCATTGCTGAACAACTGAAGAGAACAGCACACTATTTTTTCCTTGGCACAGTTTGCAAAAGAGCTCACAGCTCAGCAGCAAATAGCTGGTAATAATAAATTGTTCTATAGTAATTAAATCCAGGAAACATGAATCTGTTTTAATGGAGGTGAATTTTGCTTCTGAGACCTGTTCAAATAGAGGCACACTTGAGACACGCTGAAGCAGGGGCGGTACTTGAGTGACAGAAATAGCGCAAAAATCAGCGTGTGACAGTGGCGGCACCTCAGAAACATGAAACCTGTGAACTAAAAGACAGAGGCGTACACAAGGCCCAACGACCACTGATTGTGTTTATTGTCTTATGTATCATCAATGCATCAGTCTCAATTGCAACTAAATATCCTTATCCCTAGGTATCCTTTTATCTTATGAATCATCAACGCATCAGTCTCAATAGCAACTAAATATCCTTATCCCTGAGTATCCATTTTGTTGATTCCGTTTTTTTTTCTCAGTTGTATAGCACTCTTAGTTGATTCAGAAATATAACAAGCAAAATTTAACACATATTTTTTTTATTAACAAAGGGAAAGAAACGCACAATTACTGCACAGTTACTCTATATGCTGCAAGATTTATCTCATTTTCTATATAAAAAAATAATTAAACGATTACCACTAAATAATTGGTTAATTTTTTTTTTATTGATTCGTGTATTGTAAATTGACACTGAATAATTGTGTAAAGTTTTAACTTGATCCGAGAATGGGAAGTGGGAGATATAACGTGTACATGATTTGTACCAGACGGACAGACAGAATGAGTTGATATAAGCTTTGTAAAAACAGATTCTTTTTCGATTTGAGGAACAATAAATAGTAACTACTTCGGATCCAAATGTTAATTCTTTTTTCAGAAACAAATCAAGCCCCAGTTCCTTTTAGGCCCCGGTGTCGAGCCCCAAGACCAATGGGAAGGAATTGTCTAGACATTGGACTTAAAGACCCCTATCCACCACTTCTCTCAAATTCTAATAGTATTGGCTGTTTAAAACTGAAATGATTTCAGAAAAAAATGAAAGAGAAATGAAAAACTGTAACGTACTGTTCTAAAAATAACGAAATCACAGTTTGTTATCTAGAAATATGTGTGCCATTATGTCATAGATTTGCGAACACAATGGACTTCATTACACTATTAACCAATGGAAAGGAAGGAATGCATACACAAACAAGAAAAACAAAACAAAAACAAAGCTTATATTAAGCATAGCTGTATCAATTAGTTTGGATCAGTCAAGTAATTTAATTTCCAATAGATCTAGAATAACAATAAAAAAGCATTTAAAAATTAAAAAGAGGGGTGAGGAAACGATCTGAATTCATGGCTCAAGTCTTACTCAGGCTTCTCAAAACAACCCAGTAACTCTCTGCTAGAGGAGAGCCTGTGAACATGGAAGATTGTATGGTTATTATTTCTATAGTATCGTCCTATTTTGCCATAGAGCTGAAAGGCAAGCACTTGAACTAGTAGCTACCACACTAATAAACTACCCATGTACACCAAACAGCCAAATTGTCTTACTGACCGATGCTAAAACAGTCCTTCAAAGCCTGAAAAACTCGGATACTTGCTAGATAAAGCAACTCAGGAAAGCTATTTTAAACCTTAACAACAACTGTTCTTCAATGGATTCCAGCGCACATTGAATTAGAAGACAATGAAAAAGGAAACACACTGGCCAAAGACGGAAGATCTAACAAACAAATGACAATCTCTCTCTACCTAGAAAAAAATGATGAAAGAAATAGAGTAGAATAAATGAGAGTTGGACCATCTCACATCCCAATTACAAGGACGCCTATTATAAGCTATCTCGACATGACCAACGCATAAGTTTTCGACTCAGAACCGGACACAATTGAAAGAGACAACATATGTTCCGGAAGCTTAAAGTCGGGACGAGCGAAACCTGTCCTTGTGGAGCATCACCAGAGAATGCTGATCATGTCCCTCAAAGATGCGTACTATATCAAGAGGTCCCAAAACACTCCTATAGAAGAATAACTATACGGAAAACTGCCTGATCTGGAAACCACAACTCGGTTTATCTCAGATATGGGATTACTGATCTGAACTCTCCGACATGAAAAATGAGAATGAAGAAGAAGATGAAGAAGTCCTATTTTTCATGTTGTGTTCACTAAGACCCAGACGACGACCTAAAAAGGGGACTAATTCAGCTTATACCACCACATTAGTCAAGTACAAATTCTTTCCCTTGTTTGAGATACCAACAAAATAATTTTTAATCAATAGTTAATTAACTAATTGGTTATTTTTTTTATATTGTTTCAAGTAAAGAGAAATAACAATGCGAAATTTCAGCTTGATCCGACATTGCGTGTGATAGAAATAACACAAACTTTTTACCAGAAAGACACACAGAGTGAGTTGATATAAGATTTGTAAAAAGTGACAGTGGATTTGGTGCTAGACTCCTCTTAGAGAGAAAGCGAAATTTTTGTGGAAACTTCCAGAAATGTAAACGTAAATATAAAAGGGAAAGGCGACTTTGAGTCAGTCATTGAGCAGTGATTCGAGTCCAAACCCAATCAGTTCTTGCAATGAAACCTTTGTATTTCATGACACTTTTCTATTGAATGGATTAGAATTGAAATTATTATTTTTTTCGTCTGTGTTCCCGTGTCTCAATTTTTCTAGCAGTCATTACACGAGTTTGGATATAGCCACACGCATTAATTCAGATGTTTTCTATCAACTAAACCTACGTGTGTGAACGCACCTTTAGACCTACAAAAAAAAAATCGTCACGTTTTCTGATGACGTGATCGTTACAGTCCTTTTTTTAAATCCAGCCTAAACAATCACGAGCGTAACAGCTTTTGACCTCAATTCAGGGTAGGTCCTAGCAGTGTGCGGGGTTCGCGGATCTTTTTTGTTTCGGATATTGTACGCCAAGCAATGCAAGTCTTTATTTCTTTGAAGTACGGGATCTTGGGCGGCAACTCTGAATGGCCATTCCTTGGGGCCGGCGTGACTAAATTAACTTGTGGTTCTAATGTTTATACATTAACAATGCTATTAGTACAAATTGAAAAAAAAAAAAAAACATTACCAAATACTTTTCCAAAAGACTCCTAGATCAGTAAACAACTTATAGAGTGTTTGTTTTTCTCTTAATAATTAATGAATATTAGTGTCACAGGTTTCTTGTTGTTGATTGAAGTGCTAATTCATTGATAGTGCTGAGAAGTGCTAAAGTTGTAGACTCTTTCTTGAAATGTCAGATGTTACAAGAAGTTACTGTATATCTCTAGATCTAAATACTATCTTAGAGATTCAATAAATGAAGATCCTTTTTAAATCAAATACAGAACTTTAATTCAAAACTTGGAATCACTATGTACAGAAACAAAATTGTATCAGAAAATAACTTTGTTTCAAAGTTCAATAATAAAATATTTAAATTTACTACTAGATTCAATAAAATACAAGACTCATCTCTACAAATTCTAACTAAAGGAAAACAAGGTTAGAAAGACAGTTTGTGTGAAACAAAAACTCAAAATCGGCCCCCGAAGTGGTCCGCCTAGAGTTTTCACCAGGATTCGAACAGCTTCTCCATATATTCATTTAGCGTACACTTATATTTTTTAAAATAATAATTTTTTAACCTTATCCATACATTCAAATTTAGTAACATGTCACATTGTAATAAAGAGAAACTAAAAAAGATTTATTCTTCTAACAAAATAGGATAAATTGGCAACACGAAAAAAAGATTCTTGACCTAATTTACAGATGACAAGATTTTCCCCATGCAAATAAAAATTAATATCTCCATTGTCAATTGTCATACAAACTAGACATAGATCTAGCTAGATCTAGACCTAGTTTTAGATCTAAATCTAGAGTATAAGCCTAGATCTAGAAATAGATCTAAGGCTTTAAGTTCAGATCTAGAAATATATCTTAGTCTCTAAGTGTAGATCTAGAGTTAGATCTAAGTCTATATCTAAGTCTATAGATCTAAGTCTATATCTAAGTCTAGCTCTATATATATCTAGAATCTTGAAAAAGCTCAAAACTCAAACTCTATTTAGTCTTATTTAGAATGTCAAGTGTAGGCCCCTATAAAGTGGATATGTCAAAAGAGTGGTTCGTTATTTTTTAAACTTATAACTAAAACGAAGTTCGTATCAAAATTCTTTATTTAAAACATTTGAATCAGTATTCTATTCAATGAGTTAGTTAATAAATGGAAAATCTATTTTATAATGATCCATCGACACTTTTACCATTGTGACCTTAGTTGTTAATGTTTTGTACCAATGCGCGAATCTATGAATGAAGCTTGATTTATTAATGAAGAAGTCCATGGCCTTTTGAGATAGAGTTACCTCCCCTGAAGTTTTTCATTGAAAAGTGATGTAATTTTGTGAAAAATCTGCTTGCTTATCTAATTTTAAACATTAGATGGTTCACTTTCGGAAAAGAAAAAAGTAGCCTTTGCAACAGAACTTTGAATGATCTATAATATCATGATGTCCGATTTTCATTTTCTCTTCTAGTTTTTGAGATCTAAACGAAACGGACAGATGGACAGACAGGCCACACAAAACAAATAGCGTCTTTTCCCCTTTTGTGGGCCGCTAAAAATACTTCTTATCGCTACAAGATTTACATTCCAGACTGACGTTCTCTTCGCGCGTTTTTCTAACCTACACTTTTTTTTTTTACACTTGGCTTGACCAATGAAATCATTTCCTTCAACCAATCAAATTATTTCCTGTCAAGTGCCATACATGTCATGGAAGTAATAGACAGGTGTCTGCTTACGTCATAGGAAATTCAGTGATTTACAGGCATGAATATGTTTAATTAATTAACTTAGACTTGGGTTTATTTAAAATTGATACGTGACAATTAGAGTAAAAAAAATATGGAACATTAATTTCTCTTGATCCGTACAGCCAGAAGAGGAACAAACTTTCTATAGACAAAGATCCATGCAGTTAACTTGTAGGCTTTTGGGGGAGAGCGGGAACGTTTTTTAAAAGCAAGATATAAAGGGCTTATACAAGGGTAAGAACCCCACCATTACAGCTATTTATATTAATGCTGTACGATTTATTTCCCATTTTCGATATTAAACAAAATTAATAAACTACCACTATTTAATTAAATAATTGGTTAATTTTTTTTATCCATTTAATTTTTGTTAGGAACAATGAATAACTGCAAAGTTTCAACTTGATCCAAGAATGGGAAATTGGAAAAATAACGTAGGGTTGGTGTCATCCGGTGCGGTTAGCGAGTAGCCACTTATTAGTGCCATTTATCTGGCTTGGTTTAGTTTCCTTTCCGCTATATAAAACTAATTGATTACTAATTAGTTAATTTTTGGATTGATTCGTGTTTTGACATCGACTATGAATAATTATTCAAAATTTCAGTATGATCCGAGAATGGAAAGAAAATGTAAGAAAACAAACGTAATAAGAGAATTCAATCCATATATACATCCAAACGTCTCATTACGTTGCATTTATTCCCCTTATCAAACAAAATAATTAATTACTTATAGTGAATTAACTTATTAGTTATTTTTAAAATTAATTCATGCCTCGTAAGGTACAATGAAATATTGTGCAAAGTTTCAACTTGATCCGAGAATGGGAAATACTAGAAAAAACATGTCAAACCTTTTACCAGACAGACAGACAGACAGAATGTGTTGATTGTAAAAAAAAATTGCATCTAAATCTTTCTTTCTTATTAAACGTAAGGAAGATTGCTCGTTATTTATTTAATGTCAAGAGTTTTTTAAATTGCTTGTTTCACTTTTTTTGCAACTATCGAATCTTCCAAGCGATGCTGTTACATTACTGTTTCTTCCCATAACTTTTAATATCAGCATGCCCAACAATAGAGATTACATAGATACATAGGTAAATAAAAAGCTCTAAATTCTATAGTCTATAGATAAACAGAAACAGATAGATAGATAGATGGATAGATAGATAGACAGACAGACAGATAGATAGATAGATACATGGATGGATAGATAGATAGATAGATAGACAGATAGACAGATAGATAGACAGATAGATAGACAGATAGATAGATAGATATATAGATATATAGATAGACAGACAGATAGATAGATAGATAGATAGATAGATAGATAAAGTCAGAGATTTTGGGGGTGAGAGAGAGAAAAAAAGATTACCCAGCCTCGTACCAAAATTTAATTCCACTAATAATCTAAGAATCCTATACTCACACAAAACCTTATCAAATAAGCTTTACTCACACTAGACCTAATTAAAACTGATGTATTTTATTCACACGTGTTGAATAATGTAACTTAATTCAAACAGAGCATCACTCGAGTTCACTCGCAATCTGATGAAAGAATGTGAGCAGCGTCTCTATATTTACTAAGTAAGGAAGAAAAAGAGAGAGGCAGAGAGAAATAGAGGGAGAGAGAGACAGAGAGAGACAGGGAGAGAGAGACAGAGAGAGAAAAACAGAGAGCTACAGAGAGAGACAGAGAGAGAGGGAGGGAGAGAAAGAAAGAGAGAGGGGGGGGATATTAAGAAAGACACACCCTCAGACAGGTAGAAAGTGAGAGTGATTCAAAGGGAATCAATATCAAAACTAGATAGGACGAGAAAGTTCAAGGATTCGAACCTCCTGTCTACGATAGCACCGTAATCCTATGAACATAATACAAGATTTATTATAAAAAGTGTTTAATGTAAAGCTTCCATTGTATTTTAATACACTGCGTTTGGTCCCATAAAGAAATCAGTGAAATAATTAAAGGAGAGAAAGGAAAAACAATGTCAAAAAGAGTCAGAGAAAAAGAGTCAGAGAAAAAGAGTCAGAGAAAAAGAGTCAGAGTAGAAAGTCTTAGAATGAGAAAAAAAAAGATTAAAAAAAATTCGTCTGAAAAAAAAAAAGTTAAAAAGAGTCAGAGAGAGAGAGAGTCAAAGAAAAATGTACATAGAGAAAGAAACACAGAGAGAGTTGAGGAGAAAAAGAGAAAAAGAAAAAGATACACTGAGAAAGTCTATTATTAAATATAACAAGGTTACAAAGACAGTTTGTGTGGAAACAAAAACTCAAAATCGGCCCCCCGAAGTGGTCCACCTAGAGTCTTCACCAGGATTAGAACACGGGACTTTCGGTTCCAAGTGCTTTACCCCTTAGCCACAGTATCTCTATATATTCATTTAGCGTACACTTATATTTTTTAAAATAAATAGTTATTAACCTTATCCATACATTCAAAATTAATAACATGTTACATGTAATAAAGAGAAACTAAAAACGATTTATTCCTCTAACAAAATTAGATAAATTGGCAACACGAAAAAATATAATTCTTGACCTACTTTAACCTACAATTGTGTACAACAAGACTTTCCCCCTCGCAAATAAAAATTAATATCTCCTTTGTCATTTGTCATACAAACTAGACATTGATCTAGCTAACAGTGAAAACTAATAAAGCCTGATCGATGTTACATGTGTGGAGGCATTGACTTCACGTTATAACTATTTGTATAAGTTTCCGTAAACATCTCAAATGTAGTTTCGCATTTTTGATAGCGCATCAAATTATACCGATAAAGTGTTTGTGACAACTTGACCCTGTGACTTTTCGCCCCACCTTCCCCTATTTATTCTAATTTAGACCGTCAAGTGTAGGCCCCTATAATGAGGATATCTTATCTTATCTTATCTCAAAACTGTGCGCTATAAAAGTAGTTCGTTATTTTTTAAACTTAAAACTAAAACGAAGTTCGTATCAAAATTCTTTTTTAAAAACAACATTTGAATCAGTATTCTATTCAATGAGTTAGTTAATAAATGGAACATATATTTTATAATGATCCATTGACACATTTACCATTGTGACCTTAGATGCAAATTTTGTACCAATGCGCGAATCTATGAATGAAGCATGAGTTATTACTGAAGAAGTCAATGACCTTTAAAAAAAAAAGCTACCTACCTTGAAGTTTTTCATTGAAAAGTGATGTAATTTTTTTCCTAAAATCTGCTTGCATAGATAATTTTTTAAATTAGATGGTTCACTTTCTGAAAAGAAAAAAGTAGCCGTTGCATCAGAACTTTGAATGATCTAAAATATCAAGATGTCCGATTTTCATTTTCTCTTCTAGTTTCTGAGATCTAAATGGGACGGGCAGACGGACGGACAGACAGGCCACACAAAACTAATAGCGTCTTTTCCCCTTCCAGGGGCCGCTAAAAATCTCTAGAATCAATATTTTAGTTCATTGATCTGCATCACTTAATCTAATCCACTCAACAGCTTTCAGATTTCATTTCGTGTGACAGATTTTTAGAATAAAAAAAGTGATTGAATCTACTCCCTCCCTCCCTCCCTCTCCCCGCATCTCTCTCTCTCTCACTTCCTTTCTTTTTCCTCCACTCATTCTTTCTCTTTCTGCCCCTCTTTCTCTCTGTTTCTCTCACATTTTCTCCCTCACTTTCCATTTCTCTTTCCTCCTCTTTCTTTTTTTTCTCTCTCTTTCTTTCTCTGTCTCCTCACCCCCTCTAATATCTCCTCACCTTCAGTCTCTATTAATCCTGTGTACAAATGACCGTAACACAATGACTAGGCTGTCGTGAAATGATAAAGTAACACGAAATATATTTTTCAACAAGACAATACCTCCATTAGTGTACTTGAAATATAATAAAATAATTTTATATAAAAATGTTGATTCAATGCTTGACACCGTAAGCTGCTAAAATCTAGAATCTAGATGTAATATTAAATTAACGTCAAAATATAAGGAACGCTTATAAACTGAATAAAATTGAAATAATTTAAAATTTACTCAGTTATTGCAGGCTGACTAAGCCATGTTGGCTCTAGACCTAGATATAGTCTCCAGCCAAATTTACATTTATTTATTTTTTACTTTGAGAAATTATAACGGTCAAACTAGAGGTTTTCCCAGGTGGCCAATGAGCTTGTAATTCTTTTCTCAGCGATATACATCAACTGTTACATTTCTAGAAAAATATTTAGAGCCGTTTTTTTAGATAAACGCCCGCCCGCCCACCCAGGTTCCTCCATGAAGAAAGGAATACTTTTGATACTGTTGTGTTTTTAGCACTGCCTTCCTGACACTTCTAGAAAGTAGCCGCTATTGTGTTTGTGCTGTCTGTCCCATTTTAATCTCAGAAACTAAAAAGATTCCAAAATCGTCTTCATGATACCCAAACTAGTCAAACAGCTCCTTGCAATAGTCTCACGTTTTCAATGAAGACAACATTGTATGATATTTAGGAAAACAAAGAAAACTATTTACAAAATCATCATATGATCAGTAGGCTCCACTGGCTGATTCATGGAAGGCGGTAGGGTATGACCTCCACCCCCCTCTCCCGAGCAAGAAGGAGTGGATTAATTTTTATACAAAAAACACACAATATAAATAAAAATATTGTTTTACTAAAGTACCCCCCCCCCTTTTCCCATGGTCCAAACTGGTACCGACAACTCTCTTTCATGTTTGTATTTGAGTTTAAAGTTTTCCTAGGAAAAAAATCGGTTGTTGCAATATAGATTAGTTAGAGCCTATAAATTAATTTTGAATATTTATAAAATAAAAGCATTATTCAAATGTTTTTTAATGACAGTCCTACATATCTTGCAGTCACCATTGACCCGAGATTAACTTGGAAAAAACAAATAGAAAAACACAGAGTAAAGGCATACAGGGACTATCCCTAATGATGAACTGGCACAGACTGGGAACAGATCATAACATTCTGAAATATTCTATACCAGTTACGTAGGACCTGTTCTAGAATATGGTGCCACAGCATGGGGCTCAGCAGCCCAAACCAAGCTAAGGAAAATGGACAAGATACAAAATATTGGTCTAAGGATAATGAAAACAACATCCATAAAAGCTATGGAGGAAACCGCTGCCCTGGTCTCTCTGGATAAAAAAAGAGAAATTTTTTTTTTCCCAATTCACTAAAATGGAAACCTTGGAGAGGCACCCACTCTAAACTAAAATCCACAAAACTAGCATTAAAAACCGTCTCAAAAGGATTAATTTCATACAGGAACACCAACTCGAAAAAATAACTCTGGAATCTCCACCCTGGGACCAACGCTCTCTTCCTACTGTAAGAGACCGTATTGAAACTATAACCAAATAAAATCAGACTACATCAAGGTGACCAGATATTTGGGGAGAGAAAACGGGACATAAGTTGAGCAAGGGACATAAATACAACAAGCTCAGATTTTTTTTGAGCAATATTTCCTTCAACAACTTAGATGTTAGTACAATACATCAGAATGTACACACACATACAATGTAAGCTTACACACACACAATGTAGGCTTACACACACATACAATGTAGGCTTACACACACACAATGTAGGCTTACACACATAATAAATTAACTAATAGCAGAAACATTTTTCAAGATAGATCATCTGAAATACTCAGCAAAATTTTTTTATGTTGTCGCTGCAAAATAATTTTTTTTCTAACAAACCCGCGTTATCAAAAATAGTTAGTCGCATGCGTATTTCTTTGGGGTGGAACCTTTTCAAAATTTCATGCTTCTTTTCGTGTATTTCTGAACCGATTAATCAACGACAGAATAGATACTACATATAAACATATATACATACGTACGATACGAGAATTGCTCGCTTAAGAGTATAGGATACAACAAAAGTCTGATTTTCATACTTTCAGCTTCCAGCTCCAGGGAATCTAGGGTTTTCTTTCCCATAAAATGATTGTGTAGGAAAAGAAATTCTACCCTAAGTGCACTAACCCTTATTGTCTTTTTACAATACCTCTATACTCAGAGCTTCATGGAACATGGAGGGGGGAACCTGGAAATGGATCTCAAAAACGGCTAAATCGATTTTCCCAGAAATTTGTTTGTTTGTTTGTTTTACATGTTTCGGATGTTCCTTCAGAGTTGAAGATAATTACTTCCTAGTCCAAACCTCCCGCAGGACGACAGGGGATGGGAGCGGGCAGGGTTTGAACCCGGGACCATCGATAAATCTGAACGACAGTCCAGCGTGCAAACCGCACGACCAGGCACCCATCAAAAGGGAAATAAACCCCAGGAAGCATACTCTTTACTTAAGTTAAACACGAGTTCACCTTTCCTTTGCCAAACCGAACTTAATAATTGATTATAGCACTGAGAAAAGAATGACTAGCTCGTTGGCCACACAAGGAAAACTCTAGTTTAACCAGTATTTGTTTTTCAAAGTAAAAAAAAAAATACATATAAATTTGGCTAAAAAAACAGCCTTAGTGTACCAATAACTGAGTTGTTAATGAAATGTGAAGTTGCTTAAAGCTTTGCTTTTATATAACAAACAAATTAAATAAAGGTTACATCTAGATTCTAGATCAAGAAGTAGCTCTAGATCTAGATCTAAACTAGATCTTAAGAGTTTTAGATTAGAAGTCTAGATCTAGATTTACTTCTCAATGTCTTTGTAATGAAAGTATCAATAAATAACTATACCATTAATACCATAACACAATTGGGCTAACGACGCCAAAGAACACGTTTGATATCTAGAATGTACAATACGAAATGTTATTTTAAAAATACATTTTTATTAATTTTAATTATTATAATGGAGGTATTGTCTTTTAAAAAAAGAATATTTTTAATTTTTTTTTTCATTGCAGATGCCAGTTGCTTGCATTTTACTGGACTAATATTGTTTGTATCTAATAACAGTTCGGTTTGGCAAAGGAAAGGTGAACTCGTGTTTAACTTAAGTAAAGAGTATGCTTCCTGGGGTTTATTTCCCTTTAGATCACATCTATCTATCTATCTATCTATCTATCTATCTATCTATCTATCTATCTATCTATCTATCTATCTATCTATCTATCTATCTATCTATCTATATCTAAATATGTATTGTCTTATCTTATCTAATCTTATCTTACATTTCTTCATGAAAGGTGATTAAGTCCTACGCTATGTTAAACCTAGTCGTTCATATCAATTGATGACTTTAATTCCACTAAGTCATTGATTTTCTTGACTGATTTCAGTAATGCATTTTCATGTTCATAAATTTCTTGAAAAGAGTTTGAGTTGGTCCTAATATACGGCACTAGAAAAATGTCTATATCCTTGTGTCTCAGTCCTCAGTGTTTCTTTGAAAATATTTCTATTCAACTCATGGAACTTCGTGGAACTTCATGGAACTTCGTGGAACTTTTTGCGTGGGTAATAGGTGAAAAGTCAGAACTTCATGGAAGGCGGATCCTGGAAACGGATCTCGAAAACGGCTCTAACGATTTTCCTAGAAATTAACATTAAAAATTAACATAACAATTAAGATTAATAATTAATAAAACATTTTAATGTAGAAGCAATCGCTCTATAACTTGTATAGGTAGTGTTTTTAATTTAAAGTATTTTGTAATGGTTTTCTTGTTAACGCATGTTTTTCTGATTGAAAATTCTGTTTAGTCTTAGGGTTAGGATTATTAATGCTACTTTACTTTTCAATCTACTGCCTTGCAGCGTTTTCAAGTTTAGTCATTTCACCAACGTTCTTGCAATGAGTGAGGTATGAGTATTCATGTGTGATAAATCTATAGCAGTAAATATCTTAAAACTGTAAACTCTGCAACTGTAATGTGATGACCATCTGTCGTGCATGCTAATCAATTGAGGATTTTCATTATGAAAGTGAAATGTAAAGCATCTTTATGAAGCATACAATTCTAACATTTAATATTTACAGAATGCAGTTTATTATAATTTAACTTATAGATTTTTTGTATAGTATTTCTGTTAAACTGCAAAGGACGACATCGACATTCTATAGGATACCTGAAGATTGAGGCAGTGTATAGAATGCCTGAAGATTTAGGCAGTGTATAGAATGCATGTAGATTGAGGCAGTGTATACAATTCCTGAAGATTGAGGCAGTGTATGGAATTCCTGAAGATTGAGATAAATATTTACCTATCTCTCACTAGCGGATCAAAACTTTTGAGCGTGGAAGGGGGAGGGGTATTGTTTTTCCCAAACTCTAACCCTAGCCAATTGTGAACCCTAACCCTAAGTATAAGTACACACATTATATATATATATATCAGTGTTTCTCAACCTTCGGCGGTATACGTTTACGCTGATAAAACATCCACACTCCTGGTGTAGTCCCAGCTGCGACAGGCAGGACACATCTGCTGAATGGAGGACCGCAGAATCCCTAAACGACTCCTGTATGGCCTATTAAGGGAAGGGAAGCGCTCACAAGGTGGACAAAGAAAACGCTTTAGGGACACACTCAAAGCTTCTATGAAAGCACTTAGCATTAACCTGGCACCAGGGAGACAGAAGCACATGACAGAGCATCAAGGCGCACCAATTGCTGAGGACAAGAGAACAACGCTGGCAGAAGAAAAGCGTCAGAGAAAAAAGGAAGGCTAATGACACTAGCTCCAGCTGGAATAATCTGCCCAGTGTGCAGCTGAACATTCCAGGCTCACATAGATCTCACTAGCCAAATGAGGAGGCACAACACCCAAGTGCAAAGCCCTCAGCCCCATGGATGACAAAAGTGGTCATCATCGAACCAGGATGGACGAACTGAATATATAATTTGTAATAGTGACAGGTGGCATTAGCTGTGGTTAGAATGATGTAACCCACACAGTAATACCGCCCCCTTTATACTGATGTATTCGAAGGGACAGCAAGTGGCGACTGAATATATAGCTTATAGTAGTGACAAGTTGTTTTTTTTACATAAATTATGTAATTTCTGAGCTAAATTTACCCGCTCCTTCTCCTCAAGGAATTTACCCGTCGCGGTGGGAGGGGGGAGGTCGATTGCATCAACCGCCCCGCCCTCAGTCTAACTTAGTAACGAAAATCCAACATAATTAATAATCAAATGGGTTAAAAAAAAACACAGGTAAATTTTTTACATGTCGAGATTCGGATATTTTAAAAATCACTATTGTGGAGGCCCCTTTCTTGTGGACACACCGGAGCAGTAGCCCCCTCTGACCTCCTATAAATCCGACCCCGGTTCTTTGGTTTCCCTCTGTTGCATATCGACTATAGATCATCTCACAGAAATCCAATGACATGAATGCTTGGCATTAGCTGTGGTTAGAATAATGTAACCCAAACAGTAATATCCCCCTAAAGGAACAGCAAGTGGCGACACAGTTTGTGATCAGCGGCTTCGAATGCTCTACCAGGGTGTAGCACTGTGTGCTATGAACTGCCTAATTTTAGCCGGCACCTGATTTCTGCTCAGGGTTGACTCCCGAAGCCAAGTTTGGGCATAGCTACAAGGCAGCAGGGGTTTGAATCAAGAGTTCTCCTTCTCCTAGGTGGGTAGCCAGCCAAGGCTAACGATCCCATCCTGCCATAAAGAAATAGAAATAGGTAGAGATGTGTTAACGTAGCGTTTCTCAAACTGGGGATGCAATGTCAATTTAATTTTCAACGGAAAACAAATGTACATCCATTGTAGTTATAAATCCATGTTTGAATATTAACTAGGTCAAATAAACTTTTCAAAAACTAAACTATTGCTATAACTCTAAGGCAGGCACTCAACAAAAGGCAGGTCGGCAACAGTAAATGATGTATTTATTTAGTATAAGCATCAACAAATAGTAATAGTTACTAGTTAGACTTGGACGTCTGCTATAAAGTCACAGGGAGTAATATGACTTAAGTTCTAAGAGTCCTACTTCATACCAGAACACAGAACAGACCACCGACACACTTCCCAGTGTCGCTCCAGGTCTCCCACACAGTTTCCTAGTATCACACAGGACAGCACTCAGCACCAGACTGTTCAGACTCCAATGAGTTTTAGCCGGCTCACAACAGTCCTTCCTCCTGTCTAAATATGTCTTCTATTAGTCGTGTTCAGTAGTGCTCAGATGCGCACCATCAGTGTAGCGCGGGAGCGGGGTTACAACACTATTTTAAGTAAGATAAGAGACCTATAAAAATGCTTAACCTTAACCTCTACAACAATACCTAACCAAAACATGTTGAAGATTTCATTTTCTAAACGCGATGAGTTTTCTCGTTTTTACAAAGCTTATATCAACTCACTCTGTCTGTCTGTCTGGTAAAAAGTTTGTACACGTTATTTCTCCCAAACCCAATCTCGGATTAAGCTAAAATTTTGCAGCTATTTCTTTTACATGACAACACGAGTCAATAAAAAAATTTAACCATTACGTAGTTCACTATTAGTAATAAATTATTTTGTTTGGTATCTCAAACATGGAGAAAAATTGTACTTGACTAAAGGGTGGTAGAAGCTGAATTTTTCCCCTTTATAGGTCGAAGTCTGAGGCTTAGTAAACACAAAACATGAAATTGAAACAACATATAACCAGGGCCGCCGCTACCTATTGTGCAATGTGTGCATTGCACGCAGGCGGCCGACTTTAGGGGCGGCCAAATAATTATTCCAAGGTTACTTTTGAAAAAATTATTAAATAAAAAAAAATTAAACATTCTAAATAAATTCTAATTATTCCATTATTCTTTGAAGATATAAACGATATTCGTACATAAGAAATTATTTTGAAAACTAGAACAAATAAAATATAGCTGAGGCCGAGAGATTCCCAAGGGTTATTTCCAAAAGCGCCTACTCATTTCTGGCATTAAATTTTCGCGGGTTTGTTTGTTTGTAATTTTTGTTTTGAGTCCGATTGCCCGCCCTGTAAGTAGATCTATTACTGGTAATTAAAAAAAAAACATTTTCATTAGTGGGGGGGGGGGGGGGGGCGTTAGTTCCTCTCATATGGAGGGGGGAAAGCGCAACGTCCTGACAAAAAGGAATGCTATGGAATGTGTGTGTTTCCTAAGCGGCGGTGATAAGAGATGAAGTGATTGGTTGGTTGGTTGGTTACACAGTGACGATGAAATTAACGTACTTAGTGCTAATGTGAGACGATCTTAAGACATGAACGAGTAAAGACTTTTTTTGTGAGCTAGATTTTGTTTAAACATCAGTTTATTTCATTACTATTAGATCTATATCTCATCTCAAGTTAAATCGTGAATAATAACAGTTATATTGAGTTTTTGTTCACAAAGAAGTTAGTTGAAGTTAGTCAAAGTTTATTTATCAAAAAATATAAAACGCCTTCCTCGGTTCCTTTGTACTAGTTGTTTGGAGCTACAAGCCAACAACCGACCAACAACAAGGAAGGGGGGGGGGGATGGGCGGCGAAAATAAGGTTCAGACCCGTTGTTGACTTGAGCGACTTGAGCGGAAACCTGCCGCAACTACAATTCTATCTCCTGGAATAACTTTTTACAACACTTAAAAATTATGTAGGCAACACAATTTCCGAAAAAAAAAAAATTCATCGTCGCAAATACAGGAGCATAAGCGAGTAGTCTGAACGAGATAAGTTTATCACTAAAAAACATCAACAAGATGTTAGATTTCTGTAAGCACGTATGTCCGAAATTGTCCCTAGTGCATGATTCATAGTTATACTTGAGGGGCACAACAACTGTGCGAATATAAAAGGGAAAAATAGAATGACCTATAAAATGGATTTTAATCCAATGCCACTTTTGGAACAGTGTCCAGCTCAGTCTTAATGAATTTTTTTTTCTAAAAAAAAGGGGAGGTGGGTGGCATTTTAAAATTTCGCACACAGGCGGCCACAACTCTCGCGGCGGCCCTGCATATAACTATATAATCTTCCATGTTCATAAAATCTTCGCTAGCAGAGTGGTTACCGTGTTTGCTTGAGATGCCTGAGAAGGCTTTAGCCAAAACTTCGAATTCAGGTTGTTCCCTCTTTTTTTTTTATAAATATATTTAAAAAGCGATTACCCAGTTACCCTTTCTACCTTTCCAACTGGTCCAGACAAGAGATAAGATCATAGCGTATTGAGAAAGCTTTAGGCCTAAGCATGAAATAAGCATGAAAAAATATATCTATATCTATATATCAAGTTTTATTGATTTTATTGATATATATAGATTTATTATTGTTAGTCTAGATCTTTTACAAATTTAATTACATGATTGACCCAAACTAATTAATACACTTAATATTAGCTTTTGTTTTTTAAGTTTTTTTTGTTGTATTTTGCTTGTTCTCGAGTCACAACTGTAGAATTTTTAAAACTCACGATGATGAACTTTGCGTTAAAAAAAGTCTGTGAAAAGATGTCTTACTAAGTTACTTAATACGAAGATGATCTTACGTCAACAACGCCCTATACATGCGAGGTGGGTAAATTTTTCAAGGTTCAGGATCGCACGAAATGGAGGGCCGGATATGGCCCTCTTGTCGTAGTTTAGACATCTGAGTTGAATTCCGATCGGGAACAGAGCAGGTAGCACTAATCCCCACGTAGTGCTCTGTCTCGTCGTGATCTATGCTGCCAGACAGCACTGGCTTACTTGAATTCCTCCCAAGGTTATAACCACTTCCCATGAATCACGAGTGCTCGGATTTCAGTCTTTGCCTGTAAAAACGTGTTTGGTACTTCGATTTTCGTAGCAGCCTTGTAAGGACGCCTGACTGCCCCTCATGCCGCAATGTGAAGGCCTGCGCTTTTTAGGCATCAGTGTGTATTTATCTCTTTCCCTAACAACAGTGTCCTCGCATGTGGAACTCTCCTTTTCTGGAAACCCCAATGTCATGCCCCTTGCTGAAAAGAAAAATCTGTTAGATGTGAATGCACTACATATAAAAATAACCAAACAAACTAACCAACAGTCCAAGCAAAGTAGTATTAACGGGAGGACAACATGGAAGAAAAGATATATATATATAAGAAAAATAGAGAACCACATAAATAAATACCGACATTGTTGAAAGGCCGCCATCGACCCTACATTCTGAAAGCATTATTCTGACTCCTTCCCCCTAGCTTTTATCACCGCCCCTGCTCTCACGTTTCAATCAAGTTTTATTGATTTTAACGTAGATCTCTACATCTTGTCAACAAGCTTTGTGCCGAGCAGGTCGGTCTAATAGTGCGTTGCCCCAGTTACAACAGCAGGTGATGAACTGTACCGGGTCAAGCCCTATCACACGATATCTCCGCGGGCTTTATATCAACTCCACGCATGAACGACTTGTATACTATAGATGGTTGGTTTACTTGGTTAGTAATACTGCAGGGGTGGGGGGGGGGGGGGAGCGACGCAGAAGTCGCTTACATGCTGATAGATGCCTATTTTTTTTTATACGCCCTCTCCTCCTTGAGACTGCCACAGGATTTGTGTGTATTGCGGCGTCATGGCATCTTTTATAATACAACTCATAGCGTGCGTCAAAAACCTGTTTTTAAAAACAACCACACCCGACGTCTTTTCTCCACAGAATACACTCCCGTGCCTTTTCAAGGCTAACAAAAAACAACAAAAAAAGTATTCGTTTAATTTGGCCTTTTATTTTGTCGATATCATTAGTCCCTCAGAAACAGCTCTTCTGGTAAGTATACCTATTAGCTGTTTTAAATCAGGATTAAATTTATATATGAAATAATGTTTACATATGTTAAGTCAAACAGTTGAACTGGCTCTAAAAATATCAGAGAAATTAAAGGTAAGTGATAATTTAAATTGTTGATGATATTAAGCTATTTTAATAATCATTATTTTAAACATCGTTATTATCAGAGCAAGAGAATAATATATGAAGTCTTGAGAGCATCTCCAATATTTTCTTCTAGTTTTCCAGTTCCCCAGTCGTGCAGTGATATTAAGATCTTCAAACATCTTTGTATACAAACTGTAAGCTACGACATTAATCCAAGAGTGGGTACAAGTGGTTTAAATCCTGGGATGGCTCCAACAAAGCACGTGGAGTCTGGCAGCATTTGCTGACTCGGACGGGACGATCCATGGTGGAGGCTCAGAAGGCCGGAACAAACGATAATTGCGCAATGTAGGACGGGACACTGCCCAGTTGGTGCTTATTTTGCCCGGTTCCGGTTCAATTTTGATGCCCGATGCCGACACTGGAGACTCGGTGGAAACAGCCGCGCACATCTTGCAAGAGTGTCCACAGCTCCGAGAGCTGCGGGGGGAGGTGTCTGCAGAGTTCATTGACCTGTATGGGAGCTATGAGGCACTACTTCGAACAGCACAGATCGAATGGAAAATGAAGCATTCTATAATGAAATACAAGAATTTTGAAGCTAGCGTAGATTTCAATTATTTACATAGCAATGTTATGTAGAATAATTCCCAAATAGTCTCAACATTAGAATTTTGTTAACAACTAGATCATATATAGGCAAGTAAAAACTACAGGTATAGATTTAGAATGAGCTCAAAAATAGATGAATATTGGTGTCAGACGTGCGACAGGCTGAAATAGTATGCGATTTTATTTGTAGGGTCCTGATCGTTGTTAATTTCTTCATTGTATACAGCTTGGTAACTCTCGGATCTTTAAGATCTTGCTTAGCATCTTCAAGAAGTAATATTCTTTTTGAGAACCCCTGAATTACGCTTCTCAGCCACAACTTAGCACGCGGATAATAGTATTTGTTAGATGGGATAAACATGCCATAGGAAAGCAAAACAAAGTCCCCGTTAGGAAGCCAAAAGGAACCGAATTCATTGCAGTTGCCTGGATGGAAAAAAGCCCAACAGTCTGTCACTAATCCACTCGCCATTATTCGTCGGTTCGTTTTTCCCAATAGCGAACACTAAAAAGGCGGATGTGGTATTGAGAAGGAAAAAAGAGGGTCTTTCTTGGTGCTCGACCTTCGGCCTCACCTCTTTCCCATGTCTCCGCAGACAACCATTGATTGTGTTGTTTCGTTTTCCTGCCTAGGATGTCTGTACATGTGCTTTTCTATATCTCTTGGAGAGTGAGGCAGTGCTGCTCAAGGGTTTCATCTGTCACTAGTCCAGCAAGTATTTCAAATTTATTTTTAACCTCACAATTAAAGAGTACCTTGTTTTCTTCGCTCTTCGAGTACTGGGTGTTGAATTTGTAGTGTGGACTTCTGAAAAATCCTTATAGGATTTATGTTTGATCCTCACTGTTGCTATTAGCAGATGATGATCAGAAGCTACATCTGCTCCTCGTCTCACCCTAACATCAAGGAGACTTCTCCTCCATTTCCGAGGTATTGCAAAATGGTCAATTTGGTTTTCCGAAATTAAATTTACACAAATGATGGCGTGTTTCAAGGATATACATTTCGAAAACGGTTCGAAAACATCTAGTTACAAACATATTAGGGTGACGAAAGTAGGTAAAGTACCATAGTACTCTTATAAATATAAATCAACCAGAACTAAACATATAGAAATTCTGTGTATGCTTTTTTTTTCAATAACATTTTTATAATAAAAAATCAATCGACATAATGGTAAACTGAAGCACAATGAAGTCAAATAAACTTTCACTGTTGATTCCGACTTTTTAAATAACTGAATGACAGTCAGCTTGCACGTCACGTGGGTTGTATTGAAATGCAGGCGTGTTACAGAGTGCTGTTTTCTTGGGTTTTATTTGTATGCATTTTTCAATCTTCTTGGAAATAAATAAGGATTAGTGTTTTTTCATGTGAGTATTTTTCTTTGGTTCAAATCTGTGTGGAAAATATTTAACCTTCTTAACTGACACTTTGTCTGACTATCTGATTGTCTGTCTGACAGTCTATGATTGAATCTACATCAATGATTATCAAACAGGTACGTGTCAAAATAATTATAAAGGTAATTAATTAATAAGTTAATACTTTTTTCTCGGGTCTGTCATTTTCTAATTAATCCAACAAGTACATTTAGCTAGTCGTTAGTTAGTCATTTGCACAAAACCTGACTGTTGAGTCTATCTATCTATCTATGGTGGCTTTTTGAGACAGTGTACTTTGGTGGCTTTTTGAGACAGTGTACTGTAGTGGCTTTTTGAGACAGTGTACTGTGGTGGCTTTTTGAGACAGTGTAATGTAGTGGCTTTTTGAGACAGTGTATTGCACGCTCTTTTTAGACAATGTATTGTGGTGGCTTTTTGAGACAGTGTACTGTGGTGGCTTTTTGAGACAGTGTATTGCGACGCCCTCCTTAGACACTGCATTTTGGCATACCTTTGTAGATGTACATTTTGGCGCCTTTGTGATACATTGAATTATGGCGCCCATTAGAGATAGTGCGTTACAGCGCCCTTTTTGAGACAGTGCGTTATGGCGCAGAAGACAGACACTTGAAAACCATCTGTGAAATAATTTGACCACAATACGTTTTCAAGCTATTAACATGCTGTAATTGACATTTTTATAACATGGCCGGCTAGATAGATAGCGTTTATGAATATCAATAGAAGCTTACAATGTTCTTGAAGCTTCCAACATAAATTTTACATCGCGGTAAAGGTTCATTGCTCTGCATCTTTATTATTCATTATTATTAGAAATCACTCCCCCCTTTCACTACCTTTCTTCTAAAGAAGTGTCACTTTTTTTAATGACTGCAACAGCTGCCGCCTTTACGAAATATACAAGATAACGGGAGGATGAAAAAAACATACAAAACAAAAACATAACAAATCGCATCGAAGTGTTGCCAATTTAAACTGTAACGTCAGCAACTTGTGTGGTATAACTTTATGATCTAACAATTACATGTGTGGTATAACTTTATGGTGTGACAATAGCTTGAGTGGTATAACTTTATGATCTAACAATTACATGTGTGGTATAACTTTATGATCTAACAATTACATGTGTGGTATAACTTTATGATCTAACAATTACATGTGTGGTATAACTTTATGATCTAACAATTACATGTGTGGTATAACTTTATGATCTAACAATTACATGTGTGGTATAACTTTATGATCTAACAATTACAATTACATTACCCATCAGTCCGTCGCACTCCCACCCTCTTACTGATTGTGATGGAGGAATACAACGCCTCGTGGGCTCGGCCTCCGGCCACGCCTGGTGTGCATGTGTGTGTGTAAAAAGGGGGGGGGGGCTTGGCTCAAGGAGTCGTGACTAACGATAAGCGGATGTGAATAAAGTAAGCATTTCATGTGTGGGAGACAGCTGAACAGAGGGGTCGGTGAAAAAACATGCTCTTATTCTTGACATCTAGGTAAAATACTCCCTTTAGGTCAAGTCTCATAATAGGGCGCAGGATTGACCCTACGAAGTGAAGAAAAGATGCGGTGACCCTAGGGTTACATCCCTTTCTGAAATAATAACTCGCACATCGTCTCTACACAACACTGTTTCACTTTTGTTTGGCCACAACAAGAATTGAGAACCTAAAAAAAAAATAATGTACCCTTCTTTCTCACCTGTCGGCCATCTTGCTTTCTTCATTATATCTCACTGGAAAGTGATTCGAAAACACTTTTTCAAAACATAACACTCGCCCCACTACTAGATCTAGTTCGTGTATCCCACGTCTGGTGACTGGACTTGTCAACGTTCTCTCCTTCACAGACAGATGAACAGTACACGAGACATTCCAATGACAACAACAACAACATACAACAGGAATAAGGATATCGTCAACAAGTCTACTGCTTCGGTCATTGAATGAGAGCTGAACCAATGCTACGGTAAGTTTAGCTGTTCATTTGTTTGCGTTACATTCAAGTTAGAGGATGCGCGATGGTCCTGGGTTCGAATCTCAGTGAAGATTTGAATTTTGAATTCCGGGATATTTAAGGCGCCCCTAAGTCGACCTAACATTGATGGGTAACTGGCTTTCAATTGGGGGAAAGTAAAGGCGGTTGGTCATTGTGCTGACCATTTAACACCTTGCTCGTTAACCGTGGTCAAAGAAACAGATGACGCTTACATCATCTGCCCTATAGATTCCAAGGTTACATTTTAGTTCAACCAATTAATTCAATTCTACGAAGTGACGCAATATCCGCTACTCGAGGCACGGCGTAATGTTCTCTTGAACTCTGCGCTTGGTCAGAAATCAAAGGGATAATTGATTTGAATTTCCGGTGATCTTTTTTTTATGCTGATGCGTCTAACTTTTTTTAAAAATATGCTATTATGTTCTCAGTGTTATGTTATATCCTGAATTGTTTTGAGGAAAAAAATAACAACCAAAAAGATGGAGGATCAGTTTAGATGTAATTTTTGAAGATAGCATCATAGAAACTATAAGTTGACATGTAATGTTGAGTTGCAATCTTCAGGGGCACTTAGAGTTATCAAATTGAGATAGATAATACGTTATTCATAAGATATATTTAGGAATATTTAAATAAAAATTCTATTGGGACGGATAGGCGGTCAGGGAAAAGGAACATTACATTCTAGACAACAAATATTACAGATAGGAAAGGGAGTTCTTAGCCAGGTTCGCGCGCTGCTTTGGCGGCTCTTTCATGGTTAGTGGTGGTACATTGTAGGAGTAGGGAGGAATGTCTCCTGGGCTTGGCTAATTCATAGGGCCTAAATATTACTGTTAATATTAGTGTTGAGTGCTATCTGGCGGTCGATATTTACTGGATGTGAGACTATATTTTAGAGTGTTTTTTTAGTGAAGTGGAAAAGAAAAAAAATGATTTTGATAATGAATAAACATAAATCTGGCTCTATTCAACCTAGTACATTATATCTGGCTTGTTTGAAAAGTCGAATTTCTATAGGTGCGTGACATTTATAAATCGTAGTCTTTTTTATGCAGTAGCTCTAGTTGATTAATTACTTCATATCAAGTATCTAGGTCTAATCGTATTAGCGCGTGTCATTCATTCAAATCATTCAGTCGCTTCGATAGCTTTGGGATTTCCCGATAGCGTTCGCATTGTGACGCTAGCAAACGCTGGCACAGCAGTTAGTGAGGAGGCTTGAACCCTAGAGTTTAAACTCAAGTCGAAGATTTAAAAAAAAAAAGAATATAAAAATGCATTTAAAAAGCGATCACAGCAACGTTCACTCAGCTAGCCCCTTCTTTCCCTACCCCCCCCCCCCCCACCCATTTTTCCAGCTGGTCCAGACAAGCGAAAGAATCATAGCGCATTGAGAAAGCTAAAAGCATGAAACTGCGCTAAAAAAAACACTTGATAAAAATATTTCTTGTCCCACAGATTTAATCACATGACTAATTCAAACCAATTAATAAATTTACACCTAATATAAGCTTTGTTTTTTAAAAAGTATTTAAAAAAATTTTTCTTGTTTAAAAGGTATTTATTTCTCTTGCTACAACGCTTCTACCAAATCACTCTCTGGCTGTCTGGTAAAAATTTTGAACACGTGATTTCTCCCAAACTTATTCTCGGATCAAGATGAAAATTTACACATTAATTTATTGTACCTAACCAAACCTGAAATAACTTAGAAATTAAAAAAATTAGTCAATTAATTACTTGTAATAAATTATGTTTGTATGATATCAAAGAAAAAAGGAAATGAATTCTCTAGAATTAAAAGATATGGCTTAATATGTCGGGTTTGTCCTTTTAGATAATTGTACATGTAAATTTACACAATTATTTATTGTACTAAACCAAACCTTAATCAATTAAAAAATGAAACAATTATTTATTAAATATTGGCAAGTAAATGTTTTGTTTGATGCTGGATTATCTTAAGCACTCTACATCATTGATAGATAGAGTTGTTAATATGGATTTCTTCAACTTAGATAAGCTTTCAAAAATATATTTATATGTTTAGCTTGTTTGTGCAGGCTATTTATACAAATGTTGTTTTGTTGTTTTGGCACAGACATTTTTTGTTTCAAACTACTAATTAAAACTGATGACTGGAATATGACGTGGTATCAACCATTGAGGAAATAGTGGAAGAAAAAGAAAAACAGAAAATCTACCAGGGTTGGGGCGCGGAGGGTAAAGATCAATAAACAGATGTCAACATTAGAGCGGTGGGAGGGGATGGGATAGCCTACTTCTGGTGTGACCCCTCTTGAAGTCTTTCTTAAGTAGGCTACAATTTTATTTCACAGTGTTAGTTCAATGTTGCGTTTCTTTCTATCTAAAAAAAAATTAAGTGTGTGGGTGGGAGAGGGTGAAGGGGGGGAGGGAACGTTCTATGGAATGTTTTGTCGTAGCTAGAACACATCAATGAGGGGGGGGGGGGTGAGTCAGAAGGGGAGACTACAGAATACATTTTATTTTGGTTCTGGAGTAATTTTCCTTTAATAAAAAACTCTTTTTTTTTTAATCATAGAGTGTGTCGACCATTTTTTTAAAAACATTTTTAATTAGTCAAGTAGGCCTATATGTCAAAATTATTTTATAGTAGAAAAAAAATGTAAAAAATAAATGATAATCCAGTGAACCATGTAGAGGTCATGTGACGCTGTTTCTGCTACTGACGGTTAGAGAGAAAAATACGCGGACACAGCCCAGTAATTTACAAATGTCAGCCAGCCATTACGACCTATCTTCAGAAAACTTTTAGACTGATCTACAATGTCTGTGCGGTATGTTCTTATAGATCCTTACTAGATATAACATTATGTTTGTTAATAGTGTTATACAATTTCTATAATGGTTAAAATAATGATAATAATGATAGCAAATTATCATTATTATTATTTTTGTAACAATGAATAACTATTCGTGCTCTGTTTCTTACTCACGTGTATGTTCAATAGAAGTAGTTTCATCATCATTATTATTATTATTATTATGTTAGAAACGAACGAGTAGTCATTCTCTGTCACTGCCAGTGTTGAGATTCACTAAAGAGATACAAAATTCATTGTATATATATATTCATTCATATTCTGTTTGACTGCCCCAGACTTGCTGATCTCCGTCTCGACAGGTCTGGGAAACCCAAAATTCTCGACCTGTATGGCGACATTTATGCACTACGCAAGACAGCAGGGTCTCTGTCTAGAGCTTTTGCAAGAGAGGATTTGAGCCTCTCAAGCCCTCACTCTAATGGAGTTTGATGATGATGATCTTTAAGCTCACCAAAAAAAGACTGCTTTTGGCATACGTTCGCCCCCCATACGGGATACGTGCCCTGCCCAGCGTAACTGTCGGGCCATTAGAAGTCCCCCCTATAGTGTCCATACATCGCTGTTTGTAGCGCGGTCTTGCCACCGTATGTCCATGATAGAGCGTAAGCATCTTTGATGAAAGCGCTCAAGTAGTCTTAGTTGCTTTCTGTATAATACCCATGTCTCAGATCCATATAGAAGGGTTGAGAGAACTACTGCTTGGTAGACATTGATTTTTTGGCCAAATTCTCGCCTGAAGGCGTCCAAAAGCACTACTAGGCGACGTAACATAGGTGCCCCACGGAAACGCTTTAAAGACCTGCTTATGCGCCAACTTGCCTTGGCTGACATAGAATAGAGCACCTGGATGCATGCGGCCTCAGAACGAGACAAGTGGAGGTCACTCGCACTTTAAGACCAAAAGAAAATCCACTGCCGAGGGCAGACGAAGACGGCGAAAAGAAAATCTTAATCGACCACAGCGGACAATGTTTATGCTTGCCCTGGATGTGTCAAAATATATAGGTCACAGCTGAGCTGTGTATCCACGAGAAATGCTGCATTCCTCATTATTCTTCGGACTCAAAGATGTCAGGACTTTGATTAGTTAATTAATAAGCATTAAGTTGTCTAGGTATTAAAAATTTTATTTTGATTGCAATATACATGTGTGTTAAAATAATTTATAATATCTTTTTACTTGATAACTCTATCAGTCCCGAAGTTCAGCCTAACAGACACACCAGACACACCCAGTTGTACATAAACTAATAAACGAGGTGTGTAATGATTTACAATTAAACTATACATTTTATTCCATGATATTTTCAAAATGACATGACAAATGACTGTAAATGAACAATACATACAAATACATATGACATGATATGAAGGTTATAATTCATGAGTTCAGTTCGATTAAATACTTAAATAGTATTTAAAAACAAAATAACCACCTTATTGTCTGTTTTCCAATAATATTGACCTCAACAGCATTTCAGTTTCCCAACTCAAGACAAAGATTCTGTGACAGGTTCACTTCCTAGAACAATGTTCAGGTAATACAAGGATCCTGTGGCGTAGCTAGCCATGTGCTGGTGGTGCGGGCCGCACTGGACATCAAACACTGCAAGGATCTTTCAACCAAGAAGAATGATCATCAACGATGAGGATAACAATGTTAAGGGTAGTGTCATAACTCACAATAACGCAGTGTAACGCCAAGACTGAGACACTGAAACCTGAAACCCCTAAACAGGGGTCAAATAGTCCTTCAAGAATTTATCTAAGGCAAACGCTAAGGCTGTCCAGTAACGTAAAGCACATGGACTATTCAGGACCTCAAAAGTCACAGCTTGCCTCTGTAGGACAAGATGGCGTGAGTCCACGAAACGTACTAGAAGAAAAAAATGACGTCATATCAAAAACATGACGAAGCGACAAATGAAAAAAAAATACAGCACAAAATAAAATAGCACAAATGACGTCATCGCCTATTGAAGAAAGCGGTGCTATTAGATTGAGAAAATTTTTACTACAAAACTAACTAGCAGCGACAGAAGACACGCTTTATTAGATAAATTCCATAAACACTTAATCTCCAAGCCCAGGGTTCCCTTATTATTATTATTATTATTATGTTGGATCCCATCCCCTCCCCCCGCTCTAATGTTGACATCTGTTTATTGATCTTTACCCTCCGCGCCCCAACCCTGGTAGATTTTCTTTTTCTTCCACTATTTCCTCAATGGTTGATACCACGTCATATTCCAGTCAACAGTTTTAATTAGTAGTTTGAAACTGCTCTGGTCGAGGTTTGTTAAAGAGAAACAAAATTCATTGTAGTCCCTTTATCAGTTTCCACTATAGAATTTTCTGGTGATGTGGCAGATCTGCAGAATTAATGCCCTCTGAGAGGCAACGAGAATATTCCTAGGAATGTTATGGGCTTTGAAGGTATCTGTGAGGTCAGTTGTTATCCCATCGGTTGATATAACAATGTGGTATTTTGTTGTTTTGGATAATTTCCATAAAAGTTAAATCTCCAAGCCTATGCTCCCATATTTTTGTAATGATTATTATTATTATTATTTTTATTATTATTAGAGTAGAAGTGTAATCGCAAGAGACCGATAAATTATTTGTAATTAAAGAATGCCAGACTCTATCTATCTATCTATCTATCTATCTATCTATCTATCTATCTATCTATCTATCTACCTACCCACGCCGCTATTGCGCTATATAACTATAGATATAGATACATATATAGATAGATAGATAGAGAGAGAGAGAGAGAGAGAGAGAGAGAGAGAGAGCGAGCGAGTTATATATAAAGCTAATAAATCGACCAGCCTGTCAAAGAACGCACAACGAGAAATTGTCTTCGAGTCAACTGGGACTTCAGGAGTTTCGAGTGGCCCGTTTAGCACTTCTTCACGGGCTGGATATGGCCTGCAGACCGTAGATTTGACATCGCTGTTTCTGTTTCTTTCAGGCAAGTAAAGAAAGTGTTTCTAGTACTGGTTGGTATCTTGACAACGATATTTATCGTTCACCACACATGGGTCACCTCTAAGAACGTGAGACAAGGATTGGTAGCGTGGTCAATTAAGGAGGTTCAGAGCATAGGTGAGTAGTATCAATACATGCTTTACTTTTGTAGTGTCCATAAAGAATTCAGACAAGGCCCTTGAGAACTTTGACCAAAGGAGGGGGGAGGGTTAAGCTCAAAACCCTCTTTGGCTTGGCTACGCTCAAAGAATTTTATTGCGTAATTTGTTTTTTTTTAATATTGAAGAGGTATTTTTAGCATTAAACCCCGCTGAAGGGCGGATTAAACTCAAAACCCCCTTTGGCTACGCTATTAGCATTTTGAGTGTGTAATTTGCTTTTTTTTAATTTAAGAAATATTATTTAGCTTCAAACTTGAGAACTTTGACCAAAGGATTTTACCATGTGACTACTTCTGTAACTATATATATATATATATATGATGGGCGTAGCCAGGATTTTTTTTCGGGGGGGGGGGGATTTGGGGGGGACTTTTTTCTTTCCCCCCGCCATATATATACATATTATGAAAGTATGTATGTATGTATGTGTGTGTGTGTGTGAGTCAGTGGGAAAGTCGTTGACTTCCCGCCCTTACCTGCGCTTACTAAGCTCCCCCAGCGCGGGGCATAGTTCCGCCGCCAAGCACTATTTCCGGTATTGAAAGCCAACAAAATGCATATTCTGAAGTATCTACATGCATTATCCTGCTATTAAAAAGTTTTATTTCAAAAACCTAATATGCTATTCTTACTGACTTAGATCCTGAAGCCTCTTCCCACCTGCTCTGTGGACCTCCATGAAAGTTGTACAAGGATGTCTCTGTTTGCGCTTTCCTCCAAATAGCCTGCATGTCATCGAAACTATTATTACGCATAATTCATTTTGTCGAAAAACATGTCCCGCAAACCTCATGCGACGCTCTGTCACAACCTTACTAAGGGGTCGACTCCCAGTTTGGTATAGGATTTCCTAGAGACCCGATCTCTGTGACTGACTTCTAAAATTCGTCTTAGCCATCTTTGTTGAGCCACATTTAGTCATTGTCAATTTCGGCAGATGACTATTCACTGCACAATATTAATGGAGCCCAGCCAGTGGTATAAATTTTGTAACCTCTCTTGGCTACGCTCTTGGAATTAGGCGACTGTAGTTTGCTGCAGATTTTACATCGAAAAGGGAAGTTTTATCGTCAATATCATCTGTTAGTGGGTATTAAACAAAAAAATCTCTTGAGTTTTTTTTTAAAATAAATTCAAAACACCATTTAGCTACGCTCATAGAATTTGGTTACTGTAGTTTGTAGAATATTATTGAAGAGACATGTTTTCAACCTCAAAACGCTCTGTAGGGGGATTTCAAACTCAAAACCATCTGGAGGGGTTTTAAACCAAAAAAAAGCCAACTGGAGGAGGGGGGAGGGTTAAGCTCAAAACCCTCTTTGGCTTGGCTACGCTCAAAGAATTTTATTGCGTAATTTGTTTTTTTTTAATATTGAAGAGGTATTTTTAGCATTAAACCCCGCTGAAGGGCGGATTAAACTCAAAACCCCCTTTGGCTACGCTATTAGCATTTTGAGTGTGTAATTTGCTTTTTTTTAATTTAAGAAATATTATTTAGCTTCAAACTTGCTGAAAGGGGGTGGGGGTTAAAACGCCTTTAGCTACGCTCAAATATTTTTGAGTTTATAATTTGTTTTTTTAGCTGCCCCAGAAAGGGGAAAAGGCGTAATTAGTTTTGTGTGAAATGTCTGTCCGTCTGTCCGTCCGTCCAGTTTAGATGTCATAAACTAGAAGTGAAAAATCCGATATCACAATATTTTAGAACAAAGTTCTGAGGCAACAGCTACTTTTTTCGTTTCTGAAAGAAAAAAATCAATTTTTTAAAATCACTTATGCAAGCAGTTTTTTTCATAAAAATACTCTACTTTTACAACTATTAACTAAAAACACTCAAACACCTGAGTCTCTTTATTAGGGGAGACTACGGTCTTTCATATTTTTAACACATTTATGAAAACGGTTGTAGATTTTTGTTTTTATATTTGTATTTTTAAGTTATGTAAGTTATGCTATACTAAATACTATATGTACACACAAACAAATGTTTACTTTTTTAAAGAGAACAAATCTATTTAGTATGCATTATAAGTTACACATAATTTAAAACTAATAGTAATCTTGTAAAATGCATTTTCTTGTCCTCTTCATTCCCACACCATACATCGTAATTTTTTTTATTAAAAACCGGAAATGTTTTTTTCTTGAAGATAATATTA
The DNA here is from genome assembly GCA_030265305.1 of Biomphalaria pfeifferi. Lineage (NCBI taxonomy): Eukaryota > Metazoa > Mollusca > Gastropoda > Planorbidae > Biomphalaria > Biomphalaria pfeifferi. The sequence goes on along the minus strand of JASAOG010000142.1, from coordinate 719,400 downwards.
AGAGATTGAGCCTTTTCAAAACAATTACATCAATTATAAGACATCAGTTAGGCCAGGGGAGGCGCGGTGGCTAAGCGGTAAAGCGCTTGGCTTCCGAACCGGGGGTCGAATCCTGGTGAAGACTGGGATTTTCAACTTCGGAATCTTTGGGCGCCTCTAATTCCACTCAGCTCTAATGAGTACCTGACATTAGTTGTGGAAAAGTAAAGGCGGTTGGTCGTTGTGCTGGCTACATGACACCCTCGTTAACCGTAGGCCACAAAAACAGATGAACTTTACATCATCTGCCCTATAGACCACAAGGTCTGAAAGGGGAACTAGTTAGGCCAGGTTCACATCTAACTTTACATTCACTTTCACCTATCCTTTGATCTGCTGGACCGTTGGGGGCACTACACAAGATCTGTCAACCTTCTTTCTCCATTCTTATCTTATCTGTCATTTCTCTTTGATATAATTTCATTCGGATGTTCTTTGTGAAAATATTGAAGCCTGCCTGGGTGGACCACTTCGGGGGCCAATTTCGATTTGTGTTTCCACAGAAACTGTCTTTGTAACCTTATTTTTTCAGCTTCAAACCCCACTGGAGAGGGTTTAAACTAAAACCCCTTTGGCTACACTTATAGCATTTTAAGTGTGTAATTTACTTTTTTTTATTGAAGAGGTATTATTTAGCTTCAAACTTGCTCAAGGGGGGTTTAAACTTGAAATCCCTTTTGGCTACACTCATAGAATTTTGAGAGTGTAATTTGCTTTTTTTATATTGAAGAGGGGGGTTTTATCGTAAATTTCGGAGAGGATTTCAAAATCAAAATCTTTCTAGGTATGCTCTTGGAATTAGGGTATTGTCATCTGCATTATTATTATTTTTTGTTTTGTTTTATAGAAGAGGGGGATTTAACTGCAAAACCTCCTGGTTTTTAAACTCAAAAACCCCTTGAATGAGCTGGAGCAAGTGATGGTATAGTATTAAAATCTCACCTAAAATAAACAAAATTAAAGCAAAAAATCATTCATTAATTTCGCAGGCGGGGGGGAATTTCATAAAGGGGGGGGGGTTGAACCTTACCCCCCCCCCGGCTACGCCCATTATATATATATATATATATATTTAAAGTAGAACGATATATCTAATGTATATAATTCAATGTAAGGCGTATGTATGTATGTAAGTATGTATGTATATATGTATGTATGCGGTGCTTTTTTGTAAATAAATGGCTGCTGGTACTCAGTGATAGATTGCCTTACTTTTAACTAATAAACTAAAAAATGACGTTAAAATACAAGATAAGAAATATTTTTTTACCATCACAAAAAAAGCACTGTATGTATGCATGTATGTATTTGTTAATGTATTAGTGTTTATATATCATGGGCGTAGTCAGGATTTTTTTTCCGGGGGGGGGGTAGGGGGGATTTTTTCTCCCCACACCCGGCGAAATTTTTTAAAATATGTATTTATGTGTGTGTGTGTGTACATAATCTTTATTTTCTGACCCTTCATTCTTTCGGAAGACGCTTATTGTGCAGTAGAATAGGTTCTTCCCCGCCGCCAAGCACTATTTCTGGAATTGAAAGCCAACAAAATGTATATTCTGAGGTATCTACAGTGCATTTTCTTGCTATTAAAAAGTTTTATATCAAAAACCTAATGTGCTATTCTTACTGACTTAGACACTCCCGCGCCGTTCGGAGCATTTGACGTCGAGCTGTTTCCATTAAAATCTGTCCCTGGTAATGTCACTAAATTCCGATCCCCCCCCCCCTGCGGTGGGGGATTTCATTTCGGGGGGGGGGGGGTTGAACCCCAAACCCCCCACCACCCCGGCTACGCCCATGTTATATATATATATAATATATATGTCTCGCAGAGAAATAAAAACCGTTTGACCAATCTTGATAAAACTTTCCATAAATGTTCCTCACATTATGGTGTAGTGTATGTTTAATCCACAACCAGAAGGCGTTAAAAATAAAAATGAAATACTTAAATTTATTTCTATATTAGATCATACCCGTATATATATAGCGCTTTTTTTTGGCTACGCTCCCATGTGTGGGAGGTTTTACTAGAGATGTGGTGGCCAAAGGAATGTATGTGGGAGCGTTTCTTTGTGGGCATTTATATTATTGTTATGAGTATGTAAAAAAAAATAAACACCATATAGCCTTGAAACATTTATCGGGCGTAGCCGGTGGTCAATGCTAGCAACATATAGCCTTGGAACAATCATCGGGCGTAGCCGGTGGGTAACGCTAGTAACATATATTTATGTAATGACTTTATGCTAAATTGAAACTAATTTTATTTTGAAGAATAATATTTTTTATTTCAGAAAAAATTCCATGCATTGATCGGCGAGCATCAGAATATAATCGAGTCGAAGATATTTACTGCATTGTAAGTAGTTAAACTAGTACAAGAAGTGAATAATCGATTAGTTATAACTTGATCGAAATATATGCGATTTCATTTATCTGTCTGTGCACACCAAAAAAGAACCTAATGTAAAAAGTTTAAATAAAAGAAAAATATTTTAACAAATGTCAAACCGTCTGTATATCGTATTCACACAACCATTTAGTCGTTAATAGACGATGAGATGGTTTAGATAAAAGATTAAAAGGTTTATTTTTTTAACTTTTTGGGCCTCAATATGCAAATATATAAAACTTTACCAAAACTTACGATTTACATATTGAAGCTACTAAGTGGGTCTTGATAGACTAGGCACAGTATATCGCGCATATGTAGTTGCCTTTTACACAACGTGCACACTGAGCTTATTATAAATTAAAGGACCTCAAAAATACCCAGAAAAACACAAAGAAAACAAAAAAGTATTTTGAACAGAAAAACAAATTAGATTCATAATTTCATTTATTTCTAGGTTTTCAAAAGCTCCACGAACATCAAAATATATAATACATCATTTAGGTAGACACATCTTGAAATCTTGAAACGCTTTGACTCTGTTGCTGCTCCTATTCCCCAGGTTCTCCCAGATTTCTTGCTTTGACTCTGTTGCTGTTTCTATTCCCCAGGTTCTCCCAGAGTTCCTGCTTTGACTGTTACTGCTTCTATTCCCCAGATTCTCCCAGAGTTCTTGCTTTGACTCTGTTACTGCTTCTATTCCCCAGGTTCTCCCAGAGTTCTTGCTTTGACTCTCTTACTGCTTCTATTCCCCAGGTTCTCCCAGAGTTCTTGCTTTGACTGTTACTGCTTCTATTCCCCAGGTTCTCCCAGATTTCTTGCTTTGACTCTGTTGCTGCTTCTATTCCCCAGGTTCTCCCAGAGTTCTTGCTTTGACTGTTACTGCTTCTATTCCCCAGATTCTCCCAGAGTTCTTGCTTTGACTCTGTTACTGCTTCTATTCCCCAGGTTCTCCCAGAGTTCTTGCTTTGACTTTTACTGCTTCTATTCCCAAGGTTCTCCCAGAGTTCTTGCTTTGACTCTGTTACTGCTTCTATTCCCCAGGTTCTCCCAGAGTTCTTGCTTTGACTGTTACTGCTTCTATTCCCCAGATTCTCCCAGAGTTCTTGCTTTGACTCTGTTGCTGTTATTATTCCCCAGGTTCTTGCTTTGACGCTGTTGCTGTTTTTATTCCCCAGGTTCTTGCTTTGACTCTGTTGCTGCTTGTGACCTAAAATTAGGATAAGTCATAAGACCAGTGACCTCTGCTGTACTGGCAAGTTAGTCCAGTGGTACTCTGTGGTCCCAAATTATATCTAGGCTATTAATTATAACCTCTAGATATATAACTTACTAAGACATACAAGTAATAACTTTGAGATTTCATTACAACTAATCAAGAGTTTATTTAGGAACAAAAGAAAAAGATCATTAAAAGAAAATGGGCATAAGGGCCAACAAAGGCAAGTCAAATAATGAAGAAAAAATCAGAATAGCAGGGCCGGTTCAGTTCAACACAATCATAGAACTGCCATCGCAGAGGTACAATAGTGTCTCAGTTCAAAACAAACTATGAATTACAATAATATAATACAGGAATAAAAATAGTCCTTGAAACACACAACTGTCTCTTCTCAAGACAAACAATGAATTACAATAATATAATACAGGAATCAAAATAGTCCATGAGACACACAACTGTCTCTTCTCAAGACAATCCCAATCTTTTACATACTTTACGACCCAAATCTGGTCTTTAAAAAAAAACATGTACAGGAAAGGATAAGAGACTAAGTAGACATAATATTCACATCAACCAACTTATTAACAACAAATAAATAAAGTCTACTTAGCTCGTTAGTGAAAGGTACATTCCTATAAAGTGGCACACTCCTCTTGATTAACACAGTAAGAGCAGAACATCAAAACTATCATATAAAAATTATGGAAATTTAGTTCACAATAATGTACAGGGGTCAGCTCAGAGACTGAAGAGGAAGTGGCAATTGTACACAGTTAACAGGGACTTAAATCAAATAATAAAGGGGACTAACTCTAATAAAAAAATAAAGTAGCCACCCTTATTGTCCCTCTTGTCACACTGCTTCTATTCCCCAGGTTCTTCCAGAGTTCTTGCCACATTTAAAAAATCCATGTTTTGACGACATCGTTCAGAACGGTACCAAGTCGCTTCGTTGTCTCCCTTATTTTTATATCATCGGCATTGACAAGAGCGGCTCGACTGACTTTCACAACAGGCTTACAAAGCATCCTCAGGTCTATGGGAACCTAGGAACGTTGGATAAAGAAACAGAATTCTGGTCCTGGAGACGTTATGGTACTGCATTGGTTGTCAACAATTTAAATATTGTCCTTATAGCTAACAATAAATAATCTTGGCATAGAAGTCGTAGTATTCAGAATAACGAAACGAAACAAACTGTTAACAGAAATCCTAAGAAAATAATTGTGTTAAACTAAAATATTAAAACAAAAAAAATGAAACAAATAAACGAAAAAAAAAACAAAACTAGACATACCCAATGCACACTGGCCTATGTATATAGACTGGACCAACTTATAGATTTTGACAAGCTCAAAGTTTTGGCTGTTAGAGTGTTGCATAAATTACAACAAATATTAAAAAATGCTATTGCCTATATTTATATTTTAAGCAAAATAATTAATTGTGGTTTAGATTTAGATTTTACGGTACATCGGTATAATTTAGGCCATTTCGATCTCTAAATAATTAATCAAACGTTTTCTGTGTTATTATAAATCTATTATAGATCATCATGTCAGATGAACATTGTAATCATTTTTAAAAAATAAAATTGTTTGTATGAAAATCTCAAATATCTCTTTCTCATTATTATTTTTATTGTTAAACTTCATATCGTTTTAAATATCTCACCCAAAAACGAAAAGAAGATTTTTAAAAAATATAGCGTTTTCTTGAATCTTTTAAAAATCGACATCATTACAAATATTGTTAAAACCTTGTTTAGTTTCTACACTTCACTTTTTCAGGTTTTGCATTTAAACGGAAAATTGAACAAAGAGCTACTCTTGACTTCTACCTGGACTTGTTCAGTCCGTTGGCTGGGAACATCACAGCTCGCAATGAAACAAACCTTGTAACAGGTGTTTGATTACTTACTGTGCCTTAAATCTACATTGTTTAGTTTTACAGTAGAAATAAAATGATTTATTTAACAAAAAACGAGCTAATAATTTATACGTCATATGATACCAAGCATATACAAAGCCTTCTTAATAAAGATCTTCTATTTCAAAACTAGTTAATTATGGATTTTCTGAATTATTGACTACATCAAGCAATAAATGGCTGAAATGGTAATACTAGCAATAATAATCTTTATCATCCATAAGGAAATTTGTTTTTTAATTTGTAACGAATAGAATTGTGTCCCGATTTCAGAAAACATTCATTTTAAAGATCTGAAAAACTTTGAAAAAATGTACAAAATTGATTCCATCAAGTTTTGAAGATAAACACTTTTTGGAAATGTGTAATAAGATTATTTGTCTGTCAATCTTATAAGATAAGATAATTTTATTGGTCCAAACAAATGGAAATTCAGTTTGACTACAATTGTTCACCCCTTCATTATTACTATAACAATAACCGTATGGATACTTTCATATAAGTAACATAAGTTCAATCTATCTATAATTTGAAACTTACAATACACATAAAGACTATCTCAAGTGTTTATTGTGAAAACTTCTAAATAGTCTCAAATCGAATGTCTTTAAGGTGATGCCACACCAATGGATGTTTACGACTTCCGTGGATGGCCAATGATACCGCAGAACGAAGGTTTGCAAGAGCCACGAATCCTAACGCCTCACTTGGTGAAATACATTCACGGCAAACATCGTCCAAAATTTCTAATAATCTTTCGGGAACCCATTGAAAGGTATTCTTTGATTTTATAGGTCATGTTCTTTAAGGAGTAATAGTGAGTAGGTAAGAACAAGAAGAGAATGGCGCATGTTGAAGTCATGAGGGATCAAATAGAGCCTAAAGAAAATACGTAAGACAATGAAAAGATTATGGTAGTGAGAGATTTGAATATAAATAGATAAAATAAATAATGTCAAGGATGCCACATGGAAAGATGCCTAGCCCCAACTAAAAAAAACAAAAAACAAAAACAAGAACGACATAAAAATACTTTTAAAAAAAAACAACAGAATCTTATATTAAGTGCAATTGTATCAATTAGTTTGGATCAGTCATGTAATTCGAATCCTGGTGTAGTCTAGTATTTTTAATTTCGGGAAAGGGGAACATTTTAGTGAGGAATTTAATTTGTAATAGATCTAGATATAGATGATTTGAATTTGAAATCGAAGGCTTAAGCCTGCTCGAACCTATTTCCTCTCTTAGAAAATTAATGAATGTTGGATTAAAAATCAATGGAATATTTTTTTACCTCGCCCCTGCCCCCGATATAGAATCCCGTTTAAGCGAATGTATAGATCTAGTAGGCATACACTTTATAATATTCCAATGATATGCATTTAGATCTAGACTTAGAAGACGATGCGTAAAATGTCCCTGAACCTGAATTTAGAGAAACCTTTGCATTTGGGAGTGTGGCTTCTGAGAGCGATAGTCATTCCATGTAGTCGTAGTCCTTTCAAAACCAAAGTTGGATCCCGCCCTGTAACTATATATCTACCTAAATATAAATTTTCTTCATTTTTTATTTGAAAAATGATAACGGTCAAACTAAAGTTTTTCAGTGTGGCCAACGAGCTTGTAATTCTTTTCTTAGACCTACATTTCCACTGTTTCATTTCTAGAAAAATCGTTACAGCCCTTTTGAGATCAGCGTCCAGGTTCCGCCCTCCACGAAGTTCTGACTTGAATAGAGGTGTTGCAAGAAAAAAAAATCTGTAACGTTGTTTCTGCTCTTACTTGGCCAGTCGCCCCCACCGTTACTTAGGATTCCAGCGACCCCCACCGTTACTTAGGATTCCAGCGACCCCCACCGTTCCTTAGGATTCCAGCGACCCCCACCGTTACTTAGGATTCCAGCGACCCTCACCGGTGAGCCAGTTGTCGGTGAGCGATATGTCGGATGAACGAATAGTAGTGTCAGTGAACAATTTGTCGTGTCCCCTATTGCAATGTTTCTAACGGAAGTTTGATGCTTTTTCTTTCCCAGATTGTATTCGGATTACGTTTTTCTGAAGTTTGGGGAAGATCCCGAAAAATTTCATCAGCATGTAGTTCAAGCCATCACCATGATGAAAGACTGCATAGCAATGTACTCTAGAAGGTTTTGTTTCTTTGATGACGACCTACTTCAGAAACTTCCGGTAAATAGTTTTCTTCATTGGCGTATTTAAATATATCTTGATAGTTTTAGTGTACATTGTTATGTGTAGACTCTTCAATTATTTATCAAACTATCACTGAACTCAAGTTTGTCTGTAAGTGTATTTGTTTGCGGTCTACATTTTACAAATCTTGCACCCTTTAGTCTTTTCTGTCAGGAATTAAATAATTTATACTGGTGTGATCAGGACCGGATTTGGGGAATGTCGGCTGGGCCACTTCCCAGGAAACTCCACAAGAGAGAAACCTCTCCTTCCAAAAAATGAGATACAAAACAATATTTAAATTTCAACGGGTCAGCAACTTATACGATTTTTTTGGTTGTTTTTTTTTAGTGGCTCTCAAAAGGGGAAAAGACGCTATTAGTTTTGTGTGGCCTGTCTGTCCGTCTGTCCGTCCGTCCGTCCATCCCGTTTAGATCTCAGAAACTAGAAGAGAAAATAAAAATCGGACATCATGATATTTTAGATCATTCAAAGGTATGATGCAACGGCTGCTTTTTTCTTTTCCGAAAGTGAACCATCTAATTTTAAAAAATTATATATGCAAACAGGTTTTTTTTAAAAATTACACCACTTTTCAATGAAAAACTTCAGGGGAGGTAACTTTTTTTTAAAAAGGTCATGGACTTCTTCATTAATAACTCAAGCTTCATTCATAGATTCGCGCATTGGTACAAAAAATTTGCATCTAAGGTCACAATGGTAAAAGTGTCAATGGATCATTGTAAAATATATTTTCCATTTATTAACTAGCTCATTGAATAGAATACTAATTCAAATGTTGTTATTTTTAAATTGATACGAACTTCGTTTTACTTATAAGTTTCAAAAATAACAAACTACTCTTATAGTGTACACATATGACATATCCTCATTAGAGGGTCTTACACTTGAGACTCTCAATAGGACTACGTAGAGCCGAGATCTAGATATATTTTTAATATATATATATATATATATATATATATATATATATATATATATTATAAATGTATTGATAATTTAAACAAAATTTTAATCAATAAGGCAATTACTTATCTTCTGACAGCTTAGGGGTGCAGATTTATTTATTATGTAAACAATAGTATCACATTTAGAAATAAACCGGATACGAACAGCATACATCATCACTCGGTAACAAAAGGCCTACTATTCATTATCATAACCTTTTTATCTTTTTCTAGATCTAGACTTAAATCTAGTTCTAAACCTAGACTTAGATCTTGAATCTAGATTTAGATCTAAAACTATGTCTAGATCTAGCTAGAACTATATCTAGTTTGTATGACAATTTACAATGGAGATATTGACTTTTATTTTGCAAGGGGAAAGTCTTAAGTCATTTGTACACAAATGTAGCTTAAGTAGGTCAAGAATTATTTTGTTTTTTCGTGTTGCCAATTTATCTAATTTTGTTAGAAGAATAAATCTTTTTTAGTTTCTCTTTATTACATGTAACATGTTATTAATTTTGAATGTATGGATACGGTTAATAATTATTATTTAAAAAAATATAAGTGTACGCTAAATGAAAATATGGAGATGCTATGGAACCGGAAGTCCCGTGTTCGAATCCTGGTGAAGATTCTCGGTGGACCACTTCGGGGGCCGATTTTGAGTTAGTGTTTCCACACAAACCGTTTTTGTAACCTTTTTATTGTAGAGTATTTTTTTCCCGCATTTTTCCCGACATACTTTAAATTTTACGGTTGACAACACTATCAAGGTTAATAAGTGTCCTTTAAGCGTGATCATAGTATACAAATGCGGCTACGGATTTACGTCAGTGCCTCAACCAGAGACCTTAGTTTCCACATACTAAAAAATCGACATTTTTTTAAAAACCAAAATATGCATTGTGATTTTTTTTAAAGAATAAAATTAGAATTAACTGTACCAGCACTCAATTTCTATAATCTATAATATGGCATTCTCTTTTAATATAAGTATTATTCTAAATATTTTTATTAAAGCTTTCGAAAAGTGTAGGAACCTCCACAAAAGTCCTGCCTTCACTTACTTAAATCTGGCCCTGAGCTATTCAGTACATTTTCACGTGCTCTTCCAGGTCAGGATACACGTCAGCTGTTATTCTGTGTTTGTAAAAGAGTGGCTCCAAGTTTTTCCAAGAAGTGCCTTCCACATTATCCGTACCACGGAATACGCCAACGAAATGGAGACGACACTCAAAGAGGCGTTTCACTTCTTGGAATTGCGTAAGATTTTTGTCTATGTTTGCTGTAATCTGCATTATATTATAGTTACAGTTTATATAAGTTAGATAACTAAAACCTAGATTGTACTTTATATTATGCGCTCTATTAAAAGTGGCAGGAGGGTCTCGGTAGCCTTGTTTGGCTACTTACCAGAAGAAGGTAATCTGGGAATCTATATTTTAGCTGCTGTTCGGCCAAACCCAATTATTGAAAGGCATTGGGAGTCAACCCTAAGGAAAATCAGGAGCCGTTACATTTCGGCTATAGCAGCAGACAGTGTACTTTCTGACAGAACCTATGACTGTTGACCTCAAACCTTTTCTTACAATCCTCTACTCTATCAACTGCACGGTCATTACAGTGTGGAAAGAGGGGTGGGTTGGTAATCGCTGTGTGGGCGACAACATTCCTATCCTAGCAAATTCCCAGGCCTTCATTTTATCCCTACCGCACTATGTGGAGAGAAATGGTGACCGAAAAATCTATGGACACCCAGAAAACATTGGGAGAAAAGCGGTGCCAAATAAATAATGTCTCGTTCCTCTACCATCAAAGCGAATGCCACCTAAAGTTAAGTCCTTAACCTGCGTTTTGTGTGGGCGGTAAGGACTCTCCAAAATAAGGCTCCACAGCCGCATGAAAATGTGCCCTTCGAGATGAACAATAGTCACTAAACTAGGCCAACACTATAAAATACTTTATATAACAGATTATAATTCATGCTACATCATGAGGTAGTACCTACGAAATTTGTTTTATATTATACTATATATATTGACCATGGTCAATGAAGACCGTCGCCACGAGACAGCCAACAAAACCAGCACCGTGCTGCCAGAGACAAGGGCTCTACTACGTACATACTACAGAACCTGCAATGAAGAAATGGCCGAGCTGCTGGAGGACCAAAGATTTCTATGGCTGGCCCATTACTCGTCATAGTGGGCGTGAAAAAACAACATTACTCGTGATAGTAGGCATGAAGGAACCATCACTCGTGATAGTAGACATGAAAAAACCATCACTCGTGATAGTAGGCATGAAAGAACCATCACTCGTGATAGTAGGCATGAAAGAACCATCACTCGTGATAGAAGCCATATAAGAACCATTAGGCCTACTCGTGATATATATATACATATATATATATGCCAAAAGCAGTCTTTTTTGGTGAGCTAAAAAGTGGTCGACGTAACAGAGGTGCCTCACGGAAACGCTTTAAAGACAATCTTAGGCGCCAACTTGCCTTAGCTGACATAGAAGAGAGCACCTGGTTGCATGTAGCTTCAGAACGAGACAGCTGGATGTCACTTACAAAGGCTGCGGGATACACATTTGAGGCCAAAGAAAATCCGCTGCCGAAGACAGAAATAGACGGCGAAAAGAAAATCGTAATCGACCACTGGTGGACAATGGTTGTGCTTGCCTTGGTTGTGGTTAAATTTGTAGGTCACTGCTGGGGCTGCGATGAAAAAGTCATGGAAATATAGCTCTCTTATTTCTGTAAGTCGGACTAGAGTTACCCCATGTAACTTTCGAGGCGACAGAGATCGCGGCTCCGAAAAAAAAGATAAGGGGGGGGGGGGGGGAGAATAAGTAATCTTCTCTGTGGGACACTACGCACACACGCCAACTCCCACCCCTTCTTTCCGCACCCGCGCCTTCCTTGCTCTCCAAGGATGCGCTCACAGTCGTTTACCCAAACCCACCCCATTTGGACAACTGTGCCTTTCAGGAAGTGTAAATAGCGGCGTGTGCTACGCCGCGGGTAGGCTCGTACTATATATTATACATTGAATTTGACTATATCTAATGACGGAGATGTATGTTTCACTATTCACTATTATTTGCTTGAACATTGTGTCTGTGTTCCAGCTTCGGTGTCTCCGGACATCATGCAAGACATGGTCAATGAAGACCGTCGCCATAAGACAGCCAACAAAACCAGCACCGTGCTGCCAGAGACAAGGGTGCTACTACGTAGATACTACAGCACCTGCAATGAAGAAATGGCCGAGCTGCTGGATGACCAAAGATTTCTATGGCTGGACCATTACTCGTGATAGTAGGCATGAAAGAACCATCACTCGTCATAATAGGCGTGAAAGAACCATTAGGCCTACTCGTGATATACGTATAGCTTAATGTGACGCTAAATGCCAGACACGAATCATCTAACATATTTCATTGCATTGGACTGAACATTGAAGCTTGTTAGTTAAGTTATATGACAATTAGTCTACACAACAGCAATCGCTGAGATAATGTATAGACATTACTTTTTTTTTTATACTGATGAAATGTATGAATGAAAAAAATAGAATGATTTACTGCGGGTGAGCAATAGGTGAGAAAATCTGTAAACATACACAGAGGAAACATATGGATTTGGACCAAAGTAAATCACGGGATGTTTGGTTCAACTGTATATCTAATTTATGAGTCTGATGTTGAGGCGAAAGTCAATGTATTGGGTAGTATATGGTAGGTAACGTAGTTTTGGTCAGCATCCCACTTCGGAAAAAAAAAATAGGTGAATTAGTCCAAGACTACCATGATACTTATTTTGTTTTAAAACACCATGGTAAAAACACCAGGGTAAATATCCTTTCTTTTTTTCCATTGCTTCTGTATGACGCATCTTTCATGCTTAGAGCCTGTTCAGTGCGCTATGATCCAATCTCTTTTACAGACTTGTATGTTTGTGGGTGGGAGGTATCTAGTAAAAGGGTTTCCGTTTTGCCTTCAGGCTATAGCTCTAGTAGCGATTCCAACACGAGCTTCTTTGATAGCAAGCCAAGTGGTTTATGCCACTCTGCCACACATCCCATGGTACATAGCAGACTATCCTTGTGGGTGGCTCTCCCCCCTGGTGGGCAATATACTCCTCGTACAATTCAACACGTTAAAAATACAACCCTAACCTTTGCAAATATTTTACGGTGTCGAATTTAATACAAAATTATTGAAACGAAAAATCCGTTTTAACACGATTGGAATTCATTTTAAAAAGAAATTATAGTGTTACTATCAATTCATTATTTCGTTTATTTGTTTAGATCAGCCGTCCATTTGTGTGAATAAAAATATATGTATATATTTAAGACTTACTCTATCTATTTCATAGCGGATAACTTTCCACAACTGGTTTTAAAAACAGGCACACTCCTAGTAAAAAGAAAACAAAACCTATTATTTTATGTAGTTAAATGCGGACTTAAATTTGTCAGATTAAACACACACAAGTACTCACACACTGAAATACTCACGCTGACACATAAACAATCACAAATATGCTTCCGCGGACTGTTGTTGAAGTCGTAAGAAGGGAAACAATTCGAATTTGTATGTTGTTAATTTTGCAATTTTTTTAGTTACCTCCTTCAGTTTAAACTAGAAGTTTAGCATATGTAGTATTTTTTTTTTTATTTACGCGTGATATTTTTTTTTTGAGGAAAAAAAGAATTTAACAAAATATTTTAAAAAAGACAATACCACTTTTATACAACTTATAGAGTGATTATTTTTCCCTTGATAACTAATGAATGTGAGATTTGTATAAAACGCACAAAACATTTTTCCGCCCTCTTCCCCCGCCCCCCCCCCCCCCCCCCCCCCATTACGGAAATAATCCTGGTAAAGCGAATGTATAAATCTACTAGACTTTTTAATATTATAATGATAGTCAGATCTAGACCATAGACATAAAATATATGATTTTAAGAGTTTAGACTTATAACTCTTGAGGGAAAACTGCCTACGTCTACTACATGTGAAAATATTAAAAGTCGTTTGGTCTGTATTCATTTCTTTTAATACTTTGAAAAATTAAAACAGTCAAACTAGAGTATCCACCGAGTGGCCAACAAGCTAGTACTTCTTTTCCAAACGATATACATCAACTCAAATTTACAGGGAAATTTTTAGAGTCGTTTTCGAGAATCGCATCACACCCACCTATAAAGTTATACTCCGAAAGTGTGACTTTTAATAATATATATAAACCTTTATGGATGTTAGAGATGGTTGCATGGTCGTGTGCTGTGCGCAGCGAACTATCGTCACGAAGGTCCCTAGTTCAAAACGTACTCGTTGCTATCCCCGTAGGACATAATAATATACAATACTATTTTTGTTTTATCCGACTGAAGGTCCACGATCTGCACAACAAAAATGTGACAATGTCACATTCTTTTATCATCACAAAGATAATATTAGAGACTATTAGGGCCTAATTGTAATACAAACCAAGGTACTCGTGTGTCAATGTTGATTATATGTACATTATTTATTTGTATTTATTTCCATATGTATTCAGTATTATTGATTGGTAGGCTGACACAAAATACAATTCTTGTGGGTACAAAAAGTTTATTCATTATCACAATGTCATATTTATTATGCCTAATAAACAGCGTAAACAAACAATGAGAGAAAAAAAAAGTGCTTGATAAAGGTGTATCATGATTGCTGGTAGAACCTCGGTTAGAATCTCTTTCTCTCTCTCTCTCTCTCTCTGTATATATATAATATATATATATAAACGGTTTTGATTTCTTTTCGGCACATACATACATACATACATATATACGTATATGTATGTGCCGAAAAGAAATCAAAACCGTTTGACCAATCTTGATAAAACTTAGCTTAAATGTTCCTTGGGTGCTAACTTAGACCGTAGTGTATGTATTGTAGCCCTAAAACAAACTTAAAACCCTCAAAAAAAAGTCGACCATCTCTTTGAAAGTATAGTATCTTATAAATCTAGGCCATGTTTACTATGTTGACATGAGAAAAGATCGAATAGATCTAGATCTAGAACTAATTTTAAGAACTAAAAATTGCTCAGATAGTTTTTTACTTTGACACATGAAAATACTAAATATAGTCCATTGATTTCATTATTTAATAAAATTAAAATTCTTTCCTTATATCTGCGAATTTAGAATTCCTGGGTACATTCTTTTATTAGACATTACCGAAAGGGTACACATCTCTCTATTCCTAGGTCTAAAACTCTAATTCAAATGATAGAACTTCTCTTCTTAAAGACAGTTTTATACTTTAACACATGAAAATTCTAATTATAGTACATTCATTTCATATTTTAATCAAATTAACATTCAAATCTGTTTTTCCTAAGCATTTTTTTTATACATTCATTCGCTAAAGCTGCGAAGCCGTGTTAAGATATATTCATTCATGAATCGCGTACTAAAAACGGTCACGCATGCGCAGAGCAAAGCCTTCTCGCAGCGCAGAATGAACTCTCCAAGCCATACACTGACAAACCTCTTCTCTTTTGTGATGTTTAAACATTTTTTCTACTGTTACTCTATTCTGAACTTAAAGTGTTCGAAAGTATTTCAAATCTCAAATCTATTTTTTCATGTTGACATTGTCTCAAATGCACTGTAGATACCTCAGAATATTCATATTTGTTGGTTTTCAATACCAGAAATAGTGTTCGCTGGGGGAGTTGGGGGAGTTCCTAGCGCTCCCCCAGGCCCCTTTGCTAGTAATGGCGGGGAGTCTACAATTTTTCCACTAACTCCTGGAAGAACCAATTCTATGGCACAATAAACGTCTTCAGAAAGAATGATGGGTCAGAATGTAATAAAGATTATGTACACACACACACATACATACATTTAAATATTTTTTTCGCGGGGGGAAGGGGGGGGGGGAAATCCCCCCAAACCCCCACCTTCCGAAAAAAATATCCTGGCAACGCCCATGGCTGATATACAATTTGTACAAAAGCGCATTCTTCCCTAATGCTATTAGAGCATGGAATGGGTTGCCTTAGCTAGCCAGGAAAATCAGTGACTTGGCAGAATTTATGTCATTGGTTTTAATATGCATGACTAAATGCATGACGCGTAGGACGTAATCATCTTCTATTTTGAGGTAACGTCTGTATCGTATAAGAAGATAAGATAAGATATACAAAAAAGGTTTGTTATAAAAGAAGTAGACCATTTTTTTTTAAATGTACAATTAAATTTTTTTTTTATTATCAATCAGGTCGATCCATTCTTAGACCACATCTTTAAAATTTCGCCGTGACAGCGTAGCCGGTATTAGCACATTATTTCATGCAAATCTTTTGGAGTGAGTGATATCTTTTAAGTTATTTATTAAAATAAACGTAATATTATCACTATATAAAGAGATTATTGGCAGTTTAAAACATGAAATGGATATACTAAGTGTTTGGCACTGTGAACGTGTGTAAATATGTGTGAATATATGTGAATATATGTGAATATGTGTGAAATAAGCATTAAAGCACAAGTTCCATGTCTCTATAGTAGCAACAGTCTAATGACAAAGTCACGTGAGGAATCATCTTAAAACTCAACTAGCAAAGATGTTTACCACGAACGACTGTACAACTGTTTATATGGAGACACGGCCATATCGACATGAGGAAACAGTCGTCTGAAAGTTAACCCAATGACTTCTGCTAGAAGAAAAAAAGATAAAAAACACAGTACTGTGGAGTTTTTTAAAATATTTTGGAACAAAACAAAAACGGAGCGGATGGGGAGCTAGACTGAGAAAACAAGCTAGACAACAGTCTTTTTAAAAATAGCTCTAGTCAACTTGTAACTTCTAGGAAATGGTTTAGCTGAACAAGCTGCTTGGAGGTACAGCCCAACGACCAAATATCAACAAAGCTGGGGGGGGGGGGGGGTTGAAAGGGCATCACTTTTGAAGTGATTTGTTTCCTTTTAGAGAGAAAGAAAGAGAGAGGGAGAAAGGGAAAGAAAGAGAGAGGGGAAGAGAGGGTGAGAGAGAGAGTGTGTGTGTAATGTTTGTTTGTAATGTTTGTAATGTTTGTGTGTAATGTTTGATAAAATGAATACTCGGCGCTGTTGACCTACGACGTCACGTGTGACCCTGTGCTGGACAGAGTGGGACGAATAGATCAAATTATCCGGAACCAAAGTGTCATTGGAAGGTTGTCATAATATGGAAAGTACTTGAACCACTAGGAGTACAAACTCTTTGAAGGGCCGCCATAACCTGGGAAAGAGTGCAGCGATCATCCAGTCAAAATGTAGTGACAATAGTTACATAAATCCGAAGCAGCTTCATTTTATAATCTCGATGTTCCACATTGTCACAAGCGTTGATGAAACGACTATATGTATTTAAATCAAATACAAATAAACAGAGCAAATATCTGGCACACAAACTCGAGCTCGGCCCCTGAGAGTCTATCATAATCACACATTATTCACCCACAAACATTGGGCCTAAATCATAACATTAACCTCCAATTGACCAATAATATAATTTTTATTATCAGAACAGAAGAATGGAAACGTGGATGCTCTCCTGCCATCAATTAGTTCGCCATACAGAATGTCTAGGGTAAATCGACACTAACAGTTGGGAAAAAAAGAGGCACTAAACGGATCCACTTAGAAAGCAAAAAGGAAGGATTGCAGGTAGCATACACACCCAAAAGTAGAAAGAAAGGTGAAACAGGGACTGGTGCTCAGACTGTGACCGCAGCTGTGTATCAAGGACTGGCCTCTTTAGTCAAGTGAGACATTGCAAAGGGAAAAGATGTTCTCTTGAGACGTCAACTGCAACAGATTCACAGAAAGAATGTGTCTAGATCATAATGGGATTGAGCCTTGACCTTATTTGAACATTTGTTTCAGTTTTTTTGTTATTGTTTTGTAAAATCTTGCTGCCATTTCTGTATCTTCTCTTAGCTACAAAACGAGGGTCAGCCTTGACTTTTGTTTTTCACAACTGCTCACATTTTATAACCTTACTGGATTAGCCAGCTTTTAATTAGTTCTTGTTTCACAACCACTAAATCTGAGCTATGTACTGATATTGAACTTATATCCTCAGTCGAATTTTTTTTCCTTTTTATTTATAACACAAAGTTTGTCAAAGTCTAAATAAAGCTGTAGACCTAGTACTAAAGGCTACCTGTCAAGTGGGTTCACCAATACTAGTTATACGTGGGCCTACTCGTCTCGCGAGTTGTTGTTTTTTCCTGTCCTCGCGGCCGACGTTGGTCTTCTTTCTGTTTAATTTAGTTACCTGTCTATTTATGTGTTTTCTTTTATCTCAGCCCCACCCGTCTCTCCTAGCGTTCATTCAACGCCCCAAGACTACTAAAACTAGATCTAGTTTTTGTCGTGTAGGCGGAATGAGTGTGTCGTGTGTAGTCGCTTAAACATGCTGAGACCTTATGAATAAAGCCTAACCGTTCTTCCCTTAACAGGCCCTACTAAGGTGTGTTTCGTTTCGCTTGAAACTTTCCTTGTTCATTTTTAGCTAACTCGGGTCATAATGTGTTCAAATATTGGCGCTGTCTGACTCGCTAATTTTGTTTTGTTTCGCATTCAAAAATCTGTTAGTTACCGTCGGCTTTGATTTTGTCTCGTGTTGACACTTGTGTTCGCGTCTGTTTACTGTCTCACGGTGTAAATACGGATGCGCTATGACCATGAGTGGCCCGGAATGGAAATCCTGCTAATGACTTGGTCAACATGTAAATACGAGCAGCCGATTAGACTCTTCTGACTTTACGTCACAAAATGTCTCAAAAACGTTAACATTGGTGACAGAAGTCCCAGTGTTGGAGAATCGCTTATTTAACCAACCGTTTCGGAGTTAGCAGTTTTAATAATAATAATAATATTTATGTTATTTATGATTGTGTACAATTAATTCTTGAAATGGATTATTTATTTGTGTATTCATAAAAAAAAAAAAATTCATTGAAGGCCATTGCTGATTGCAAAGGAGAAAAATGTCTCAAAGATATAATTCTCTGAGATTAAACTATAACTGTATTGGAGGTCAATATGGAAAAATTCTGTACATATCTCCTGGTCTTGCACAGAATGACCACACTACAGGTAAAAAAAAATTATTGGTTACCATTAACTAATTCTTCTATAGATGTTGCCTGTTTTCACTGAGGATGACCATCAAGTCTTATCTTATCTAGTCTAGATCTTATTCTTTCTTTTGCATAGCTTCTTAAATTTGGTTCTAAACCAGACCTTATAGATGAATATATATAGATCAGATAGACCTATTAAATTTTCTATATTTTCTTTTATGGATTTTAATGCAATTTCAGAGGTTGGTTAATGTCTTTTTCCGCTAAAAATAATTTTTGAGAATTGATTTTCGTCTATATCTAATCTATATACTAAATCTATATAGTACATCCTAAATATATATACTAGATCTATATACTAAAGTGATCTATATACTACATCCTAGATGTACATACCAGATCTATCTATATACATTTAAAAATTATGACGCTTTTTAGTTTGAGGGGACAAAAAATAGAAAAACAACTATCAATAAGAATTTAATTACTTTCTATGTAGACCTAAGTGATACTTTTTATCTGCCTTAACATCACCCCCAAATTAGTAATTATAGATCTTTTTTTAAAAGTATTTTTATATCATTATTTCAATGGGAGTAGCCAGTAGGCTACAAGCTAGCCAAGTATAGGCATATACTTCTGGTCATTCCTTTTGTACCAGGAGTGTATCATACTAGATCAAATAAGTTGTCTGCCAGATTTACCGACTCATTGAAGCGAGGAGTGCTATAGATTTGTATCGTTTAAGTGTGGTCAGTGCTAGGATCAGCCCACAGCTGTAATGAGAAGTGTTTGTAGACCTTTTCATACATATACTCTAGACGCTGTCAAACCGCGATTTTCGTCGATAACAACATACTGTAAAAATTGAAGTTAATTTTTGCTGTGGTTAGCACTTTAATGGTGGTGTGTCGGCTGAGTGGGTCTTTAGTTCGAATCTTGGTGAAGACTGGGATTTCGAATTTCTGGATTAAAACGACGCCTCTGAGTCTACCCAAGTCTACCTGACATACGTTGTGTAAGTCAAGACGGTTGACTATTGTGTCTCTTTCACATTCGGCCATACTTTATTTGCTCTCATAGATGAAAAACTCTGAAAGAGGTACAAATTATTATTTTTGTTACTAGCTCTTCAATATGACTTCAAAACGAATGGCTTACTTGTCGTGTGCTATTCGATCTGCATAGTCCCTGGTACGAACCCTTCCGCTGTCATCACCTGTTGGAGGCAAGGACATAATTATCATCAAATGTGAAAGACACCTGAAGCATGTAACTCAAAACAAAACACTACTTCTCTCCAGAAAAAATAATACAAAATTATTGAAGCATCCAATAACATTCTCTACATTTTGTCTCTAATGTAAGGAAAAAAAATGAGCTAGTTTGTGGTTTATTATTATTACAATATGGTGATGTTTTAATGTAATATGATATACAGACTTCCCTTGTAAAAATTTAAACGTCTCTGATGTCAACTGGAAATAATTACGAGTGGGATTAAAATGTCAAAGCAAAATAACGTCGTTTCAAAGCTCGTGCCATTCTGTCATTAAGAAATGTCGACAAAAGGTCCAGCTTCAAGGTCATTGCATCAAAGGTCCATCGTCAAGGTCATTTAAGGTCATGTGTAAGAAAATAAAAAGAACCATGTCCATATCTCGTAATATTTTCGTCTATGTAAATTTTTTTTTATTGCAATGGGACATAAAGATGAAAGAAATACTAGCAGACGACACAGTTTTGTGGACATATCTTTTCACCCAGCTGACGAATCCCGAAATATTTTTTATTCTAATGAAATTAGGCGAAAATGGCAACCGAAGAGTACAGAATGCACCACAAAACTGAGCATGACTCTTCAGTTGCTAAAAACGAAATTACCCCCTTCCCCTTTTTTTTCCTATAAATTTTTTTTTCTACAAAGTTCCTATGTAATTTTTTTTTCTTTGTGTTCTCACATTGCTGTGCTTTGAATTTAATGTTAAACCTTCAACTCATCAAAAGTCGAAAACCCGTCGAGCCGCCTTCTCGGGTTTACGTGTTTTTTGAGTTATACAGACACAATGGCAACAATGTGACTCATGTTGAAGTGTAAGCATGCAATGAAAGACCAATACTAGGAAGAAAGAATATTTAAAGTAATTTTAGCTGCCCGAAAAAAACAACAACAACAAAATAGTTTCCCTGTTTAGATCTAAAATAATCAATAGTACCCCTATCAGACTTTGCTTTTTTAGGTAAAGGTCATCTGTTTCTGTGGCCTACGGTTAACGACGAACCGCCTTTACTTTTCGCCAACTAATGTCAGGTACCCATTAGAGCTGGGTGGACTCGGAGACGCTTAAAGATCCCAAAGAAATCTCAGTCTTCACCAGGATTCGAACACCGGACCCTCGGTTTGGAAGCCAAGCGCTTTACCGCCCAGCCACCGCGCCTCCCCGGTGAACAAAAACGGTATCCTATTTGGTCAGTTCAGAATCACTCATGTGAGCGTAAACTCGATGCAAGTGTGTCTGTGGTCAACCACAAACGAGTTTAGGTATTTTATTTCGTCATTTTGTTTATTTAGTTTAATTTTATTGGGGGAGGGGGGGATATCGGGCATCACTAATTAATACAACTAAAAGGAGGGAAGGGGTATGTAGAAGGTTTGATTTCCATTTCTGTCATGTTACTTTCAGAATAGAAGAGTTTAAATTTTTTTTTTTTCTTTCACTTTGAAAGACTTAAACAAAATAAAGATCTAAAGGGATATATTTCTTTTCAATCGAAAGAACTGATTCTTAAATTCATAAAACATTGATTTTTTTTCTGTGTGTTAAAAAAAATATATTAAAAAAAAAAAATTTGCGCGTGAAATACAATACCCGTCTGTTGTACTGATAAGAAAGATTTATCGTTTAGTGAATACCATGACAGATACTTTAGAGGTTCACTATATTGGTAACAGGTGTAGTTAACAGCTACCAATTAGTACTCATAAAGTCTCATCACCTCAACACAAAATACTTGGGACTAGATTTATAACAAAAGTATTTAGATTACATGAACTGGACGACAGTTTGTGGGTATGTCTAGTTGTCATCTTTAATGGCAGCATAAACAATGTGCCTTGTGTTCAACTAACTTCCATGTGGCATTGAGTGTAGCAGAGTTCCTTTGACCCTAGCTCTGTAAATTAATGAATGTAAAAAAAAAAACTCCTTTGCGGCCCACGTGGGTTGGTTCAACTCATACATTTCTTGCAAACTCTCACTCCACACATTTATTTGTCCACTCTTGTGCTACAAGTTTTAGACATTAAGAATGAATATTATTAAATATCAGCCCAAACTATCTGCAGGGAGATGTCAGCGGGCTCAAAACTCATACACCACACGACAATTAAAGACAATAATTATCGTTATCAGACCGTAGAAGAAAAACAATTATAATTGTGATCTTAGTTTTTAATTAATTAAAATGAGATTTTTTCCCTTCTTTATTGAAACATAGCTCACATATCTACTTAGGAGAATATTGCCATAAGAAAACCACAAAACCAGTAAGAAAGTTTGTGTGGAAACAAACTCAAAATCGGCCCTAGAAGTGCTCCACTCAGGCGGGTTTCAATATTTTCAGCATTAAACTGAAAAAAAAAATTCTTGGTACAAAATTTCGATTACTCATTATATTTTTCGATAGTGTTTATTGACCATGGCTATGTACATATGAAATCTGTGTAAACAGGAACTTTTTTTATCATTAAGAAAAAAAAAAGGTTGATATGTATTTGCATACATATGAATACTTTATTTTAAAAGGAAAAGACCTACAAGAGTCGTTGCACGTAAGTTGAACTCATATAGACTTACATTTTCAGCAATGCTATTATTATTATTTTTTTTTTTTAGAATTGTACACAGAAAGCGCAAACCCAATACAAGTTTTTTCCTTAAAGGGGCTGTTAAAAAGGGTACAATTAAATTTTAATATCGTTAGATCTTTTAGTTGTTTTTTTTTTTAAACTTTAAAAAAAAAATCTTCCCTTCTTTTATCCTGTCAGTTGATTTGAACTATGGCTGAGGTCCAAGAACCTGACATTTTCACACGACTTCCACTTTATGTGGCTTTTGACGTGATCCGTTTTTAACGATCCAAAGCCCTCTGTATTATTTAAGCATTTAAAAGTGATTTAAATCGATATTTAGAGTCGAACTCTTTCAGGACTAAGTGATTGTAAAAACGTAAATATGTGTATATAACTATATCAGATGATGTTGTAACGTCTGTCTGATCTGCTGGTGGTCTAGGCGTGTGACGTTTTCATTGTTAGCAGTTTGGACGATTGACGGGATTGAAAGTGAACAGATAAATGGGTCTTATCTGTCAGAATGTTGTTTTTTTTTTGGGGGGGGGGGGGGGTAAATTTTAAATGCCCGAACTAGGCAATGAGTACATTTAGAATCTTTTATTAACTTGTAGATTCTGAGTTTAGGTTTGCACTAACACGAGAATAGGAAGAAGCAGTTAATTCTTTCGTTTTGCATTGGAGATTTTCAGGATAAACTAAACAATGTCAAGGACGCTAAACTAAATATCAAGCACGTTAAATTTAGCTTCAATGTTGCCAACTCAATACAAATAAAACTGAGCAACAAACAGAATTGATTCTCTAGACCAGGGGTTCTCAACCTGTGGGTCGCGACCCCCTTGGGGGTCGATTGGCGATTTGCCAGGGGTCGCCTAAGACCATCGAAAATATAGATTATTATTGTATATTTTTCTACTGCCGAATGTGTGTGTGTGGGGGTGGGGGGCAGATACACGGATTGAAAAAGGGGTCGCCGGTTGAGAACCGCTGCTCTAGTGCTATACAGTGCTCCCAAACTATAACACCGACCTATATATATATATATATATTATACCTAGACTTAACACGGAAACAAATTCTTATCTGATAATTATCAGATCTCAGATATAGATATATATATATATATATATATATAGGTATATGTATATATATATATATATATATATAGGTATATGTATATATATATATATATATATATATATATATGTATGTATATAAATAGTTATAGATAGATAGATAGATATAGATATAGATAGATAGATAGATAGATAGATAGATAGATAGATAGATAGATAGTTTGTTATTCAAGCCCCGAATCTATGAAAATCGATCTTTTCTTCTTAGAAAAGAAAAAATCTTTAATTTTCTAAGTTTAGAAATAATGCAAAACCTTTCTGCGGATTCTAAATAGAATTGGCTATTAAATCTATTGAATAAAGCCTTTTCCTGTTAATTTCCAGTTTGATAGTGTTTCAAAAATCCTAGATCAAAATAATTCAAGTCTATTGATTTTAATCATCTTTCGTACATTCAAATAGATTAAATCCCTAGATCTTTCTAGATTAAGCATCTAAAAATTGAAAAAAAAAAAATAATGCTCTTATTTTCGATGTTTAATCACTAGATTAAGATCTAAACATTAAATTATATGTTACATACATTAGGGTGGGAAAAAAACCAACTTTACTTCTTATAACTACCTTACAAAATAAGCCTTGTTTCAGCTTTTCTGAAGTTTTTCACGACATTTTTGTGTAGTGTTAGAGATCCAGTTTAGATATTGTATATATATATATATATATATTTATTTATTTATTTATATATATATATGTCTGTGGTCTAGGTATAATAAATGTCTGTGATTATAACTTCATTTCCTTTATTTTGTACACACCGAATACGCCAAAAGCTATTTATAGTTGTTGTTTTTTTCGACCTAGATAAAGAGCTCTGCTCGATTCTAATTGAGTTACTTTGGTAGATATTCCTTCTCTGCTCCTGTGGACAATGTCATGTTTTATTCTCTTCTTTTCTTTCAAGCAATCTTACATTCTCGGTGTTCATACTTAGCTACCAACTGTAATCTTACATTCTCGGTGTTCATACTTAGCTACCAACTGTAATCTTACATTCTCGGTGTTCATACTTAGCTACCAACTGTAATCTTACATTCTCGGTGTTCATACATAGTTTCAAACTGTAATCTTACATTCTCGGTGTTCATACTTAGTTTCAAACTGTAATCTTACATTCTCGGTGTTCATACATAGTTTCAAACTGTAATCTTACATTCTCGGTGTTCATACTTAGCTACCAACTGTAATCTTACATTCTCGGTGTTCATACATAGTTTCAAACTGTAATCTTACATTCTCGGTGTTCATACTTAGTTTCAAACTGTAATCTTACATTCTCGGTGTTCATACATAGTTTCAAACTGTAATCTTACATTCTCGATGTTTATACTTTGTTACCAACTGCAATTATTACGATGGAAAATTCTACTTTTCATCCTTAATGTTATAATCAGGTTCCACTGACTCTATCGTTCCCAATTTAATTAACTTTACTCCTGTAAATGTAATGCCCCCCCCTCTTGTTCAGGTTCTATCGATACTTGTCGCTACTATTGATTATTTGCCTCGCTGCTCTAATCAATTATTAAATCACAAATCAATTTTTTTTTGTTTATCATGCAGCTTCGAGTGCGTAGACAGCATCAAGTAGTTCACCTCTAAATCATGGAGATCTTTAAACTCGATACTATCCCATATAACTATAACTTTATTAAGTTTTTGATTCCCATAATGCATGTGTACTTATGGGGGACTGTCTCTTGTAACGCATATATTTACAGTCGACAATTATCTTTTGCGTTTTCGTATAAATAGAAAATCACTATTTCAAGATTTAGAAGATTCATTCCAATTTATGAACTTAATAATCTGGCTATTTATGTAAGTTGAACTCGACATTTATGTTTATTTGGTCGATTTCAAGAAATTCAGTTTTCATTACTACTCTTGGCGAGGACTCAGTGGCTGTCCAATGCTTGGCCAGGGCTAGTTAACTTTGGCAACTTAACATGCAGAGAGTTAGATTGTTTGTAAAATCGGGTCTTTCTACATGCGTTTTTTTTTTTTGGTCTTAAGACCCAAAGGCCTAGCCAGTTTACAATAATCAAACTTTCTGAATGTTTGAGAACATCTGGTCGTTCTTTTAACATCTTTTCTGTTATACATACAGGATTTTTAAAAAAAAAGTATACATAAAAAGGATTTTTTACATTATACAAATAGGATTTTTTCAAATTAACGATAACTGTCAGTTCTAAAGAAATATTTTTTAAATTTTAGATAATTAGTTCACACTAAAAAAAAAGCATTCATATTAAAATCTTGTCTTGTGCTGATAGACACCAAGTCTTTTGTTGAGAAAAATTAATGTTCTTGCTATTCAATTTAAAAAGTACCTTGCTGTTCAGTGCATACCCCTTCCACCCTCACACACGCCCCCACACAGAGACACACCTCGCACACACACACACTCAAAAGTATCAGGGCATTGATTTCACAGTTACGACAATCTAAGACTTTTAAACTGTGTAATACACCGCAGTTTATGGCGACATTGAGCCGGGCCTCAAAATCCATTCAAAAGATAACAAAAAATTAACATAATGAATAGCATGTGCTTTGAATATAATCTTCTAAGACCTGGTTCTGTGTGTCTACGATATATCGGTAGTTCTGTGTATTGTTTAGCACTGGGTGATTCTTAGAGATAGCATTGGGTGATTCTTATAGATAGCAGTGGGTGTTTTAAGGTTTATAAGTTTAAAGTTTATAGTAGACTTAAAGTTTGGTATAGGTGTTAACGTTTACATTTGGTTTCAAATTCAATAGATTTATGCAGATTTTTGCAGACACCAATTCAGGTGATACATATCTCTGGTAAAACATCACATCTGGTGACACCACATCTGGTGAGACACCACATGTAGTGAGACACCACATCTGGTGAGACACCACATGTAATGAGACACCACATGTGGTAAGACACCTCTTCTGATGGGACACCACATCTGGTGAGACACCACATGTAATGAGACACCACATCTGGTGAGACACCACATGTAATGAGACACCACATCTGGTGAGACACCTCTTCTGATGGGACACCACATCTGGTGAGACACCACATCTGGTGAGACACCTCTTCTGGTGAGACACCTCTTCTGGTGAGACACCACTTCTGTTGAGACACCACTTCTGTTAAGACACACTTTAAAGTGTCGCTCTCTTAAAAAATGGTGCGAAAGGTTTTCTGGTCCAATCTTTTGATATCCTTCTCTTTCCTCCTCTTTCTATCTCTCTCTCTCTCTTTTATAATTTAAAGAAAAACCTCGGATTACATGTAGATGCTTCACACATAAAACCAGTGGCGTAGCATCCATGGCGCAAAGGGGTATAAGTTTTCTAAACATTGTCCTAGCATGCATGTTATTTCTCACTTTGCCTATGACATTTTGTTCAGAAGAGCTGTCATTCTCGGAATGGCCATTGATACAAACAAATATTTAAAAGCTCTATGACACAGAGCAAGTTATCTTCACTTGATGCTCTTTCTATTGAGGGAGAAACAGACAAAAGTTTACAAATAGATCCACTAGTTTTGGACTTTGCTAATCAAAAGGACAGAAAAATGAAATTTAGAAATTTGCACATAGTCGATGACAATGTATGAATCAATACAAAAATTAAACCAATATTAATCAATTATTTAATCAATTGGTGGTAATTCATTAATTTTGTATTATATAGAAAAAAAGGGAGTTAAAGTATGCAATACTTAGAGATATGGCAGTGATTTTGCGATTTAGGTTCTTTCCCTTAGATAGAGCACTTGTTTCATTATGAAACTTGTTTACTGAATACATTGCTGACAGACTCGTGTACATAGTTGACATTCTTTGATCGTCTTTTCAGTCCTTCCGTTGAAAACTCAAATCTGATCAAACACTCTGGCGCAACGTTTAAACACCTGCCACCTCCAGCTCAACCCCCCAATCAGAACTCATGACGTTATTTCAGTCACATGCCTCACACCTACAGCATACTTTCGCCCCAAACCGGTTTTCGTTTTTTTTTCCTCCCCCATAAAATTGCCTCTTTGAATATATTTAGTCTTAGCAGGATTGTCATCGGTGATGCACGTCACGGAAAATGATGGCTACCAGGTTGTTTGGTATGCTCTCTGTGCTGTAGTTTAGATAGTCCCGGGTTCGAACCTTAATTTCCGCCATGCTCCGTCGCTCAGCGGGATGTTTGGGTTATACAATTCTGAAGAAACATCCGAAACATAAAATAATCAACACACAAAAACAAAGAAATGAAATATAAAATCTGATTATAATTTTGTTGGTCAGCTGTAATCAAACTTGTTATTCTTTTTACAAGTAACACAAAAATCAATTTCTCTTTTATGAGGCTGATGATGGCCTACAATTTCTCTTTTATGAGGCTGATGATGGCCTACAATTTACTTTATGAGGCTGATGATGGCCTACAATTTACTTTCTCCATACAAGATCCTCTATTTAATAAAAACTATTTAATATATCAAGGCTGCGGGCAAAAACCAAGGTTAGGAAGCTACTCGTCAGGGAACTCCTGTATGCTGATGATGCAGCTATTGTAGCTGATTCTGATATTCAGCTACAGTGCCTGGTTGACAAATTATCTGCTGCTTGCCTGAAGTTCGGCTTAAACATCAGTCAAAGCAAGACTAAGATACTTGTCCAAAACACAAACACTGCACCTCAAGTAAGCATTAATGGCCAACCACTAGAAATTGTTGATCACTTTTGTTACCTTGGCTCCATCATATCCAACAACACCCTACTGGATAAAGACATAAACAACAGGATAGCCAAGGCAATGGCCACCATGTCACGGCTGCATTTATTGCTGACTAACAGTACTAAAGCCCTAGTCTACCGGACCTGTGTGTTGAGCACCTTGCTGTACGGAAGTGAAACATGGTCAACCTACTCATGGCAGGAAAAAAAGCTGAATGTTTTCCACCTCCGATGCCTAAGGCGGATCTTTAAAATAAGGTGGCAAGATAAGATAACCAATGAGGAAGTGCTACAAAGAGCAGGGTGCCAGGACATCCGCTCTGTTATCAGCAGCAGACGCCTTGGCTGGCTTGGCCACGTTCGTAGAATGCCAGAAAGTCGACTTCCACAGGACATCCTGTATGGCGATCTAATAGAAGGCAGGAGAGCCGCTGGTCGCCCACTTTTATGTTATACGGATGTATGCAAACTCGACATGAAGCTCTTCAAAATCGACACTGGCAACTGGGAAGAGGTGTCACTGGACAGATCCTCATGGAGAGAGAGCATAAAGGAAGGGTCAAAGATTGCAGATGTCATACACAACAGAAGCAGAAAGAAGGGTGAAAATGCAATGGCGCCTGGTGATTATATATGCCCAACCTGCGATCGCAGCTGTGTATCAAGGATTGGCCTCTTTAGTCACACAAGAAGTTGCAAAGGGAAAAGATCGTCTCTCGAGACGTAAAATGCCACAGACAGACAATTTACTTTATGAGGCTGATGATGGCCTACAATTTACTTTATGAGGCTGATGATGGCCTACAATTTTCAAATCTTTTTTATTTCTTATACTTCGCTATTGTATGGAGTCTTTCAACTGAGCTCTTAACTATCAAGTTCTTTTATTAACTGTCCAGCTTATGGTTTAATGAGACGCGGTGGCTGAGTGGTAAAGCGGGTTCCGGAGTTCGAATCTTGTTGAAGACTGGCATTTTTAATCTCAGAATCTTCGGGCGCCTCTAAGTCCACCCAGCTCTAATTGGTACCTGACATTAGTTGAGGAAAAGTAAAGTGGTTGTGCTGGCCACAGGACACACTCGTTAACCGTAGGCCACAGAAACAGATAATCTTTACGCCATCTGCACTATAGATCACAAGGTCTGAAAGGATAACTTTAATTTTTTTTAATGGTTTCTACATAATACGGTGCAGAAAATGTTCATGAACATCTATTTACTCATTCTACTCTTTAGTAAATACAAAGAAACAGTTGAGTCGATTGCGGGAATTCCCTCTAAAGACGTGTTGGAAAAAAAAGGACGTAAAGCTCAATTGAATTTGTATTTTGGGAAATTGTATCTGTCAAAGCAATCTGTGTGGCGAATACGTTAGTTATTTTTCCCCAAATATATAAGCCTGAAGAAACTGTCTAATTTATAGGAAAGTCGTTTTTGAAAAACCCGTCCATTTCTCGAACTTTTTGAACCCATGAAGAGTTTGCAATTTAATAGGAGGAATCAGAATCTAAGAATATTATGTAGGTTGATGTATTTTTGAATGAAAAAAAACGCAGAAAGAGAAAAATGCAGAGAGAGAGAGAGAGAGACACTGGCATGGTCAAAAGGGGCGGGGGTAGAAAATCACAGTAACAGAGAGGCAGAGAAAGCATAGAGTGGATGTCTGAGAGAGAGAAAGAGAGAGAGGCAGTGAGAGAAAGAGAACGATTTATCTTTTTAAGATTCCCAGTATTTGAAGTAATGCTTTGTTTAACCATTATTTCTTCAGAATTTCATTTTATTGTGCTCCCCCCCCCCCCGCCAAAACAATCTTTCTCTCGGAAAGACTAGATTGACCTAACGACACGCATAGGATGTAATCCTCTTCTCATTTGAAGTCATGTCTGTATTTTATAAGATATAATCCATTGTACATTCACATTAGTAGCAAAACTGTTTGTCTACCCCTCCCATTTTTTGTTGCGTCTATTCTCCTCATCGAATGGACAAACAAAACAAGTTTTGGGAGACTGGGGAAGCAGCAGTTGACTCAGTCAGTCGTGGATGTCACGAGCTAATGTACCTGTCCTATTTGTGTTCACATTTCTTTGCAAGTAGTGTACGAACTGGTCACGCTCCACTTCACACGCGTGTTTTCGTCCTCACTTTGAATGTTTAGAACTGAGAGATGACCTAGATCTTGTCACGTGGTGCTGGTTGATTTTCGCGCGATAAATTCGAATCTCTATTCTTATCTTATACAGACGTTACTTACAAAAAAAAAAAAAAGATGATTACGTCCTACGCGTATCCCAAGCATTTTAATCACTGATTTAAGCTCTGCCAAGTCATTGGTTTTCTTGATTGATTCATGCAACCCATTCCATGCTCTATTAGCACTAGGGAAGAAGTACTATTTGTACAAATTTGTCCTAGCAGATGGAACAATAAATGTGTCTCTTTGTGTCAGGGCCGGCCTTATGTATCGGCAAATATAGGCAGCTTCCTAGAGTCCTAAGGCGTCCGATTGAGAGGGGGGGGGGGGGGGGGGGGGGCTCGTACAGAACTCAAAACATTTGTTTTCAAGAAGAAATACCGAAACTTGTGCCCGATGTTATCGCTGGAGGGCACTCTGTTTTTTTTTAAATTTCATAATTATTTTGTTTTATTTTTTTTTTGCTTTTATTATTTTTCCTATTTCATTTGAGGTCACCAAATTCACTTCGCCTAGAGCAGCGGTTCTCAACCTTTTAAGCTCGGCGACCCCTTTTTACAATATACCACTCTGCCGCGACCCCCCCCCCCCCCCCGCAATATACACACACAGCAATAGAAGAATAGACAATAACAATTCTTAATTTTGATGATCTTAGGCGACCCCTGGCAAATCGTCAATCGACCTCAATCGACCCCCACAGGTTGGGAACCCTTGGTCTAGGGCCTCCAATTATCGAAGGCCGGTCTTGTTTGTGTCTTTGTGTCTCTTTCCCTAACCCTTTTTGAAAGACAAATACGTTTTCCATTAGTCAGCTTTGTGGTGGTAAAGTCTTATCTTATGTTATAAAATACAGACGTTACTTGGAAAAAATGAGGATGATTAGGTGCTACGTAACGTAGGTGGTTATATGGTCTGTGTGTGATGACTGGACAAAGCTATTTTTAAAAAGGATGAACTGAATTAGCTGATGAAAGAGGAGGCATGTGTGAATATTGAGTAGACTTTTTTGTAATTTGGGATTACATTGGTCGCGATATATTGTATTTATATTATAAATATTTCAAAATGGATTTTGAAAAGCTGTAGATATTTGTGAATAAAAATATTGAGTTTAAAAGAAGATTTCAAGCTTTTACTCAAATCAGTATGTAAGTAAAAAAAAATATTGTGAGTAGTTTGGGACTAACTGACTACAACGCAACACCACGCATCACAGCTATACTTCAAGAGGAGTCTTCAATAAGTTCAATATTACCTTTTATCTTATATGTTAGCAATTCGTTTCATGTTCCTTCACTTCGGACTAATTTTCTTATAAATTAAAAAAAAAAAAGTTCATTTTATATTAATAAATACATTTACACAAACATATTATAAATGAATAAAAACAATATAATTTTCTATAGAGTTCCGACAGGAATAAAACAACACTATCTAGCATTAAATTCCGTTTTAAACGACTTCTACTTTCCATACGACCCAGTCCTCCGCCTCTGATCCAGTAAATTCCCTAGTATATCTAAAAGGTGACGTTGTGAAATCTACTATGACTCAGTCGTCATCAATGGTAATGACGATGTTTGGGGCGTGTTTAGCCATCTGGAACAAACAACATAAGAAATACTGGATGGCGCCCTGTAAACCCGCAAATAATGATTACGTGTAAACACGTAAGTAAATAACACCCTGCCAATCCTTTCAGTCAAATCTACAGTTAGGAAATAATTTTTAAGTCATGATAGTCTAACCTGCTAGACACACTGGCCCGTCTTACAATCATGGCAGTCTTGTCCCATCTTCTGGCATTTCGTGTCCCATCTTCTGGCATTTCGTGTCCCATCTTAAGACCTTTCTTGTTTTATCTTCAGACCTTTCTTGACTTTCTTAAGACCTTTCTCGTTTTATCTTCAGACCTTTCTTGACTTTCTTAAGACCTTTCTCGTTTTATCTTCAGACTTATCTTGTCATATCTTGAGACCTTTCTCGTTTTATCTTCAGACCTTTCTTTTTCAATAATTTTCACGCGATAAATTCGAATAAATCTTGTCCTATACTTGGGACCAAATTGCTCTTTGCATAAAAATGAAATGATTCTCATTGAAATAATAAAGCGAATGTCTTTTAGTCCGAAGATTAAGAACTATTAGCAGGAATATACGTGGACATGAAATCCTAGCTACGACTTATATATTTTTCCCAAATTAAAGCAGATGAAGCCCTGGTTTCACCCGTTTCATTAAAATGCATCAATATTTAAACAAAATAATGAAGTCAATATAGTTTGGAAAAAAAAATCTAAGCCTGTATGTTACATATTGTGATAATAGATTTATTTTCCTTTTGCTAAAGACGATATAGTATTAGTAACTGAGTTACAGCTAGCAGTTTTAAATTGGATCAGATGGAATGTTTTTAAATGTAACATTTTAATTTTGATCCACAAACTTTATATTTGTTAACGCCTTAAGCGAAATAGTTTTAAGTCTTTCGTTGTAGTTACAAATGAAAAGTTAATTAATTTTTATAAAAATTGACGGTACTACAGGTAAGGCCGGTGTTATTGAGGAAAACAGAGGCGATAGTCCAAGGATAGTAACCAAAGTTTGCCTCGAGCTAGGTATTTTCTATATACATTATCTAGGTTGTAAATATATTTAATGGTTTATTAATGCCTGGCGATGCTCTGTGTTACAAATTTCGATTGCTACGTAGGGCATACAATATACAATCTGTAGGCGCCTCTCAGTTACGCTGATCTTCAGAGTGATGATCCTCTGTTAGTGGACAGGGCTGCCATTCTAGAGGCGCCACAACGTAGCTTCCTAATTTATAATTATGCAAGCACTGTAAACCCTACAAGGTCATTGAAGGTCATTGATTCCGTGTTAATAGCTGAAGTAAAAAAAAAAAAACAACAAACAAACGTGACAAAAAAGGTTTCTTATTTAATATTTTACACTAATGCTATTGACACCATAGAAATATCTATTTATCTATTTATTTATTTATTTATTTATTTATTTATGATCGACACATAACTATTTTCAAATTATATTCTGTTACCAGTTTCTGCTTGACCACTTTTTACATTTTTTTTCCTGCGTCTGCATGAGCATTGGACCGTTTCATACATGGCGAACACACTATAAATAGCTAACGTATTGGTGTACCCGGTGTACTTAGTATGAAGTATTGATAAGTTATATTTTTTTAAATGTATATAATTTTTTGTGCACTTTTTAGCTCTGGAGAAACCAACTTTTTAAGCGCTTCCGTTGGTAGCACAAAATAATTTTGATATGCAGGAAACAGTAGACTTTCATTCAATGACTTGTAACTTAAAAAACGAAAAAACGGGCAACTAATTAGCGGTAATATACGAGAGTTGATACCGAGATTAACTGCTACGCATTGGGAAATTGTTAAAATCATTGCTCAATACTTTCTTTATTGAGTTGGCAACAATGTCGTTTAATGGACCTCATTCACCAATCGTAAATAAACACATTTTGCCACGTCATAATATTGATGAAACAATGGAAAATACGTATCACGTGACAGCCACGATGGATGACATTCTTTGTATAGAAGACATAGAGAATCACGTGGCTAAATGTTGTTTTCCAAAACGATTGGTGAATGAGGTCCATTGAGCGTCCTTGACATTGTTTAGTTGATCGTGAACATCTTCAACATACGACTTTCTACATTTGACTCCATACAATGCCTTACGAAACAAATAGTCGAAAGCTACTACTGAAGACTGGCATACACGGCGAGAAGAACACGTGATATTGCCAACGCTTTAGTCTTTTTTGAATACGGCAAAAGATGTAGGTCATAGCTTGGACTGCTTAGCTACTTGAAATACCACACTCCTCATTGATCTTCGGACTTAAAGACAAGCTTGATTTATTCGTTTTCCCTTACAGTTTACAAAGCCGTGCGTATTTCTTCATTGCGTTCTAGAAATTAATATTGTAAGTTATATTGTACTCCAAAAAATACAACTATCTTGGAGCTGTAGACTATGTAAATTGTAGACCATCATGAAGTACTAGAAGCATTTGGAAAGGCTTTTTTGGTTTGACTGTAGCACTGAATAAAATATCTTCTGTCCTTGTTCACTACGGATAAAGTCGTCTCAAGAGAAGGAGCCAACACACTCGATTCTACAACATGACAGGGGCACAAATAAAATGGGCATTTTTTCAATGAAAGATTTGGCGTTTGTTTGCCTCTAGTCAACAGAAGTGTCCGTGTATGTCTAGTCAATGAGGTGGCAAAGGTTGACACAGAGATTGAATCTTTTGGAATGCGATATCCGCAAGGCATGTCTGTGGGTTATGTTGAAGTTAAAGGTCCTTTTATGTTATCCACTTATCAGGCTTATCTTTTCTTTCTATCACACACACACATACATACATACATACACACATATATACATACGTACGTACATACATACATACATATACTAATGTTTATCAATGCGCCATTTCTCTTAATCTGTCTCTGTTAATTTATTCTAACGACCTGTCTGTTTCAGTACTTGTACTAGAGATCGCGTGAGCAAAACAATAATCTTGTCTAACTTTATTTTCCTATTATTGGTTAACTTATTTTAGTTACTTTTGTAGTTTAACAACACCTCAAATAAGACAAGGTATTATTGTAACACTATGTCTTACAGCAATATATGTAAAATAGAATGTAAGGGATAAGTATGTATGTATGTATGTCCCTCATAGAGTGCAGGTTCATGTGTGTGAGTTAGTTGGTGTCACTAAAAGGCGGGAAAAGAAAAGTAAAGGTTTTAAAATGCGTAAGCGTGGAAGGAAGAGGATTTGGAGACGACATTATAAAGGAAGTAGTTTAAGTTTTTTTAGAGGTCCCCGAAAGGGGAATAGCCGCTATTAGTTTTGTTTGAAATGTCTGTCTATCCGTCCATCCTTTCGTCAGTCGGTCCCGTTTATGCATTTAAGTCAAATATAATGTAAAGCAACAATTAATAAATAGTGTTTTATATTATACACGTGAACTGCAACGCGCTACAACGGAAATACCACCCTTAACTAAAGGGAAAAGATTTCTTTTTGGTTGAGGCTTTGAATTAGAGAAACAATTCGATAATCGTTCAATAACATCAGTTAGGCCAGGTTCACATTGAACTTCTCACCTTCACTTTCACCTTAGTCTGTCAACCGTCTGTTTCCATTTCTCTCTGTCCATTGCTTTTAATAGAATTCACTGACAGGCCTTGTCCATTGTCTGATGTCTTCCCATCGCTTTCCCTGTCTTCCTCTTTCTCTGTCTTCCTGGTGCTGTTCATTTGCGAGCCCTGAGGACCTTGTGATGTGGCCGGCCATAGAGTTTGAGTTTACGTTTGTTGACAGTGGTTAGCAGCAGGTCATCGTGGGGTCCTATTGCTGTATTAATCCTGTTTCTAATCTCTTCAATCGTGATGCGATCTTCATAACTATCAGTTCACTGAATACAAATGAATTTTAACAATGTAATAATAATATTAATAAATCTCCGTGTCCAGTGGTATCAAGTCGTTAGTCGAACTAACAGTACAATATATCGGCAACACTTTCGTCACGAGCACGTCTCTTCTCTTGTATAGAATTAAAGTCAAGAAAATTAAATACTCTGTGCCATTTTATTACATCTTAGTAGTGTTTGTCTTATATCAACGGCACCTTCGAATCCGCATGTCAGATGATTCGGAGAAAATACAACAAAAGTCTATCTCTTCAACGACATCGTCACAATAGCTAAACCCTATAGCAAGGGAACACGACAATTCATTCACTCACATTTCGTTCATCGACTATTCATTCACCCGACATTTCGTTCATCCGACAATTGGTTTACACGACAATTTTATTTGGAAAAAATAGCTACAAAAGTTTTAATGTAAACAAATTAAACACGCGACGAGAACATATAATATAAAATGTTACGATCATCAATAGTGCTAGATGTTACGATCAAACTTGATGCCAAGATGTCACGTTGAAGCACAATAAATGATCGTAATTGCCGAGGATTCAGAAATCGTCAGTTGATAAGATGATCACCTAGAAGTTACTAGTTGACAAGACGATCTAAGTATATTATTATATATTCAATGAAGTAACTTCTCTTCGTCTAAAACAAATACTTTAATTCAAAACTTGGAAAAGCTATTCACAAATAATTACAATGGTTAAATGTACTTGAATAGAATAAACGATCTACACAATAATATAATTGAGTTCTAACACGGGAGTCTCGTACATGTTATCTCTAACACGTTCCACACAAGACTGCCGCCATCTAGCATCTTCCCCTGGCTCTAGGGCGTAATCACGTGACCAATATCTCTACGCTGCAAGGACAACCAATAAATGCAGCTCAAAGTACAATAATTAATATTTCTAACCAAACACATTCACTCCAAAACATACGTTTGTTGCGTGATGGAAAATCCCGAGGTGGCTGAAGTTCTGGTAACCTTGGCTAAGAATAGATACAGTGTACGTGACATTAACAATATGTTACTATCCAGGGAACAAATTGTCTGTGAGAAAAACATCTCTAATATCACTAAACCCTAAAGCAGAACATTTCTAATATCAATAAAAACCCTAGAGCAAAACATCTCGTATATAACTAAATCCTAGAGCAAAAACATCTCTAATATCACTAAACCCTAGAGCAAAAATCTCTAATATCACTAAACCCTAGAACAAAACATCTCTAATATCACTAAACCCTAGAACAAAACATCTGTAATATCACTAAACCCTAGAACAAAACATCTTTAATATCACTAAACCCTAGAACAAAACATCTGTAATATCAATAAAAACCCTAGAACAAAACATCTGTAATATCACTAAACCCTAGAGCAAAACATCTGTAATATCACAAAACCCTAGAACAAAACATCTGTAATATCACTAAACCCTAGAACAAAACATTTGTAATATCACTAAACCCTAGAACAAAACATCTGTAATATCACTAAACCCTAGAACAAAACATCTGTAATATCAATAAAAACCCTAGAACAAAACATCTGTAATATCACTAAACCCTAGAACAAAACATCTGTAATATCACTAAACCCTAGAACAAAACATTTGTAATATCACTAAACCCTAGAACAAAACATCTGTAATATCAATAAAAACCCTAGAACAAAACATCTGTAATAACATCACCGTGTTGTTTTTTAATAATTGCGTATTTATTGGGATCACATTTTTTTTTGGTACGACTTACATCATCCCATTTTTCTTCATTCACACTTTCGATCGCAATCGATTTCCATTCGTATCTTGTGGCCAGTATACTTTGAAAGTAGAGAAACAAGGTCTTAGGACTTCCCGTGTATACAAAACTGTTGCTGTTACAATATAAAATCTAGATGAAAGATTAATGTCCTTTAAGAAGACAAGGAAGGATAATCAATTGTTCGAAGCTATTCGAATCACGCTGAGTCTACAATTTATTTTGAATTTGTTCTTGATAAATCTTTGTGGACTTTTAAAAAATTGTTGGTCGATTATTTGATCGTATATTGACTTAAATGCATAGGCGTTTATAGTTTAATAGAATATTCTTTTTAAATAGTATTTGGACATACTGAATCAAATATTAGTGCAATAGAAACTCTGATATCACCTGACAATATTTCTCTTGAAAGTTGTAGGCACATCGGTGAGCTTCTTTAACCAAAGTGTAAATTCTAGAAGACATCGGTACTTGGGACTAAATGGGACATTTGGTGTCCATATATTTGCCGCTTCTTTACAGCGCTGTCCTTGTGACATTCTCATCAACGGTTATCGTAAAAACAAATGTCCCAATAGCTCTTATTAGGTCTTAGGAACAAATTTAAAGTCTATGTACCGATACCTGGAACCCCCAATGAAAGAGAAAGAGGAGACGGCCCAGGAATACATGGCGCCGCGATTTAGAAGCAGATGCCAAGCAGATGGGCAAGACGTGGGGACAGTTGGAGAGACTCGCCCAGAACCGATATGCCTGGAGGAAGCTGGTGGTGGCCTATGCCCCAGAAGGGACCACAGGCAGAGGTAATAAGCTGATGTACCGATAGCAAAACAAAACCACCAAAGGGTAAAGAAAGCTGGAGGGTATGCATATTAAATTGAATCCTATCCAACTGTGAGACACTTCTCTTCTTTGTGTAATCAGATAACAAGTTACTTACATAATGTAGATCCGCCCGCGCCGTTCGGCGCATTGGGTTGTAAGCTGTCTTCACAAAGATATGTTACTGGCCATGTCTGAAACTTCCTTCCACCTGATGTCCACTGTTCTGAGGTCCTCAATGAAAGTGTGGCGCCAAGTTATACGAGGGCGTCCGTGTTTGCACGTTCCTCGTATTGGCCTCCATGTCATCGCAACTCTTGGTATGCGTAGTTCATTTTGTCGGAGAACATGTCCCGCAAACCTCATGCGACGCTCTGTCACAACCTCACTAAGTGTTCGACTCCCAGTTCGGCATAGGATTTCCTTGTTTGAGACCCCGTCTATATAACTGACTCCTAAAATCCGTCTCAGCCATTTTCGTTGAGCCACATTTAGTCTTTTCTCAATTTTGGCAGATGACTTCCATGTCTCACTTGCATATGTCGCTGAAAACAAGTAGGCCTATGATAATTTGTTTCCAAAGACAATTTCTTCTGACGAAGCTGAGGACTGTTAAGTAAGAGCGATTATTGTACTCTTGATCACTTTGGAATCATAAATTAAAACAAATTTTTTTTATCTCGCTCACATTCCCCCCTCCTCACGAAAGAAGTCATTGTTAAACGAATATATAAATCCACTCTGAGTATATACTGTTGTAACCCTGCCTTGCACCAGTGCTTGAGGTGCGCACTAGCGCACTAGTGAACGTAAACAGGAAGACACTAGAATGGAGAGAAGAACAGTGCATCAGGGATTGTGAAGAGTCTGAATGTTTGGGAAACTAAGAGGCCAACTTTTATGCGTCCTGAAGGTTGTAGTAGGGACCTGGAGCGAAGCGGGGCAGGCTGTCGTTGGTCCACATTCGGGTTAATTAGCAAAGGACTGGTATACTTAGTAATAAGTCTCTGAGGTAGCTGAAGGATGTTATGTGTTCACTCTAGTGAATAAACACATCTATTTATTTCCTGTTAAACTGTGTTGAGTTGCATGACTTTTCGTTGAGTGCCTACCCTAGAGTTGCAACAATAAATTCAAATGATTGGTTAATAGATCCAGACTTACAAGACGTTTAAAGTTCTTGAACATCTATGTAATTATTTAACTAGTTAATGAATACGGCGTACATGCGGAAATACATACTGACGTGTCTGTTCAAGATTGTCTAGAGTCTAGACCAAATGTAATTTTAGAAGATAATATTTCGAAAAATGATAACGGTCAAACGAGAGTTGTCCCAGTCTAGCTGATTAGCTATTCTTTTCCCAACGATATACGTTAACCTTCAAATAGCTAGGAAAATCGTGTGAGCCGTTTTCGAGATCCGTGTCCATGTAGGTTCCAGTTTTCATGAAGAGTTTGCGAGCTGAATAGAGGAATTGTAATGAGATTTTCTTTATCTTGCTCTACTCAGAAAATAAAATGACATTGGAGGGAATTGTTGTTTTTTCAGTGTCGCACGTTCTTATTCCAGCAGCCTCAAAGTACAAAGTGCAGGACGATACTTTAGGAATTTCTCTTATTTCCTTGCTCTTTTCTCTCACTGTCTCTGTCTCGCGCATATAATTCTCTCAATCTTTCTCTCACTCTCTCACACT
The DNA here is from genome assembly GCA_030265305.1 of Biomphalaria pfeifferi. NCBI lineage: Eukaryota > Metazoa > Mollusca > Gastropoda > Planorbidae > Biomphalaria > Biomphalaria pfeifferi. Next base: position 678,787 of record JASAOG010000142.1, on the reverse strand, counting down.
CTCTTTCTCTCTCTCATTTTCTCAGTTCTTTACCCGCAATGCTGCAAGGATGTGTTTGGAAATCATTGACCTACTTGCTCTTAGTTTTAGTGCCGACTCTAAAGCCCGTAGGGCCGTATTTGAGGCTATTTTGAGGGTTTAATTAGCCGACACTTAACCTTATCTGTACGCTTAGATCAATAACCAGTTGAATGTGTACAGAGAGGAGTGGCAGGTCTACAATGTTTGTATTAGATCTTACAAAAACCAAAACGAACAGTAGGGGGAAAAAACAACTCTGGTAGGACCTACAAATGATGGTATTCAAGGTATTTAACCTTTCTTAGTGAAAATAAAATGTTTACTGTGTTCCTGTCTTCGTGGCCAAAACAAAGTATATAAATTGTTTTTGGCCTGGACTGTAGTACATGTATATCTAGTATAAAACAACAACAACAAACGTAACCTTATTAATCGTCACTTCGTTCTTCTTCGTTCCATGAAAGGAAAAGATAATGGAATGCAGTTACTACAAGTCTCTGATGATATCGAGTCTCTGTGTGTAGGACGTTACTTTCCACTTTGTAACCCCCCCTCCTCCCTCCTGTTTTGTAACCCTAACTTACTTGAAGAAAGCTTAGAAAAAAGAAATATAACGTACTCCCTCTGAAAATATACATTTGTACAAAGCTTATATCAACTCTGTCTGTCTTTCTGTCTGTCTATCTATCTGTCTGGTAAAACTTTGTATGTGATATGTCACCCACACCCATTCTCGTATCAAGCTGAATCTTTTCACAATCATTCATTAGCAAATGCAAGGCATGAATAAATAATAACAATAAAAAAATTATTCAATAAATTATTGGTAATTAATTATTTAGTCTGGTATCGAATAAGGGAAATAACTTCTACACTATTGAGATATATTGCTGTGCGTGCGAAGTTTTAGAATCTATCTCTGCTGAGCCTTTGGGAAAAGAATTTAGTTTAATTTTTTCATCTCTTTTATACTTTTCAGATGTTGGAGGTAAAACTGTGACATCAGACCAACACAATGTACAGGTGAGAACATTTTCAAAACTAACAATACTGTTTAAGGAAAGTGATTCTCCATTGTGTACAATTGTAACAATTTGAACACATGATACCAGCATGATTATTTTGCACTGAACATAGTTTGGTACTTTATTATTTTCATATTTATATATTAACATGATAATGTCCTAATTCCCGGATGAAACAATGGCAAAAAGAAAAATAGATTAGAATAATATTTATAGTAGCATATAGTAATAATAATTATAGTACTAAATAGTATATTGAGGATCATCATCATCTGTCCTTTCACTTTCACAGTAGAGCTGCTGTGGCAGTTGGCATAACCAAATCCATTCATTTTTCGCAGCTGTTCTTATCAGGATATCAACAAAGAGGACAGAACAATCTTTACATTCTTTACATTGTCCTGCCAATTGTGCTTTTCTTTGGACGATACTTTCTTCATGCTCCTTCTACTGTACATTGAAAGATGACTTTTGATAGTGAGTCTTCTCTTACATTATGACCTAACCAGCTCAGCTTTTGTCTCTTTGTAGTACTGAGTTATTCCTTTGGTGAGGATAATATAAATAATTATACTATTAGTAGGGCTATATTATGCAAACTGTAAGACTGTTAACAGCACTAGCTATACATACATAGGGGCCTATATTCAGCACCCACAATATAACATCTGGTATAAGTGCGTTTAGAACATAAATGTCAAGACTAAAGCTGTTGAACAGATAATTGTTTTTTAACAGAGGAAACAATGAAATGATAAAAACTCAAGAAATGTGTTCATTGTATTTGTTCAATGACAGGAAACCAATGCAATAATCCAAGAAGAGACCAAAAAAAGAACAGAACATTTGGAGAGAATTCACAAAGACACACTCCAAGATAAAGATGTGACCATCAGAAATCTAAGGGAGCTAATTTTGGAACATGAAAGAAAGGTTTTAGAGTTGGAAAGTAAAACTGAAGGTGTGTTCTAAAAACTTTCAAACAATTTAATTAAAAGATTCTCAGCATTTGTCATGAAACACCCAGCCCCATTCTAAGACTTTTTTTTTTTATTGCAGCCCTAATGCTTTGTACTAATGGCTCTCAGGAATTGTTTTAAAATCAAATAAAACTCAATAACCTGCTCTTATTATACTTTTTGTTCTTTTCAAAATAATATAGGACTCATGCAATAAATGTAGAAATAAACAAAAAAAAAATAATTCTAACAGTAGGGGGGATGAAAGGAGGGTCAAAAAATTATTGAGAGAATGAAATAAAGAAGACAAGAACATTTTTTTTAGCATTGATTGTTATTATTAATTATTATATTTTTCATTCAAACAGACTGAAATCAACTATTTAGTGTCGCTAATGAAATCGTTTTGATCCATATTTTTAGGCAACTCCAAATTTGGAACTACTCCATCTTCTGTTCTGACACACTCTAGTCCAACAGCCAAGCTTTTAGACCAAATTGACCAACTCCAAAGGGAAAAAGAACATCTTCTCTACAAGGTCAGCACTGAAGTGTGTAAATAGAAGGTGGACATTATAAGACCTGGTTGTGTGCAACTGGGCAATCCCCCATTTATATAAACTTCAGATTAAGTATTTTTATTGAAAATATCCAATCACTGTGACATCAATAAACATTATTCTACAACTGGCTATAGTGAGCTGTTAATTCCTAATTAAATAGTGTTTCAACTGGGTTTGTGTGTGGCTATGCAGAACACTGCACTCATCTTTAATCTTCTGTATCAAAGACATTGCCATTCAATCATTCCTTGTTTAAATAGCTTTTGAATATTGTACATTTCATGCTTCTGGCATGCATTATGGTCCAATCTCTTTTTTTGGACAAGGGTGGGGGGGAGGAGAAGAAGGTTTCTATGCTGCACTTAGGCCATCAAACAACACGGCTCAAGTTGCGACTTAAACTTAAGCCCCCTTGGTTGATAGCCAAAACTCAAGCCCCCTTGGTTGATAGCCAAACAGATTTATTCCTTCACAGATCCTTTAACTTTTGTGAGACTGACTTTGTTTTAATAGGTAGATTTTTTGAGCATTAACAATAACTTAACTCTAGGCTGCCAAACAAATATGGAATTAACATATTATCTGCTAAAACTTCTGACTAAAAAAAATGTCTCAAATGGATTTATGATAGAATGAAGAATTTTGTTTCTGTCCAGTGATACTTAATTTTCTTATCTGAAACAATTTTACTCTACAATTTTGAGGTGGGAAGAGAGGATGTCAATTAATAATGTTCAATAATGAGCCTTAACAATTTCTTTGTTCCAGCTGTCAGAATATGAATCTACAAATTCCACTTCCTACAGTTCTCAGTTTCATGGAGATTTTGATGAAGCTGTTCAAGTAATTACTTTTTTATTGAAGTAAAAAACAATCAAATCAATTGATCAACAAACTAAAACTTAAAGTACCAACTTTAACTGGTTTATAATTATCTAGTCATAATAATTAACTAATGTGCGCTAGTAGATATTTAAAAAAATTTTATACCTTTAATTTGTATATTTAAGACAAAATGAAAAAAAAGTTGTGTGCACATTTCTTGTTTTAGATGGGCTCCTGTACAACAGACACAGAAAAAGAATTGATGCTGATGAAGAGAGATAAACATTATTTAGATCAAGAAATCAAGGTACACATAGTAGAATTTTAAAAAAATGATTTAAAGCAACATATGGCTGCCTGGTTGTGCGGTTTGCACGCTGGACTGTCGTTCAGATTTATCGATGGTCCAGGGTTCAAACCCTGCCCGCTCCCATCCCCCGTCATCCTGTGGGAGGTTTGGACTAGGAAGTAATTATCTTCAACTCTGAAGGAACATCTGAAATATTAAACAAACATTAATTTGTATTCCTATTTTCATTTTTAAAATATTTCCGTTTTAGACCTTAATTGGAAACTATAATTTGATGAGAGAAAAAGACATTTAAAAAAAATCTGATATTAATGTAAGGATGCACAATTGTAAATACCTAATAATAAAATATTTAAATTCCATTGCACTCCAAGTCATAATCTAAAATATAGTGTATACATAAGTGCACAAGGTCTTAGTGAGTGGCTAAATTACCAGTCCTTTCATCTTTGTCTGTGGTTCCAATAGGTGTCATAGGCTATCAACAAACTTTCTTGAAATGTCTTGTTTCTGGGTGAGTCTCTCCAACTGTCCCCATGACTTGGATAATCTGTTTGGCATCTGCTTCCAAATCAAATCATGGTGCCCTTTCTGTTGGAGTTCCAGATAAGATCTTGCCTTGTTAGATGCAGACTTGTGGAGCGTGTGACCTTTCCATCTCCAGCATCTCTGGATATTTAGTCAATGGGCTGTTGCTTTTTTCTTTGCTATAGTTTCTCATTCAAGAATTTGTCTAGCCAGTAGATCATAACAATTCCTGAGGAATTTTTTCATGGTGGTTATCCAGGTTTCTGCTTCCTAAAGTAGTTTGGTTTAACAATGGGGTGGAACAGCTTGATGTTAGTGGTGTATCACGTCATCACAAGGTGTTTTTCAGCTCATAAAAAGCTGCTTGAAACTTTACCAATGTGACCAACCTTTTGCCTGAGTGAAATAAGATGATCAGAAGAAAGTTGATGGAGCTACAGAAGCTTGTATTGTCTGCTTAGCTTATCCTGCAGGTCTTCATGTCACTATCGGAAATAATTTATTATGTCCTTAACATTGTTACAAAGGAAAGTTTGTGTGAGACATTTTCAGGCTATCGTATCATCTGCTTTACACTTATATGTCCCTCAAGAACTTCTGTTTTGGAAATCTCAAATGAGAACTGAAAAAAAAAAGTATTGATATAGATCTATGTTAAAACTTTGCAGATTAATATTTAAAGATTGTATGGTACATTGCTTTTAAGAATATATTTTTTTGAATTTCCTAATTTGGCCTAATTTATTTATTGTTTTATATTTCTACAGAAATTGAAAGCAGAAAACCAAAAACTGCGTCACATTTTGGGTAAATGTGGTGTAGTTGTATCACAAGTTGTTTCCCATGAGAAACATAATGGTCTCATCAGCAGTCCAGGGGATAGGACTCTGATAAAATCTGTGCACATTTCTTCGGAGGGCTCAGTTATTTCCCTTGATCAGCAGTTGTTATTACTGAAACAGGAGGTGAGTAACCATTTACATTTTTAAAATTCCCTTGAACAAACTTATAACAAAGGTACATAAAGCGAATAATAAATATAAATTTATAATTTTATTGAATTCTAGATTTTAAAGGACAAATGTAATTATTTGTATAATAAAGATAAAATATAAACAAATATTGATCATCCTTCACCTTCACATGTCCCACACCATTGCACCACACATGATCTTTGGACCATCTCTATTTCACCCAGTGTTTTATCTAGCCTATAATCACTCTCTATGTCAAGACATACATAAAAAAACAAAAAACAAAACCACTAATAAATATTTCTTTCAGATGAAACTTTCTTACATCACTTACTCTGTCCAGCTACAAACTAAAAAAAAAAAAGAACAAACATTCATGACATTTGAAACAAAATTTAAAAGAAAAAGTGTTCAGAAATATATTTATGTCATTATCTAGACTGCCAAGTTAATTTAATCAAATCACAATATTTTAATTTCTTTGAATTTTACTGTAATAGAAAAAAAAATTATAGTAACTGATAGTGAAGAGAAAAGTATTCTACCTTTAACTTTCTAAATGGTTTGATATAAAATTAGTTAGTGGTACTAAACCATAATCTTAAGTAAATGTAATTCCTGTTCTAGAGCTATTTATGTTCAAGGATAAAACAAAAATTCAATTCAACCATATGTGTGCCGAACAACAAGAGTTCTGTCTTATAGCAACTCTGCCCCATATATTTTGACCATCAGATGACAAGTACTGCAACAGCTCAAAGATTTTAGCTCTGTAATAATGAATAAAATTCTAGTCTTAGTCTTATATAATACAGACATTACTTCAAAAAAGAAGATGATTACTCCCTATGCATTATACAATTTAGTCATGCATGTTAACCAATGACTAAAATTCTGCCCAGATGCTTAACTGTTCATAACAATGTCACTTAAAAAATCGTAAATTCAACTTTTTTTGTATGTTCAGCTTGACTACCAGATCAACGAAATTGAAAAAAGTGACCTTAAGCCTGATTCACAAGTTTCAGGTGGAAAATTGACTCATGTGCAGTCGTCAGGCAAGCTTGGTCTGGAGCAGGAAGTCTATCAGCTCAAAGAAGAGCTTCGGAAGAAAATCCTTGATTCAGACATAGTCAACACAGCTTTCTTTCAATTGAAGGCAGCATATGTGTCCTTGAAAGAAGAGGTCAAGGACATGCCTAGAAATATGGGTATGCTCATGTCACAGGTCCAGAAGCAGGTAATGTTTGACTTCCTTGATGCTTAAAGAAGTAAATCTTTTACTAGTGCTCATGAATAATTAATGTAAATCTATTTTCATTGCAATGGTGAAGATAAATAATTGTTTTGTTTGACATGTTTCAAAAGTTCCTTCACAAATTAAGATTATTACCTCTTAACCAAACCTTGAGCTTGATAGGAGGGGATGCCAGTGGGCAGAGTTTTAACTCTAGACTGTCAAAAGGACAGACAAAAGCTCATACCACATGACTAGGCAGCCAATGGTACACAAATAACTAACAAGTTGCTTCATGTAGCTTCAGGTAAAATATACAGCCAATAGAATTTACATCAAAGGCCCTCATGCTATGTATTTCTATTTGTGCTTATATATGTGAGTTCTTAAGGTAGTATGTTTCTTTGTAAAACAAAGCTTGACTCAGAATACACTGATAATAAAACATAGATAATTAAAACTTTATTAATATCTACGTTATCCCCATGTTTAATTAACCTAATTTCACAACTATAGACATTCTTTTTTGTCCAACTATTTAAAACCTTTTATAAGCTTTTTAAAACTAACCAAAATATTTTTCGTCTAACAATCTCTGTGTTCAGATTCAACAAACTCTTGCAGAGGTCAATATCAAGAACAAAGAGCTTGTTGACAAATATTTGAGAGAAATGAAGCTACGCAAGAAATTGCACAATGAATTAGTTGATTTAAAAGGTCAGTGTCTTTTACATTTTCACCTAAAATTTCAATTATTTTATTGCCTCAATTTCTAAATAATCTTATTTGAGCTTTTTATTAAAGTAGTAAAGTTCCCCTTTCAGACCTTGTGATATAAGGGCCAGATGATGTAAAGGTCATCTGTGTCTGTGGCTTACGGTTAATGAGGGTGTCTTGTGGCCAGCACAGTGACTAACTGCCTTTATTTTTCACCAACTAATGTCAGGTACCTGGTAGGACTCAGAGGTACCCTAAAGATTTTGAAAGTAAAAATCTCAAACCTCTTACTCTTGCTTTGAAAGCCAAGTGTTTTACGAAAGAACTCTAAATTAAAAAAAAAAGATTTTTTATAATTTTAAATAAATGTAGTGATGATTTTGGAATTTCAAAATGTCTTTATTTAATTTATAGTTATTTTTTGTGAAATAAATTATGGTGAATATGTTTCAGGGTTAAAATTAGTTTGTTTGATCTTTGCCAGGCAATATTCGTGTCTTTTGCCGAATTCGTCCTAGCATCAAGGAGGATGGAACAGAGGAGAATGACATTGTGGTATCAGTTGACTCAAATGATGACACGCTTGTGGCTGTCAACAACAATGGCAAGACACAGATGTTTGATGTGGATAAAGCCTTTAGCATGAACAGTTCTCAGACACAAGTAGAATATAATTTTGTTTTTGTAATTTCATGTTGGTTAACTCTTTCTCTCCATAATTTATTCTTCTATGGAACTCTTCATTTTCTCATTAGTATTTTCTTTTACCCTGTTATGATTAAGCTTGAATAACTTTCTCATTTGTTACTAGAAAGTGTTTCTTTTTGGTAGAGAATTAAAGGGAAATGCATGCTCTTTTTAAATAACCCCAAAAGTTCTAAGGCCTACAATTATACATTAATTTAATTTAATGAGGTCAAATCAACCACAATTTTAACAAATAGGAGAAAAAAAGTTAAAAAACTTGATATCATTTTACAGTGCAAGATAATCTCAAAATCAATTTAAAACATGTTGTATCAATAAAACAATTTAGAAAATTAAAGAAGAATGAATAAGTTAAAGTTTGACCCTATATTTCATGGTAACCTAGGTTTAGAATTTAGTGAGAGAGTGATTATTAGACCAAGATTGAAGATGATAATTTGTTTTGTTTAGTATGTCACAGTTATCTTTATATATTAAGCATGTCTGCTATTTTGTCTTTCAAGGTTTTTGAAGAAGTATCATCTCTGGTGCGATCTGTTATTGATGGCTACAATGTCTGTATATTTGCTTATGGCCAGACTGGATCTGGGAAAACTTTCACTATGGAGGTAGGACACTTAAGTTTTAAAAAAAAAAATTTTGTAATGGATTATTTTTATAAGTTATTTTTTTTTTTAAATATTGAAACATAAATTGTGATTTTAAAAACTTGAGTGTTTACATGTCCTGTTACACCTGTCAACTCTTTAACTGTACATGCCCACAAACTCTGTGTATTTCCATGACATTGACCTATGAAATATATCTTATATAAATTAATGTTTTCTTCTAGAAAATTTTTTCCCCTTATATGTTTGACCTTTACAAATTATGAAGTAGTGCTTTTACATTACAGTTTTTAGTCTGCTTGCTCATTTTATAAAGTAGTATACAATTTATGTGCCAAATTAGGGTTTTTGGTTATTGAAAAGTTCTAATGTAAGTTAAAAAGCTTAAAAAAAACACAATGTCAATGTTACAAAACATATTTAGTTGGCTACATTTGTTAAAAGTCTGACCATATGTTTAAACATCACTTGCAAACCTTTCCCTTCTCACTTCCTTCCCCATCACCTATCCCATAGTCTGTTGGATCATTGGAATAACAATTTGTAATCTTATCTTTACCCATTCCTCTCTGTCTTCTTGCCTCAACTAAAGTCTCATTCAATGACAGGATGACAGGACCATTCTTTGATGTTGTCTTCACACTAACTGAATGCCAAGGTGCATCAGCTTGTCTGACCTACTCTTTGTACAGATTCTAATTTTTGTTTCCTCAAGGTTCACTATTTACATTTAATGTCACTAAAAATATGTTATCCAGTTCTACAAAGTACAGGCTACACAGTGAATTTTGAAACATAATGTGAAATATATATATATATATATATTTTTTTTTTTTCCAGGGTCTTCAATCTGATCCTGGCATCAACCAGAGAGCTCTTCAGTTACTGTTTGAAGAAACAAAGAGCAGTGAATGGCAGTATGAAATCACAGCCAGTGTCATGGAGATCTACAATGAGACAATGAGGTAGTGAGGGGAATAAAGAATCACAGTATATGTTTTTGCATTGCTGGGGGCAGGAATTCTGTTTGGCATATCCATGTTATACAGTATAATTCATCTCTATATTTTTTCAGTATAAATCTTTTTGAGTACTACAATTGTTATAATGTAAAATGGAAACTCAGCTCTGCATCAGATATAGGATGAATTTCTTCTTGTATTTGAGTGTTAAAAGTCAGAAAAGTGGGGGGATAACAACTCTGAAAGATTTCTACACTACAGAAAAGTGGGGGGATAACAACTCTGAAAGATTTCTACACTACAGAAAAGTGGGGGGATAACAACTCTGAAAGATTTCTACACTACAGAAAAGTGGGGGGATAACAACTCTGAAAGATTTCTACACTACAGAAAAGTGGGGGGATAACAACTCTGAAAGATTTCTACACTACAGAAAAGTGGGGGGATAACAACTCTGAAAGATTTCTACACTACAGAAAAGTGGGGGGATAACAACTCTGAAAGATTTCTACACTACAGAAAAGTGGGGGGATAACAACTCTGAAAGATTTCTACACTACAGAAAAGTGGGGGGATAACAACTCTGAAAGATTTCTACACTACAGAAAAGTGGGGGGATAACAACTCTGAAAGATTTCTACACTACATAAAAGCTTTATTGCTTTGATTCAGTTCACTTAGTTTACTATTGAATCTGATTTCTAAGTTTTGATCATTTCTGAATATGCCCATAAATTTTAAAAACATTTTTCTGGATTACACACTGGCTTTGCTATATCCTAACTAATCATTTTTATTGCCAAAATAGAGACCTGCTCAATGTGGACACAACCAACAAACTGGAGATCAGGATGAAACCAGAAGGCGGACTCTATGTTCCAGGGCTGGAAAATGTCACTGTGACCTGTTTATCAGACGTTAATAAAGTAATAATGCACTTTCTATGTGCATGTTTTTTGTTCTCCTTGATGTAGTCACAACACTTACATTTGTATTGCTGCAATCAGTTTGTAACCTTTTTTTTTTGTGTTATACATCTCTTAGATTCCTAACAGTTCCTAGAGATGTCAATAGTTGGGATATTTGTGTTCTTAGCCTCTAGCTCTTTACAATCTTATGCATTACAGAAGTATTTTTTTTACAAAGCTTATAGCAGCTCACTCTGGCTATCAGTCTGTCTGTATGCTACAAAGTTTTCACGTTATTTCTCCAATACCCAATCTCTGATTAAACTGAAATTTTGCACAATTATTTTTTTTACCTGACAAAACAAGAATCAATAAAAAAAAATTAACCAATTAGTTAATTAACTATTTGTAATTAATTATTTTGTTAGGTATCTTGAACAAAAGAAAGAAATTGTACTTGATGGATGTGGTGGTATCAGTTGAATCTTGAGCCCTAAGTAAAATTTTTTTTTATGCATTTAAAAAACAATCATGTAAACATTCACCAAGATACCCCTTCTTCCCTCCCCTTTCACAACTGGTCCAGACAAGTGATAGGATCATGGTGCATTGAGAAAGCTAAAAGCTAAACATTTGAGAAAAATATTTCTAATCACACAGATTTATTTTGTCTAGGTTAATCCACATATAAATTACACAACTGCCCCCACTAATTGATACACTTACACTTTTTAAAAATGTTTTTCTTGTTTTTAATTTATTATACAATTTTTGACTCTTTTGTTCTATTTATTCTTCCATATATTTTTTTTACAAAACTATTTTAATGGAACACAAAGTTTTGAATAGCTTTCTATGGCTCATTTAAATGATATAAAAATGACTAGCTATAAATTTTGTTGAAAAATAGTTAATAGTAGCATTTCTTTACTGCTAAGAAGAAAAACACAATTTTACTTAATAATCTAGTATAATGTTTATCATGATAAATTCATTATTAGTTGAAGTAAATGTAAAAAGTAAATGAACTTAATGTACTTACATAAGAAAGTTTTCTGTTGTCTTATAATTCAAGATGATTCTATTCTTACTTCAGCTGTTTGACATTGGCCGCAGGAACAGAGTCACAGCTTCAACTAATATGAATGAACACTCTTCCAGGTCACATTGTCTTCTGCGTGTGACTGTCACAGGACTGAATGCAACAACAGGCAGCAAGTCATTGGGTGGGTTATCTGTTGTTACAATTTTGTTCATTTCTTGAATAAAATAAAATGTTATTTTAAACATAGCATCTGTTAAAATGCTTGAAAAAAATATTTTTCTTTAATTTAACCATTAGATTTTTAAACTTTGACCTATTTAGTGCTCAAGGTTTATATACAGAAATCTTCACTGATATTTTAGTTTCTTTTACTTGGAAATATCACATTCTTTCCAAAGGAAGATTATTTTTTCCATGAAATTTTAAATCCAGGGATAGTGTGCTACCATGACATTGATATTACATTCTGTGATAGAAGTTTACAAGCATTCTAAGACAACATGCTATACCACTTTTAAGAAGAACATTAATACCTACTTGTTTAAAACTTTTTTAGATTAGTATTTTATTACAATTGTCATGTCTGTGTTTGTAATGTTATTACAGCGCCTTGAGCCTACATTTTGTTTGTTAACAGCCCTTTATAAATAAAATTATTATTATTATTATTATTCTGTATGCACATAATGTTCTGTTTTCAAAAAAAAAGGTTATCTCAATCTGGTTGACTTGGCTGGTTCGGAGCGTGTGAGCAAGTCAATGGCTGAAGGTGCCAGACTGAAGGAAGCTCAGAGCATCAACAAGTCCTTGGCCTGTCTGGGTGATGTCATTCATGCCCTTAGAAACAAGCATGGTCATGTTCCCTACAGAAACTCCAAATTGACTTACTTATTACAAGACTCATTAGGTAAATCTATTTTTTTTTTTTTAGATAATGTGCATTCTTAAATCCAAAAATTGAAAAATTATAAAAAAAAAAAACTCCTGTGTTAGAGATACAGTTTAGTTGCAGCTTACATTGGCCATAGTGTGGCTTTGATCCTTGTGTCCTTCTGTGTATTTTTTTTAGTCTTCCCTTTTGTATTTGGGGTATAATAAGAGGTGAAATATCTGTCCTGTTGTGTCTCTAGATATAGTGATTATGCACAAAGTTATAATTGTAACTGAGAGAACTCACTTGAAATAGGTGTCTTGAAGTTGAGGGATCTAGAGAAAACATTTTCTAATTTTAGTAAATCCATTGTTAACAAGAAGGAAATTGTTTAAGTCACATTGTACAGCACCAAATAATCCTTCTTTTTTTTTTTCTGTAAGAAATACTGTCTTACATAAGGACATTTTTAATTGCTATCTCCCTTTTGCAGGTGGTGACAGTAAAACACTTATGATAGTCCAGGTTTCTCCAGTGGAGAAAAATGTGAGTGAAACAGTCTGCACTTTGACCTTTGGTCAGAGAGTCCGGAATATTGAGCTGGGTACAGCTACAAGAAAAGTGGAAACTGTAAAGGTAATGTAACACTCTGAATAAGTTTGTTGTTATGCAGTAACTATATGTCTTCACTCTGTATGATTATATACATTGCAAAATCTATTCTCTGTTTTACAATAAGTAGGAACTCTACATTTAGATTCTAAAATAAATACAAAATATTTCAATATATAATTGATGTTTTATTAGATTCTAAAAAGATTTACATATATAATCTTTAATTAGATTTGAAAAGATTTTACTCTAAAATAAAATAAAGAATTATCCTATGTTATAAAAAAAAAAAATTCTTTGTTTGGTGTAATGCACAAATTGTAAGACAAATTTCCATACGGACAATAAAGATTATTTTTATTATTATTATTATTATACTACAAACAATTTAGCAAATGAAATAAAAACAACAATAACAAGTATTTGCATTAGTGCTATCACTCATCTTCACAGAAACAGGAAACAAACAAATAAATAAATAAATAAGGGAACCTACATGAATGATAGTTCTGCATGATTGTAAAAATATAAAATGAATTTTTCTTGTTCTAGTTCATGGTTCATGCTCTCTCTCTCTTTCTCTTTTTTCTCTAACTCTCTCTTTCTCTTTTATTAATGTGAACTAAAGCAGTGTCTTTATAAACAAGCAAAAATCTCTCTTATTTAGAAAACATCAAGGATTTCTTTTACATATTAAAATGTAGAATTCATACATTAAATTCATACGTTGATGACTTTTTATTTTTTCTAACTCTTGAAAAGAATAGCACTAACACAGTTTATCCTTATATTTTAATCAGTACATACACAAAAATTATGATGTGACTTAATCCTTTTGACTCTCAGAAGAGTATAGGGCTGCAACAGTAATTGATCATTGGATACTATTCACTATTCTCTAAATGTCCATCAGTTGGGTCTATGTCCATCCTGCAATTTTTGCTTCTTGTTTCATGTTGCTTTGTATGTTTTTTTTCAATCATTGGCTAGTAAAAAAAGCACTATTTACAATTATATTTATATTTTGATTAGTACTTACATGCAATTATAGACTAATACAAAAATAACACTCATACTTATATTTTGATTAGTACATACATTAAAAACATCACAATTGAACATTGTTTCTTGTTTCCTCAGTCTTCACTTTTAACTCCTGGAAGACCAACAAGCCTTTCCCTTAGTTTACCAGCTTCACCCACCACCTCAGAGGCATCCACTCCTCAATCATCTCCTCGCTCTCCACTTTCGATGTCCTCATCCACGCCTCAGCTGAACACAAGGAAGAGAGTATCCTCCGCCAGCCAAAAACTTTCAACCTCAGGAGGAAGAATGTATGCTTCATCTTCTCTGACATCAGTGAGGACCACAACCACGCCATCCTCTTCCCCACCAACCACAGCGAGGAGATTGACCAATCTGGCTACCAAGCAGGAGGTGACGCCCACATCCAAATCAAATGGTTATTCCATGATCAACAAATCCAATCTGGCCTCTAGGCTAGTTAAATCTGCCAGCTCTCCACAGAATCTTAGTGCCAGAATTGACAGAAGATAACAAAGCTTTTTGTTTGTCTATCACCACTTTAGTGTCTCAAGTGAATTGTAATCATTTGATGAAATATGTAAATTATTGCTTTTATATTATTCACAAGATATTAGTCTTTGGTTTGCTTAGTTATTTTATGCGTATTTATTTGGTGAATACAAGAATCTAATTACTATAATAATAATAATATCAATATCTTCGATTATGAAAATAAAGAATGAGTGCAGTGTTTCATATGCCTATGCAGACCAAGTTGTGACCTGCATATTTTGCATAGCTAATTTAAGTAAAGTTATAATATTCGAGACCTAAAGAATAACTCTTGTTGAAGACAGGCACAGAAGACAAAAAGAAAACTTAAATAGACACCCAGTAGACACTGGCTTTGCCAGCATCAGATGTGGAAAAATATACAGATTGCAACTGGGTTTGCATAGTCATGTGATACACTGCACTCATCCTTAATCTTCAGAATCGAAGACATTGCCATTTAATTAAAATTATAACATTATATAACATATTTCTAGCTTTCAACTGGCTTGTTTTATAGTTTACAAGAAATCCTTAGATTATTAGTAAATTTAACTCTTTTGGTAATGATTAAAAAAAAGTTTTCCAAATACATTTTACAATGTACATATTAGGCTCCTAACACACCTGATAATATTAAAAGAGTTAAAATTTTCTGCTTAAAGAATGTGGTCATCTTGAAACAAAATATCTGATAATGTAATGATGGTACTTTTCTTGAGTAACAAAGTACAATTACAAACGCTTATCTGTAGTGTATGTATATATATAGATGTATAGTATATTATTTATATTTATCCAATATCAATTTATTAAGTGATCCTTGTTTTTTCACAGAAATGACCTTTTTAGCCAGTCTTCTTAGCGATAGCAAATAATCCATCATCTCTGGTTAAAACTATATTTTATGAGGCACTTTTGGTAAATGGTCACCTTCTGAGCAGAATATTTGAAGTTTGAATCCATCTTAAGGTTGTAGTTTTGGATTTGTTCTTTTTACTGAAATTTTGAGACAATGTGCTTACAATAAAAAATACATTTTCTATCAATAGCTGGTAGATTGGAATAGATTACATTTTCTCTATCTATACCTGGTAGATTGGAATAGGTTACATTTTCTCTATCTATATATGGTAGAGTGGAATAGGTTACATTTACTCTATCTATATAGATTGAAATAGGTTACAGTTTCTCTATCTATATATGGTAGATTGGAATAGGTTACATTTTCTATCAATAGCTGGTAGATTGGAATAGGTTACATTTTCTCTATCTATATATGGTAGATTGGAATAGGCTACATTTTCTCTATCTATATGGTAGATTGGAATAGGTTACATTTTCTCTGTCTATATATGGTAGATTGGAATAGGTTACATTTTCTCTATATATGGTAGATTGGAATAGGTTACATTTTCTATCAATAGCTGATAGATTGGAATAGGTTACGTTTTCTATCAATAGCTGTTAGATTGAAATAGGTTACATTTTATATCAATAGCTGATAGATTGGAATAGGTTACATTTTCTATCAATAGCTGGTAGATTGGAATAGGTCACATTTTCTATCAATAGCTGATAGATTGAAATAGGTTAAATTTTCTATCAATATCTGATAGATTGGAATAGGTTACATTTTCTTTCAATATCTGATAGATGATTGATTGGAATAGGTTACATTTTCTATCAATAGCTGATACATTGGAATAGGTTTCATTTTCTATCAATATCTGATAGATTGGAATAGGTTACATTTTCTATCAATATCTGATAGATTGGAATAGGTTACATTTTCTATCAATAGCTGATACATTGGAATAGGTTACATTTTCTATCAATAGCTGATACATTGGAATAGGTTACATTTTCTATATCAATAGCTGAAACATTGGAATAGGTTACATTTTCTATTAATATCTGGTAGATTGGAATAGGATACACTTTCTATCAATATCTGATAGATTGGAATAGGTTACATTTTCTATCAATATCTGATAGATTGGAATAGGTTACATTTTCTATCAATAGCTGATACATTGGAATAGGTTACATTTTCTATCAATAGCTGATACATTGGAATAGGTTACATTTTCTATATCAATAGCTGAAACATTGGAATAGGTTACATTTTCTATTAATATCTGGTAGATTGGAATAGGTTACATTTTCTATCAATAGCTGATAGATTGGAATAGGTTACATTTTCTATATCAATAGCTGATAGATTGGAATAGGTTACATTTTCTATATCAATAGCTGTTATTTGGAATAGGCTACATTTTCTATATCAATAGCTGGTAGATTGGAATAGGTTACATTTTCTATCAATAGCTGATACATTGGAATAGGTTACATTTTCTATCAATAGCTGATACATTGGAATAGGTTACATTTTCTATATCAATAGCTGAAACATTGGAATAGGTTACATTTACTATCAATAGCTGATACATTGGAATAGGTTACATTTTCTATATCAATAGCTGTTATTTGGAATAGGCTACATTTTCTATATCAATAGCTGATACATTGGAATAGGTTACATTTTCTATCAATAGCTGATACATTGGAATAGGTTACATTTTCTATATCAATAGCTGAAACATTGGAATAGGTTACATTTTCTATTAATATCTGTTAGATTGGAATAGGTTACATTTTCTATCAATAGCTGATACATTGGAATAGGTTACATTTTCTATATCAATAGCTGATAGATTGGAATAGGTTACATTTTCTATATCAATAGCTGTTATTTGGAATAGGCTACATTTTCTATATCAATAGCTGGTAGATTGGAATAGGTTACATTTTCTTATATCTGATAGATTGGAATAGGTTACATTTTCTATCAATAACTGATACATTGGAATAGGTTACATTGTCTATATCAATAGCTGATAGATTGGAATAGGTTAAATTTTCTATTAATATCTGGTAGATTGGAATAAATTACGTTTTCTATCAATAGCTGGTAGATTGGAATAGGTTACATTTTCTATATCAATAGCTGATAGATTGGAATAGGTTAAATTTTCTATCAATAGCTGGTAGATTGGAATAGGTTACATTTTCTATATCAATAGCTGGTAGATTGGAATAGGTTACATTTTCTATATCTGATAGATTGGAATAGGTTACATTTTCTATCAATAGCTGATACATTGGAATAGGTTACATTTTCTATATCAATAGCTGATAGATTGGAATAGGTTACATTTTCTATATCAATAGCTGGTAGATTGATAGCTATGTTTGTAGTACAAATATAATGTACTATTAGCTCTTTACAAACTATGTTCAATATTTATCAGCTTATGAAACTAAAGTAGCATACAGTGATGACCATGATGCACCTTTGGTAATAGCAAGTAGCTCACATGGTTTCTTTGCCAGTGGTTCCCAGTTTTCTATTAATGTTGCCGTTGTTGAAAGCATTTTTTTTTTCTCAAAATGTTTTTTTATGTTTTCTCCAGTGTTCTACGCCATGTAAAAAGAAATATTTCTGTTCCGCTGGTAATGCTCCCCCTTTTTATATAAATAGATATGATTTCTTTAGGACAACTATTTTGATTAACTTTGTAGTTGAATATTTGGTTTGTGAAATAAATTATTATTTTTATTTTGAAGTGTTTGGTTCTTGAAACCTGAGCTTATATATTAATAACTATAAATAATTAATATATATATATATATATATTTAAGGGAGAGAAAAAATAAGTTCAATTAGGGCCTCTATGAAACTGATTACCTTGAAGACTGGTTAAGTTCAATGAGGGCCTCTATGAAACTGATTACCATTGTTATGGCATGATTAGCAATTTGTCTTTAGTTTCAGAGAAAGGAAAAGTTTGGACTTAGAGACAGAGACAATGACGTGACTAGTAAACACAAGACTAGGATTTGAGGAAGAATTGCGAAACGTAAACAGAATAAACCTACTACTGAAAGCTTTAAAGAGGGGGTAGTTTTTATAAAACACGTCTTGTGTTATCAACGTCGACTATCTTGTATTGTTGGCCTTTCGCCTGTGTTCTTGGATTTCGTCATTTGAGTCTTACCTCCGTTTGACTTACTGCATAAGACACTGATTGTGTTCTATGAGGCCCCTGGCACACCGATTACCATGAAGACTGGTAATCTTCTATGAGGACATATGAAGTTGGTTGTTTTCAGAAGAAAAAAAAAAGCATTCTCTCACGGGTTCGCTTACCCCAAAGTTATTATGTAAGCTACAGCAAAGAATTAGCTTTGTATCACCAAATGGTCTACTTACAGCGAAGGCTCAAAGTGGTCTATGCACAGTTCAGGGTTAGTTTTATTGAAGTTGATGTACAAGGGAAAGTATACAATCAATTTGTCCCTGGAAAAAACTTTTTAGTTAATTATTTGTATCTCTCTCTTTCTCTCTCTTTTTTCTCTTTTTTTTTTCTCTCTCTCTCTCTTCCTTTCGTTCTCTCTTTCTCTTTCTCTCTTTTTTCTCTCTCTCTTCCTTTCGTTCTCTCTTTCTCTTTCTCTCTTTTTTCTCTCTCTCTTCCTTTCGTTCTCTCTTTCTCTTTCTCTCTTTTTTCTCTCTCTCTTCCTTTCGTTCTCTCTTTCTCTTTCTCTCTTTTTTCTCTCTCTCTTCCTTTCTTTTTCTCTTAAGATCTCTCTCTCTCTCTCTCCACTTCCTCGCCTCTTCGCTCTTTCTTTTTCATGTAAAATTCTGAAGTTTAAGCTAAGAACCACGTGAAATTGGTTGCCTGAGCCAGCCAGGAAAACCAGTGACTAAACAGAATATAAGTCATGACTAGATGCATGACGCGTAGGACGTTATCATCTTCAGTTTTGAAGTAACGTCTGTATTATATAAGATATGAAGCGGGCAAAGTTAATCCGTTTTTAAATGGCTGTGAAATTGTTTTCATTACTTCCCTTACTTTATAGTATGACACTTCCTGATAACTTACCCAGAACCAAAGCTGGATGCTTTGGCGCAGCTTCCAGGGCTGAGATCATCGCTTTTTTCGCTGTCAATAGTTTTCTTTATTACCACCTCTTCCCACATAGTACTTAGGCTATGTCTTATCAGTAATCAAGATGTCTGTACACTGCCTTAAGGTCCCATTTGATTACATCTAGATACCACTGTATAGAGGAAGAACGAATCCCCAAGCTCACCCTCAACTTGCGACTGATACAAGAAAAATCTTGTCGCCCCCTCATCAGATATATAGATATGTACTATATAACTATATAAACTGCGGTAGAAAAAAGTATAGGGATAAAATGTTTATTGTGACAAGTGTTTATGTTTGTATTCTTATTGCCAAATTTTCCTTGCACTAAAACACGCGCACTAATATCAAAAAAATGCCTGAAAAAAAAAAGTGCAACAAAAAAGAACATTTTTTTCGGACTCAATGATGACTATTTGTAGGCCTAAATCTGTTGCTGTATTCTCAGGGTGACCCGTAATTTTGTCTTCGTTGAGTTAACCTGGAGTTCTTAATTGACAGAGAAACATCGCAAGTAAAGAGTGGCTCATAATAGCTGACTAGAGATCAGCATCTAGGTGCAAATACTTTAATACACAATAAGGGATCAAGTCTTCTGTCCAGCTCCAGTGGCCTCAACGTGGCGCATCTTCAGAATGGGGTTCTACAGCCATATGAAATTGTCTTCTAGTAAAAAGTAACTAAATGAACCATAGTCGTTCTACGACTGAAGGAGGCCGTATCGAATATAGTATACAATCTCACCCCCTCCTCGGTGGAAACGTCTTGTAGTGGAACTAAATGGTCGAATAAATGATATCGAATACGGCCTCCGTCGCGTTATCTTTTTATTTTTTATTATTTTTTGTTCATTTCAATTGGGGTGAGGATGGAAGTAGCCCAGTCCAACAAGACCGTCATACAGTTACACAAAAGAGGGTCGTCCTAAACAATTGCTTCACTGTTCAAGATAATTCTAATTTATGAAGAAATTCGTAGCCGGGCCAACTCGAGATCATGCGACAACTTGCGTGGTGCCCCAACGGTCCAACAGATAGGTCAAAGGTAAACATTTAGTGGAAGACTTGAAAGTGTCAAAGATGTTCTTGTTTTTAATAAGAGAATATTAAAAATCTAAAAAAAAATCAACTGGTATTAATGCGGCCCTTTCGGTAACCCTACCGGGCAAATTGGGTACCGGCCCACCGAGCATTTGCCCGAATGTCTAAATAGTCAGTCCGCTCCTGGTAGCTGTCACTGTATAACCTTTAGAAAGGACTTGGTATGAAAAGCACCCGGTCCACGCTTGTCCGGTCAAAAAAACCCTTTCTAAAGGTAATCAACAAAAGTGTGCCTTTGGCGCCGCATTCCTGCTGCACTTTGTACAAGGTACACCCTCAGACGAGAAGTACTATTTCCTGCTGCACTTTGTACAAGATACACCTCAGACGAGAAGTACTCTTTCTAAAAATGACATCAAATCGATCAAATAGTTTAGTTTCTCTGTCAAATTAGTACACTCTAGTCGAAAAGGACAAGAGTGACTCATGGACAAACTGGTCATGTTCTCCTAACAAGAGTCTGTCATGATTTCCACGAATTAAGAGAGTAGATAGAATGACACACGACGGCAGTGTACATGTGACAGTGCACACGAAGACACAGCAGAATAAACCAGTGTAACGTATCAGAAATATTTGTTTCAGAAATGTTGGTTGAAATCAATTAGAATAAAAAAATTGTATGTCTTCTAAAGACGATCTATGTGTGTATATAAAAGCATATGGAATTTTAGATATAAAGACAGACAGACAGGCAGACACATAGATAGATAGATAGATAGATAGATAGATAGATAGATAGATAGATAGATAGATAGATAGATAGATAGATAGATAGATCAGGTATCCCCAGCATCTTTACAGCCCTCAGACAACGCCGTTTGCGCTGGCTTGGACATGTTCGCCGGATGGAAAACAAGCGCATCCCGAAAGTCATCCTCTATGGTCAACTCGCGACTGGCACAAGAGAAACTGGTCGCCATCACCTCCTTTACATAGATGTAATAAAACGTGACCTCAAATCAGTGAACATCAATACTGACAATTGGGAAGACATAGCTCTAGACCGCAACAGATGGAGAGCGACAGTAACCAAGAATGCTATGGACAATGAAAGTACATGGGTCTCAGCTCAGGAAGAAAAACGTACAATCCGAAAAACGGCCAGCTCCTCTACCACCGAAGCAAAAGCCACCTTAACCTGCTCTATCTGTGGACGGGAGTGTCTCTCCAAATTAGGGCTCCACAGCCACATGACGAAGTGTGCTCTGAGATGAACCATAGTCGTTCTACGACTGAAGGAGGCCAATGATGATGATGATGAGATAGATAGATAGATAGATAGATAGATAGATAGGTAGACAGATAGTAATTAAGTATCGCCTGTTAAGTATTGTTATCTAGTCCGGAGATTAATCGAGTACAGTAATTTAGATGTTTATGCAGTCGCAGCAGTGATATCCATATTTAATTAAAGCCTTTGTCAGTGTGTGTGTGTATGGGGGGGGGAGGGCTCTTAAGTTCTCTTTTAGTCGTTTGCACCTGTTATTGGTATTGTGAAGGTAGTATACTATCTATATAAAAATGTAATATAAATATAAGCTTGTTTTTGTTTGTTTAAAAAGTGGTGACCTAGTTTCCACCACGAGGCTGTGAAGTGAACACCACAACGGTGTCAAAAATACGGAATTGAAACAAAGTCATAGCATTGGTCAGGATTCGAACTCATGAATCGAAGGTGAATGGCTGCATCACGGATACCGCGCCATATGCACATACAAACAACGTGTGGAAATGAATTATGTCGAGCGTAGCCAAAAGGGGTTTGAGTTTAAAGCTAAAAAAAAATAACTCTTCAATATAAAACTATCCATACATCAGTCACCAGATTCTAGCTAAGAGGAGTTTTCTGTTTGTCGCGTGAACGATTTGTCGTGAACCAACTGTCGGTGAACAAATTGTCGCTGAACAAGTTGTCTGTTAGCAAGTTGTCGGTGAGCCATATGTCGGGTGAACGAATAGTAGTGTGAACGAATTGTCGGGTGAATGAATTGTCGGGTGAACGAATTGTCGCATGAACGAAAAGTCGTGAACGATTTGTCGGTGAACGAAATGTCAGTGAACGAATTTTCATGGAACCATTTTAGGGTACAATGAACGAAATAATGAAGGGTCAGAATGTAATAAAGATTAATCATGTACAAACAAACAAACAAACACGCACACATATACATACACACATACACACATACACACACATACACACATACACACACACACACACATACACACATACACACATATACACACACACAGACACACAGACACACATACATACACACATACACACATTACACACACACACACACAGACACACATACACACATACATACATACATACATACATACATACATACATTAACATATATATATATATATATATATTGGCGGGGGAGGGGGGAGAAAAATCCCCCCGAACCCACCCCACTCCCCTAAAAAAATCCTTGCTACGCCCATGAAGTCGAGATTGCTTTCTTGGTTACTTAAATGCTACTCTTTATTTCGTAAGTCATGAATACATTTTTTTTGGTGTGCGGGGGTGGGGGGCTCATACAGTTTTGTTGGAAGACCTACCGCTAGTAATATCACGGACGTGAAAATCATAAATAATTTCTTTTTTTTACTTACCATATACAGTTCGTATTTGCCACATGCAAGTTCTGAAATGTATTTATAAATTACATAGTTTCTGTGGTTGTAGCTCTTTAAAGAACAAATGCAGAGACAATACATAATTCTGTTCATATAAATGAAAGCAAGATATACATCAACACATTCATCTTTATCTAGACTGATCAGTGTTAACATCGCCATCATCATAACCATTAGCCGAACCACGCAGTGACTTTGTCATCTGGCCTTTAATGCCTTTGTCATTCAGCGAAACATTTAGTGTCACAACGCGCCGAGTTATGGCCCCTGTGCTTCCTCCTTTCAATAACTCCCCTCCTTCACAAATAAACTCCGTAAGCCTTTGCCGAGATTAACTGCTTCGTTCTACAGCCCCCTCCCCCCCCCCCCTCATCTCGTGTCGCGACTTCCTCCCTACACCCGTTTCACTCCCCCCCCCCCCCCCACCTCACCGCTCGGTCACAGTCCTCTCAAGGGTCGACGTGTTATTTAGTAAGGCTATGGCCTATGGCTCCGGTTATAGACTGGCTTGGGACATCAAGAGATCATAAAAAATGGATTCTTGCACAGTGAAGGAAGTGGGTAGAGCTGGGTTGTTTTTTTTTAATGACTGGATGAAGCAGGTTATAGTGTTTTAATAGAACTAGACTGGTAGCGGGTATGGAGATTAGGACTCAATGGATTCAAAAGTCATTACCGCGTCTAATTTGTTTTAATATAAGACATCAATAACACGAAAATAAAGACAATTTTTTATATGGGGTTGTCTCCCTTGCCATGGGGGGGGGGGGGCGGGTAGGGGAGAGAACGACAGCGTGATGATTGAATAATGAAGTCTTGCTCAATGTAGCGGACCACTCTATGACCCAATGACATGAACATCAAAGATTCCTCACCACCCCTTCTCCCCTACCCCCAATCGTCCTCGCTCACACATACACACTCACGCGCGCGCACGCACGACCTCCGCCGTAGCTCTCCCCCCCCCCCCCCATTCTACTATTTCAAGCTTTCCCCCCTCCCTTTCGAGGTCTTCTTTCATCGGCGCAGGCAGCAGCAGACTTGTGTACAGTCCCCCATGGTCTTCTTCCTTTCCCCCTCCCTCTTTTTTGTTTTCTCTCTCCCGTCTCTCTCTCTCTCTCTCTCTCATTCGGGAAGCCGATCGTGGTCTCGAGTCGATCAACGCTTTCGCTGGCCAAGAGAGCGGAGTATGACAGAGAGCGTTCTGTAGTTGAACGCATGGCTTGCCTCTACAACCATGTGAAAACTGAATAGAAGAAGAAAAAGAGGCTGAACCAAAAAAAAGATGGATGTCGCCCTATTGATCGTTTCTCGCTAATGGAATACGTGTATTTGACGTGATTTTAATTTTCTAAATTATTTCTTTACTTTGTGTGTGTGTGTATACAATATCATTTAAAAAAAAAAAACGGGCGGCTCTGGGATTTATCACACAATTACATACGAGCGAGTAGACGAGAGAGAGGGAGGGACGACTGAATGTTGTGTGTCGGAGAGGCGGAGGGCGCCGCGACAGACACACACCCGAGCTCTAGCACCTGCTTGGGTGTCCCTCCTGTCTTTTGTTGACGGACGCTGGCCGGAAGTGGTTTGTGGGATATACACACCGAGACAGCCACACCATGGCGTATGGCCATGACTGGCTAGTTCAATCCGCAAGTTTCTTTTGGATATTTACTCTTATGTTGAGCGAGTCGCAGAGCAAGAGGACACAACTCTGTAAGTTCCATTTCACTCGATAAACCACATCTGTTAATATTTGTTTTAATGTCATCTCGTGACACCATCTGTGACCTCACTTCTGTATGTACCCTCTCATTTCATTTGTCTATGAAATAATGTAGCTTCCAGGGCAGGATTTACATATAGGCGACATAAGTTTGCATAAGCTATACCTTAGGGCCCTTAAGAATTATTTAGCACAGACATATAATAACTGGACTTACAAACTTAAACTAACATAGAGTCATTTAAATTATTTCACTGGTAGCGATTAATGTAGGGATTGAAAAATATTATCAGGTAGCAGCTTTGTATGCGACTAAAGTTACAAAATAAGTAGGTTACAACTAGGCCTCTGTAGTTACGCGAAACATGTCCATAATGATGAGACATGAGTCAATGCCTTATTATTATGGTATTATCAGATAAATGAAATAAAAGTTAAAAATATTCTTTTCTTTTCCGTGAAGCTGGATCAAATGATTGCAAATAATAGTTCAAGTATCTTTTATTTTCAAACAGCCAAGTAGTAGATCTATTCGAATTCCGTCAAAGTAACAACCTAAAGCGCGACATCTTAATTTCAAATCAATCAAATTTTTTATTATTTTTTTAATATTTAAAAAGCGTTTTACTCTCGAATGAAGAAAAGAGTGTCTATAAATATTTTGTTTTACAAAATAATCCAGCAATTGAAAGATTTTCATTTATAGCGGATACCCCTAACAAAAAGCTAGCTATCCGGAGCTCAGTAAACAGGAAGAGGTGTTTAGCTGTGTTTATCTCTACGATACATTCTGTACACTTTTTAGCACTGTACATTGACATTTCTAAGCTCTTTTGTTTATAGCACATAAAAAATGACAGTTGGCAGCAGTGAAGTTTTGATATAGCGTCCTTGACATTGTTTAGAATCAGAAATTTTTCATAAAAATCCCCATATTTATCATAAAGGAAATGACACTTCATATATATTGACTAAAATGTACTTTCCATAGACTTATATATTATATCTAGACTGGAAACCGGAAACAAATTCTTATCTGCGATTGATCGATTAACAGACCTATATATAGAGATTTTTATGTACGTAACACTTTTCAAGCTCCCAGGGAAGTGGCCCCAATCAATCTTTTCTGTCTTAGAAAAGTAATGATCTTTAGTTTTCAAAGTTTAGAAATAATGCAAAATCATTTCTCGGATTTTCTTTAGAATGGGCTTTTAATCACAGAATTATATATTCACGCTAATATGTGAAGCAAAGCCATTTCCTGTTAGTTTGTATTGAGATAATGTTTCAAAATTCCTAGATCGAAATAATTCCTGTCTGTTGATTTTAATCATCTTATGTACATTTAAATAGATTGATTACCTAGATCTTTATAGATTAGGTATCTAAAAATTGAAAAATAATACTTATGAGACGAGAGTATTCTGATGTTATTTATGTTCAATTACTAGATCTAGATCTAAACATTAAATTTTATGTTACATATGTTAGGGTTGAAAAAAACTTTACTTATTAAAACTACTTTACAGAAAAACGCATTGTTTCAACTTTTAAAAAAAATTCTAATTTTTTGTAGTTTTAAAAGATCTCCATGTCTAGTCTAGATACAATATATTATTATATATAAGTCTATGGTACATTCATTCAAAAACATGGATCATTTCTGCATGCCATCTACATAATTAGTTTCTATTGGAGGATTTCATCGCCGAAAATATTAAATGAAGTTTTTATGTTTGCTTATAGGCATAATGGAGATTTTCACGCTAAACTAAACAATGCCCCGTCGTATAATTGAGATCAGTTATTAGAGACAAACTATAGTGTATAGATGACAAGCTGAATAACAAATCGGAAATATTCTTTTTAAATATAGATTTTATCACAACTCTTAATGTAATAGAGAGTTTTTTTTTTACAAAGTTTATATCAAGTCACTCTGTCTGTTTGTCTGTCTCTGTGGTAAAAAGTTTGTACAGTTTATTTCTCCCACTCTCGGATGAAGCTGAAATTTTCGTACAATTATTTCTTTTACCTGACAACACAAGAATCAATTAAAAAAATTAATCAATTAGCTAATTATATTTTCCTTGGTATCTTGAACAAGGGAAAGAAACCGTACTTGACAGATGGGTGGTACAAGTTGAATTAGTCCCCTTGAGCCTGAGGACTCTAGACCCCTGAGTGAACATATTTTTATGTATGCATTTAAAAAACGACCCTTCTTCCCTACACCTTTCATAACTGGTCAAGACAAGTGATAGGATCATAGCACATCGAGAAAGATGAAAGCTTAACAATAACAATTGGTACAAATATTTCTAATCGCACAGATATGTTATGTTTGGGTCAATGTCACATACAACTACAGAACTGATCCAAACTAATTTGATACAATTACACATATCATATTTTTTTTAGAAGTATTCTTTATTGTTTTGCTTGTTAAAAGAGTATAAATGATTCCGTATTGTTAACCATCATTCTAGACAAACTTAAACAACTTACATGTGTTGAAATTGAAAGAAAGGAAAGAATTTAATTATGTATGCCATCTGTATATATTGTTTCTTATCTTGTGTTGGCATTTAAAATATATTTAAATACCTCATAGTCAAGTAAAACGTTTTTGGAGTAATATTGATCAAACTATTTAGAATTGAAAATAAAAACAATCTTAAAGATAGTTTTAAAATAAATTTCGTTCAACTGATTTAACATATTTTTCTAGAACTGATAAAGTCAACTTTGAAATCTATTTATCAAAACAAAAAACAAAAGAATGTATATTCTTAGGCGGCCCTTATTAAACTCCCTTTGATTTAAAACATACTTTTGTGACATATTGATAGTTATCAAATTCCATCTTGGTTTTCACCGGATGCTGCAATGTGTATCAACTTGTAGGCGTTTTTTTTATATTTTTTAGCGGCCCCAAAAAGGTCAAAAGACGCTATTAGTTTTGTGTGCAATGTCTGTCTGTCCGTCGTCTAATTTTTTAAA
Organism: Biomphalaria pfeifferi; assembly: GCA_030265305.1. NCBI lineage: Eukaryota > Metazoa > Mollusca > Gastropoda > Planorbidae > Biomphalaria > Biomphalaria pfeifferi. The sequence continues at coordinate 650,852 of JASAOG010000142.1, read as the reverse complement.
ACACTTATGCAAGCATTTGTTTCATAAAAATACACCACTTTTACAATTATTAATAGTAACTTTTACGAGAGGCTCTTTAGTATGGTAGCTACATTCCGATAAATAGTTTTAGATTTTTTGTTAAAAATATTTTTTTTTTACATTTGTATTGCTAAGCTCTGTAAATTCTGTCATCATATCGACTACATTTACACATTAAAAAATGTTTACTTTTTTTAAAGAGAAAAAATCTATTTAGCATACATATAAGTTGGGCATAATTTAAAACAACAATTAATAAGTAGGTTTTCATATAAATTCATATTAACGCGTGAACTGCAGTGCCATGCTTACAGTGGTAGAACAATTAACTAAAGGAATTTTTTTTTACGAGAATTTGATTAAAAGTTTTACAAAAAAAACAACAATGTTATAAAAGATAGTTTGTGTGGAAACACAAACTCAAAATCGGCCCTCGAAGTGGTCCACCCAGGCAATATTTTCAGAAAGAACATCCGATGAAATTATATCAAAGACAAATGAGAGATAAGAATGGAGAATGAAGGTTAACAGATCTTGTGTAGTTCCCCAACGGTCTAGCAGATCAAAGGATAGGTGAAAGTGAATGTAAAGTTAGATGTGAACCTGGCCTAACTAGTTCCCCTTTCAGACCTTGTGGTCTATAGGGCAGATGATGTAAAGTTCATCTGTTTTTGTGGCCTACGGTTAACGAGGGTGTCATGTAGCCAGCACAACGACCAACCGCCTTTACTTTTCCCCAACTAATGTCAGGTACCCATTTGAGATGAGTGGACTCAGAGGCGCTAAAAGACTCCAAAGCTGAAAATCACAGTCTTCACCAGGATTCGAACCCGGGATCCCATGTTCGAAAGCCAAGCGCTTTACCGCTCAGCCAACGCGCCTCCCCTGGCCTAACTGATGTCTTATAATTGATCTAATTGTTTTAAAAAGGCTCAATCTCTTATTCGAATCCACAAAAAAACAAAAAAAAAACAAAAAAAAAAAAGAAATTCCGCAATAACAAAAAAGTTTAGAAAAATGGAGTTTACAAGATTACTATTCGTTTTAAATTAGGTCTAATATATGATGCATACTAATTAGCTTTTTCTCTTAAAAAAAGCTTGCATAACTGATTTTAAAAATTAGATTTTTCCCCTTTAGAAAAAAAAAAAGTAGCCGTTGCATCAGAACTTTGAATGGTCTAAAATATTGTGATGTCGGATTTTCAATATCTTTTCTATTTTACGAGATCTAAACGGGACGGACGGACAGACGGACAGACATTTCGCACAAAACTAATAGCGTCTTTTCCCCTTTCGGGGGCGCTAAAAACTCAACTCTCTGTATCCAGTATCAGACTAAATCTCAACTCTGTATTCAGTATTAGACTAAAACTCAACTCTCTGTATCCAGTATGAAACTTTAAATTGAAACCTAATCACTCTCAAACATGAAATTCTGCCAGTCTTCCAATTCTATGTCCTTGAACCCTAGGCTCAGTTTCTATAACTCTCACTCAATAGTACATAAAAAAAAATCGAGTTATTCGACCTTAATTAGTACATTTAGTGCGATGACATTCTTTTTAATACTGACAAACTCATTTTTTTAATGTAATGAACATATAATATCTATTTATAGACTCTTAGTACACAGTATAAAATAATACTTGCTGTTAGTATTGTACTGTAGAGTGTATCGCACTGCATGGGAGCAGCCACCATGTTAATTCTAATTTTAGTAACAAATATTTTTATTAAAGGAGGGAAATCCATAAATAGAAAGCCATACAATATAATATAATAAAAGTCATACAATATAATACAATAAAAGTCATAAAATATAATACAATAAAAGGCATACAATATAATACAATAAAAGTGATACAATATAATGTAATAAAAGCCATACAATATGAGTTATACAATACAATACAATAAAAGTCATACATTATAATACAATAAAAGCCATACAATATAATACAATAAAAGCCATACAATATAATACAATAAAAGTCATACAATATAATGTAATAAAAGCCATACAATATGAGTTATACAATACAATACAATAAAAGTCATACATTATAATTCAATAAAAGCCATACAATATAATATGATAAATGCCATACAATATAATACAATAAAAGTCTTACAATATAATATAATAAATGCCATACAATATAATATAATAAATGCCATACAATATAATATAAAAAAGCCATACAATAAAAGTCATTCAATATAATACAATAAAAGCCATACAATATAATATAATAAATACCATACAATATAATATAATAAATGCCATACAATATAATATAATAAGAGACATACAATAAAAGTTATACAATATAATACAATAAAAGTCATACAATATAATACAAAAAAAGGCATACAATATAATACAATAAAAGTCATACAATATAATACAATAAAAGCCATACAATATAATATAATAAATGCCATACAATATAATATAATAAGAGCCATACAATAAAAGTCATACAATATAATACTATAAATGCCATACAATATAATATAATAAAAGCCATACAATATAATACAATAAAAGCCATAAAATATAATATAATAAAAGCCATACAATATAATACAATAAAAGTCATACAATATAATGTAATAAAAGCCATACAATATTTTTTCCCTTCAATTTTCAGCACTGTGCAATATCTCTTTCGCATCTAAACACGAAATATTTTTGTTCTTACTTAGTTGGCAGCACCGATGTTTTACTTCAGCGAACTTCATGTTGTTAATTGTGTCTATTTATCTCAAAATCTCTGCTAATCTTCATGTTTTCATTGTCATTTTCTTAAACTTCCATTTCATCCCCCCCCCCCCCCCCCCCACATTTCTCCATATCTTTTTCTCTTCTTTTTCTTTCTCTGTTGCCTTTCATTGCTTGAAGAACGTATAATTGATCTTAAAAAAATCAAAATGAAATCTAGGAGGAGACTACTGGGATTAACTTTTCATGGGCGTAGCCAGGATTTTTTTCGGAGATGGGGTTGGGGGGATTTTTCTCCCCCACCCCCCTGCAAATATATATAAATCTTCCTTAGCTGTGCTCTTGGAATTAGGGGATTGTCGTTTGCATTTTTTTTTGTTTTGTTTTGTTTTATAGAAGAGGGGGATTTACTGCAAAACCCCTTGTAGGGGGTTTTAAACTCAACCCCCCTTGGCTGTACTTGGGCAAGTGATGGTTTAGTAATAAAATCTCACCTAAAATAGCGGGGGGATTTAATTTCGGACTGGGGGGTGAACCCCCACCACGTCTACGCCCATGTAACTTTTTGTATGAAACTCCCAACGAGGATGGTATAATTTAATAAATACATTTTAAAAAGGACAAAAGAAATAAGTAATTGAATGTAATTATTTGAAATAAAAGAAGGTGAAAGCATTATATATATATTTAACTATTGACTTTTAATTTCAATTCTTTCTCTTATAGGATAAAGAGCATACAGTGTAGCATTTTAAAAATTATTGAATTTAGATAATTTCCTTTCTGGTTAATGGTTATTTTTAAAGTAATAATTGGTTTGCTCAGGCCAGTCACAGATAGGACTTTGTACGCTCGTAGTATCACAGCTAGGACTTTGTAAGCTCGTAGTATCACAGCTAGGACTTTGTAAGCGCGTAGTATCACAGCTAGGACTTTGTAAGCTCGTAGTATCACAGCTAGGACTTTGTAAGCGCGTAGTATCACAGCTAGGACTTTGTAAGCTCGTAGTATCACAGCTAGGACTTTGTAGGCTCGTAGAATCACAGCTAGGACTTTGTAGGCTCGTAGTATCACAGCTAGGACTTTGTAGGCTCGTAGTATCACAGCTAGGACTTTGTAGGCTCGTAGTATCACGGCTAGGACTTTGTAAGCTTGTAGTATCACAGCTAGGACTTTGTAGGCTCGTAGAATCACAGCTAGGACTTTGTAGGCTCGTAGTATCACAGCTAGGACTTTGTAGGCTCGTAGTATCACAGCTAGGACTTTGTAGGCTCGTAGCCACCTACTACATTCATGCTGAACTGTCGAAGACAAACCTTACTTATTTATAAGCTGGAAACTTATGAAATACAAATGGCCTTTACCCTTTTCGACTTGTAAAAGTAAACTCGTTTTTATTTTAGATAAAAATATTAAAAGTACAATTCACCATTTTTAAAACAATATTATAAAGCTTATATAATTATAATTTTCATATTCTGTTGTTACGTGACATTGGTAGATAGTTCTAGTACAAAGATAATTTAAAAAAAAAACAACAGATAATTTAATTGTTGATCAATTGTGTCAATTTAAAATAATAGAATTGATAATATAGTATAGGCTTGTAGCTACCAAAATCACAAACTCTTGTTTATTAAGCCTAAAGTATTCTTCTTCATCTGTCGTACAAGTTGCTGTACAGTGACTGAAAACAAATGTTGCAATGTTCGTTTTATTTTGATTATATATCTAAGTACATAAGGTGGTGGGGTGGCAAAGCGCTTGGATTTCGAACCGAGGGTTTGAATCCCGGTGAAAACTGGGATTTAAAATTTCGGGATCGCCCTCAAGTCCCAGCCAACCCTGATGAGTACCTGACATTAGTTGGGGAACTTAAAAGCGGTTGGTCGTTGTGCTGGCTACATAACACTTTTTTAACCGTCGCTTAGTTATCTTATCTTATATATTACAGACGTTACTTCAAAAAAAAAAAAAGAAGAAGATGATTACGTCCTACGCGTCATGCATTTAGTCATGCATATTAACCAATGACCTAAACTCCGCCAAGTCATTGATTTTCCTGGCTAACTCAGGCAACCCATTCCATGCTCTGATAGCGCTAAGGAAGAAGGAGCTTTTGTACAAATTTGTCCTAGCATATGGAATGAGAAATGTGTCTTCATCTTTGTGTCTTTCTGAGTATTTTATTAATTTTTTTTTTTGTATTTGAAGATTATGGTTCAGTGTTTTATCTATAATTGCTACTTTACTTTTAAGTCTTCTATTCTGAAGGCTTTCTAGATTTAGTGATTTTACTAAAGGTGTAATCTAGCTGGAATACCATCAGGTCCAGACGCTTTATTCGGTTTAATGTTGGCTAATAGTTTTTTTATTCCATTTTTTTGTACCACTATATCTCCTATGTTGTCTACTTAGTTTAAATTAAGTAATATGTCTGTGTCTCCTGGGGCTGAGAATGCTGACGCAAAGTACTTGTTTAGGATGTTAGCTTTAGTTTCATTATCATTGTGTATTATGTTATCTTCTCCTTTTAATGGCGCTATGCCTGTTGTTTCCATTTCTTAGGCTTAATGTATGACCATAGGTTTTTGTTGTTATCTTTAGATTCGTTCTGACACTCTTTTCTGTATGACCTTGAACCACCCTAACTTTGAACGATTTATAAACTCCAGTAATTCCTGGCCACGAACCACCTTAACCCTTCACCAACTCTGTCTTTAGCCTCCCACGAGTTACCCACACCTGAGGTCTCTTCACTCCAATTACTTCAGCACTCCACAACAAAGGTTTGAAAGGGGTACCTTACGTTTACTTTGCTATACCGTCTTATTAAATTACTAAGAAAAAAGAATACTAAGTGTTACTAGATGTTGTTTTTCAGACAACTATTACACATAGACCATAATTTTCTTAAACAACATTTGATAGCTGTGCACGTTAATTCACTTATTATGTTTGTTATACGCTTCGAAATACATGCATTATGTAACCTGTAAACACAACTGACCCTCAAGGTCGGACCACGAGTTTGTGCTACACGAACTCTCTTTATCATCTTGCTTGTCTCTTTTTTTCGTTCCATACTTTACCTGTTGAGGGTATCATATTTATTGTTTTCACTGCTATTATTTCAAATTTATGCGATGTGTGTGTGTGACCTCCGCATTTATTAAGAAATTGTATTTTTTACTATTCAGACTAGTTACACAGTTACATCATTTTCTTCTACTCTGAAAAGAGTGTCAGAACGAATGGATGTTCCATCCTCACGTAACGCCGACCCTTTTATTTTTTGTTCACAAACGTATCAATCAGAAGTCGTACAGCTCGTATATTATCCCCCAGGGCTTGAGAACAAAGTGCATAGGGAGGGGGAAAGAGGGGAGTCTGTAATTTGTATCGCCATAAATTTCATTAATGGGAAAGGTTCAGAGTGCGCGCGCAGTTTGTTGTGGAGTGCTGACGTAATTGGCGTGGAGAGACCTCAGGTGTGAGTAACTCGTGGGAGGCTAAAGATGGAGTTGGTGAAGGGTTTGGGTTAGGGTAGTTCAAGGCCAGGAAATACTGGAGGTTATAAATCGTTCAAAGTTAGGGTGGTTCAAGGTCATACATTGTTCGAGTCTGTGAATCATTCAAAGGGTGGTTCAAGGTCATGAATTGTTCGAGTCTGGGAATCATTCAAAGGGTGGTTCAAGGTCATGAATTGTTCGAGTCTGGGAATCATTCAAAGGGTGGTTCAAGGTCATTTATTGTTCGAGTCTGGGAATTATTCAAAGGGTGGTTCAAGGTCATACATTGTTCAAGGCTAGGAATAATCAAAACGTTTGTAAGTTTGAACTTATATTTTATCAAGTAGTATAATTAATGGTTTGATTTTGACGTGATACACCTTTGAAATTCCGTCAGGGGGTGTAGTCATAATTTAAGTCTTTCCTGTACTGAATATCGAAATATTTTAAAGCAATGAATTGTACAAATAGCAATATTTCAAAGCAATGAATTGTACAAATAACATATCCTATATTTCCGGTGCTTTATTTACTCTGAAGAATCTAATTTATAACTTATTTCCCACTTAGAGCAAAAATTAATATGCATTTCTTAGTTGGCAGCAATCTTGTAATTTAGCATCCTTGACATTGTTTAAACTCCATAACCTTCCCAGACTTCCTCTGTTAATTTTCTTGCCTATTTCTCTTAGGTTCCATTATATTGCTCACACATTTGTCCATACCACTTTCTCTTTTTTTTTTCTATGTTACAGTATTTTTTGTATTAAACTTCTGTAAATCACAGTAGTCTGCACTTTGTTGACATTTTCAATCCTATATTTAGAAACCTCTATATGCTTATTTCCTTCTAATACAAAGTAACTAAGCACTAAAAAAACAACAAGTGTCTTGTTTTTCCAAAGCTTCTATCAAATCACCTCGTCGTCTGCCTGGTACTAATGTTGTACACTTTACTTCTTCCACTCCCCAGTCTCGGATCACGTTGAAACTTTGCACCAATGAGTCATAGTCCCTAACAAAACATGAATCAGTAAAAACAAAAAAAAAGTAACAATTATAATTAATTAATTATTGGTAATTTTTAAATTTTGTTTGATATAGAAAAGGGGAAATAAATCTTACAGTATTGAGATATTTGTCTTAAAACATGTAGGTTTTTTTGTGTGTTTTTTAATGTGTCGTTTGTCTGTAAATGTGTAGTTTTTTTTCTCTCTTATATACATTTGCTTTTAAAAAAGCATTTAAAAGAAATATTTTGCTTGTTTTTCCTTAAAAAGACCAGGTTTTCGTGTAAGAATGTTTCTTTTTTATTCACTGTTATTACAAGCAGAACACAAAGGAAATCACTTAATGATGCACATGATCTGGAGAAGTTTACACAAGCACACAAACACTGTATGATGTTACTGGACGTCTTTCCAGAAGTACATGTGTGCATATGTGTACTTGCGTGTGTGTGTGTGTGAATAGAAGTTACTTTAGTCAGTTTATCTTATCGTTCGTCAGCGATTCGTTGAAATATTTTGGTTTGCCAAACACCCGGGGTTGGAATTCTACCCAGGCCCAAATCTCCTCGTGAGATAATTGCCATTATAAACTAGGAGCAATTAGACGCCCGAGCAATGCTACAGCATCGTCTTATCTCCCTTGTTTCCTTGCTCCGTAGACTTCCACCTGCAGAAGGAGAGAGAGAGGGAGAGGAAAGGAGCTAGTGAGTGGGGGTTGAGAGTAAATGTCAACATTTTCACATCCTCCTCACCCCTCCTCCTTTTTTTCCCTCCACTTTCCGTATCGGCCTTCGAGTTAGTTTTGTACCTTTTTATATTCCCTGTTTTTTAAATAGCAAAATTTATCTTTTTTTTTTAAAATTCCGAGTAAAAAGAACAAGCAAGTTGTGAAAGAACAAAATACTTGACCCTAGCCTTTGGCCAACTATTTTGGGTAGGCTCGTACTTTGCACCCTGTCTCCCACCCCTATATACACTGGCGACTGAGCCACATGGCGAGGGCTATAGATGAAGTGTCTGCCACTCACTCGCCGTCTTGACAATTTCCCTTGTCAGTCCTGGCCGATTCCCGCTAAAGGTTAGTTCCCCTTTCTGGTTCACGTCTGCCGTGACTAGAGGAGGACTCTGGTAATTCTGGTGGTTTGCTGGCCTACGGGAATCAGCCATAAAGCACGCCAGTTCCCCAACCTTAAACGATACGTCGAAGATAACAAAAGGAAAACAATGTACTTTTTTCAAATGTTAGAGTTATATTTAGAGCAAGCTGAAACCAAGTGATATTTAGGTGTAGGTAACAGCTTGAACAATTAAAACCTTTAACCTTCCAGGCTTGAAAGACTGTAAGACAGATACAGAACTACTCCGTAACTATGACCTGCTTCTACAAGGATAGTATGTGGGTAACACCAAAGGAACATTTCTTTTCTTAACACCAACCTATGATGACAACTAATAGGTTAGAAGGGAATGGGTTAAGATTAAGATTGAGTTTAGGATTAGGGTTAAAGCTAGATGGGCATCCACTAATCTCCTCATCATAGAAACTAATGATCTAGAACAGTGTTTCCAAAACTGTTCGGCGGAATCCTAGTGTCCTCGCCAAGAACCATATTAGTAAGATCATATAAGTTAAGATAAAAATGGAAATTAAGCTTGACTACAATTGTCAACCTCAGCATTACTGCTATAACAATAATTATGCAAATACAAACATAGACCAGCGTTGGATGAATTCAACTCCTATGTACTTCTCGGTAACGATGCATGACCTTAAAACACCCTGAGTGAAAAAGAAATAAAGGAGTTTTTAAATCTCTTAGTTCTAGCCTTAATGGAGAGGAGACGGCCACCGACTAGATCTGATGTAACTGTGGTCTAATGGAGAGGAGACAGTCACCGACTAGATCTGATGTAACTGTGGTCTAATGGAGAGGAGACGGCCACCGACTAGATCTGATGTAACTGTGGTCTAATGAAGAGGAGACAGCCACCGACTAGATCTGATGTAACTGTGGTCTAATGGAGAGGAGACGACCATCGACTAGATCTGATGTAACTGTGGTCTAATGGAGAGGAGACAGCCACCGACTAGATCTGATGTAACTGTGGTCTAATGGAGAGGAGACGGCCACCGACTAGATCTGATGTAACTGTGGTCTAATGGAGAGGAGACAGCCACCGACTAGATCTGATGTAACTGTGGTCTAATGGAGAGGAGACGACCATCGACTAGATCTGATGCAACTGTGGTCTAATGGAGAGGAGACGACCATCGACTAGATCTGATGTAACTGTGGTCTAATGGAGAGGAGACAGCCACCGACTAGATCTGATGTAACTGTGGTCTTATGGAGAGGAGACAGCCACCGACTAGATCTGATGTAACTGTGGTCTAATGGAGAGGAGACGACCATCGACTAGATCTGATGTAACTGTGGTCTAATGGAGAGGAGACAGCCACCGACTAGATCTGATGTAACTGTGGTCTAATGGAGAGGAGACAGCCACCGACTAGATCTGATGTAACTGTGGTCTAATGGAGAGGAGACAGCCACCGACTAGATCTGATGTAACTGTGGTCTAATGGAGAGGAGACGACCACCGTCTAAATCTGATGTAACTGTGGTCTAATGGAGAGGAGACAGCCACCGACTAGATCTGATGTAACTGTGGTCTAATGGAGAGGAGACAGCCACCGACTAGATCTGATGTAACTGTGGTCTAATGGAGAGGAGACAGCCACCGACTAGATCTGATGTAACTGTGGTCTAATGGAGAGGAGACAGCCACCGACTAGATCTGATGTAACTGTGGTCTAATGGAGAGGAGACGACCACCGTCTAGATCTGGTGTAACTGTGGTCTAATGGAGAGGAGACGACCACCGTCTAGATCTGGTGTAACTGTGATTGTAATGGACGCGAATCGTCTTTGAGGATATGTTTTGAAAAGGCATCTTTCATGAAAATTTTTTTAAAGACTGTTTCAGTGATTTGAGATGATTTATTAGTTAGTCTATTTTAGTCAATGTCTTTATGCCATTGAAGTATTACCATACCAGCAGGTGATGGCAAGGGTGATTAGACTGCTGATGGTAGCTCGTAGCTGTAAAATAAAGGTTTGATCATTGTTTTGTCAATTTAAAATGTTCCTAGCTTCCTAAAATAGAAACGTATTGATGTATCTTGGTGCAAAGATTTTGTCAGTGTTCACTTCCTGTCAGCTTGTCGATTCTGGTTGTACATAAGTATTTTATTTTGTTGCCCTAGGTCAACCGTTTCATTATTTCTCTGAATCTGTGCAAGTGGATATTTATTCTTTCTAAAACTCACAACTATTTCTTTCGTTTGCTGGACATTCAAAATTTTAAAAGCTGACTATTCACCACTGGTAGAAGTTGATAGTAGTTAAATGTTGCAGCCTCTCGTCCCCTGCAATGATGGCTGTGTCGTAGCAGTCTCTCGTCCCCTGCAATGATGGCTGTGTCGTAGCAGTCTCTCGTCCCCTGCAATGATGGCGGTGTCGTCAGTACATTGGATAACACTACAATGTTCCGTCCCCTGCAATGATGGCTGTGTCGTAGCAGTCTCTCGTCCCCTGCAATGATGGCGGTGTCGTCAGTACATTGGATAACACTACAATGTTCCGTCCCCTGCAATGATGGCTGTGTCGTAGCAGTCTCTCGTCCCCTGCAATGATGGCTGTGTCGTAGCAGTCTCTCGTCCCCTGCAATGATGGCTGTGTCGTAGCAGTCTCTCGTCCCCTGCAATGATGGCTGTGTCGTAGCAGTCTCTCGTCCCCTGCAATGATGGCTGTGTCGTAGCAGTCTCTCGTCCCCTGCAATGATGGCTGTGTCGTAGCAGTCTCTCGTCCCCTGCAATGATGGCTGTGTCGTAGCAGTCTCTCGTCCCCTGCAATGATGGCTGTGTTGTCTGTAAATTGGATAACACTACAATCTTCCTATCGAACCATCTCATTCGCTAATTTTTTGACACCTTTTTTTAATGGTGGCTCGTCTTTATCATTACAGACGTTTTTATATTTCCAAGACGTTTCCATGTTGATTACAGATTATTCCAAATTATTTACTTCGGATTAAACGTCAACTACGCTATAGCAACCCGTAAACAAAGAGTGTTCTGACTGCCTCTTGTCTTAACTCTTTCTCTCCATAATTATTTTTCCACGTTTTGGAAGGAATTCTTCATTTCGCTCATTACTATTTCACTCCCCCTGTTATGGTTGGGCTCCAATGGCATTGTTGTTTGTTATCAGAAAATGTTGTATTTGGTATATTAAAAATTAAAGGGAAATGCATACTCTTTTTATATAGTTCAAAGTAAAGTTTAAAAATGAAACATAAATTTCATTTAATGAGGTCAAAATCAACGATGGTATCGTCGATTAGGAGAGAAAGAGTTAAGCGTATAAATCTTGTCTACATCTTCTGAGAATTGAAATTACGAATAACTTAGAAGATTTTGGCTTGCGTAAACTCTCCACCCTTCATTCTCCGGCGGACAAAAGGCTTTGTCTGCATAAGGTGTGAGAAAATATACAGGTCGCAAATAGGTCTGCGTAAGCTTGTAAACTTCTGCATTCATCTTTATCTTCGGACTTGAAGGCAATCTCCGCATTATGACTTATGGTCATAGTGTTGGCCGCAGTTGGCAACGGAAACAAAAACTCTGAAAATAATAATTGTTTAAACTCTGTATCAGCTTGGGCATTCAAAAAAACAACCAAACTATGCTTTTATTGCAACATTGATTCAGGTTTGTAAGGTCTAAAACTCAAAATAACAGGGACCATGACACATTGACAACCAATAACCTATACTCCAAACAATGTGCTTTGGAGAGGAATCAGAGGAACGCATGTATTGTCTCACAAGAAACAAGGAAACAAAACTCTGGACCACTAAAACTGAACTTCAAAATAGTGGCTAACTTAACTATCACCAAATAGCACATATAGCTCAACACATTTCTCGAATGTTCCACAAAAAAAAAACTAAGGACTGGTCAGCGCTCACACTATGTCTTACAGGCTGAACTGTTGAAATGTCTGTTTTGTTTATTAGTACTCCCTGTAGAACTCATGTCTCCATTGCTATTTAGGAGCGACATGGCGGAACCGGACGACAAGAGATGATATAGAGACATTGATCTTTACTGCTCTAAGCCTAACCTCCCCGTTACAAACACACATGCACACACCACACAGACATAGACATTACACACACCCACACACACACCACACAGACATAGACATTACACCCACCCACACACACACCACACAGACATAGACATTACACCCACCCACACATACACCACACAGACATAGACATTACACCCACCCACACACACACCACAGTCTTCACTCTTTAACAAACTTCTTTCTAAAAAAAAACTCTTCCATTATTAACATTTTTTTATTTCTCTTTGCTAGCGACGTCCATAAAACAACTCGGCTTTCTGGTAATGAAACGAGACATGCCGATAATGGACGAGAGTTGACGGAGTTTGTTTTATTGTGGGATCTTTTTTGTTTGATGTCAGTTTTACGTGCTATGGAGAAATGTGTCAGGACAGAAGAAAAAAGAAATAGTTGAATCAATGCCATTTCTTGGTTCTGATGGTATCGATAATTAAATTATTAGTTCACGAACTCATTGTAGCCCAATGGTTTATCATAATGGGCGAGTTTTGTGGTCAACATTTATCATAATTGACGAGTCTTGGTGTTGTGGTCAACATTTATCGTAATGGACTAGTGTTATGGATTAAAATTAAAACCATAAAGTAGTTATGAGTTATGAGTTGGTCAATATAATTATCCTAAATTTCTTAAAATTATAACAGTGAGGTTTGTAGAGTTTAGGATGATGCCATTTATTTGATTACTTTCTACCTTTCATTTCTCATGCAGTATTTCAATTGATAAACAACATTACAAAGATAGTTTGTGTGGAAACACAAACTCAAAATCGGTCCCGCGAAGTGGTCCACTCATGCAGGTAAAAAGGCAGGCTTCCATATTTCCAGCATGAATATCAGAAATTATGAACTGTAAGCGTCCAACAACCGCAATCCTATCTTTGACAATACAAAAAGTACTCGCCAAACACCTGTCCACAATGTTACCCATATTATTGTATTGAGTTGACTGACGACGTGATACCCTAAGATACGGAGATTACTATTACATTATTATTACATTGTTAATAATCATATGTATTCAAAGAACTGATTCATATGTAGATATGGTTCAATGTGAACATGACCTAACTGATGTTCCTGAATGATGATCTAATTGATGGTTTTGTAAAGGGCCAATCTTTTTGTAAAGGACAAACTCCCAATCAAGGCTCATGGAAGAAACTCTTCCATTTGGCGTGTTTATAAATAGCTGTCCACTTTGACTCGATGAAGCACTGTTTATTAAAAGTTGTTTTCAATGATATTCGACTTATAGACACATGAATACAGTCTTTCTCTTCTAAGACAAAAGTAAGCATAAGGAGCTTGTGTCATTAGAAAACACTTCATTGAGTAGTAGAAATATTTTTAAAAACATTATTTTAAAAAATGCGTTTGCCTACATTTCTTTATGTCGTAAATGGTTGCGATCGGGCGTTCGGAAAGAAACACGAAAGGACGGCGTATAGAACAGGGGTCGGCAACCTTTTGAGTCAGAAGAGCCAAAAATTACAATTTACAAAATTTCAAGGTTTGTAAAGAGCCACGTTTTTTCTTGCCAACTATAAATAGTACTAGCATAAATAAAGTTCTTTAATAAATAAAAACGAATCTATTTATTTATAAGAAAAAATATTTATTTATTTATATGTGACTAGTGTTTTTCACAACAAATTAGATAATATATATATGGCATTATTAGATAATTACTTATTATGTAAGTAAATAAATTAAAAGAATTAAACATTTACATAAAACACTAGCTTGTACTTCAGTAACAAAACAATACAGTACAATTATACAGTACAATACAATTATATTCAAGCAAGAGAGCGCTTGCTCGCATGAATATGTCGATCCAAATATAGTTAGCACTCCAATGGCCAACCTTTTCACTTGATTGTAGCAATCTGGAAGACTATTCCATGCGTCGAATATAAGTGCCTCATCTCGCGACATTTCAATAAAAGCTATTCACTTTTGTTGCGTTACGTACATACATTTCTGGACCTCCAAATTTTCAAACTTGCTTTTCAAATCCGCTAATCTCCACTTCAGAAAGCTTTACTTTTTAAAGTCCAGTATCAATTCCAAATGGCTCAATGTGGATTTCGTTGCTATTTGTGTTGAGGTGATTAACTATGAATGCTAGAATGGTTTTGTTGGTTTTGAAATGCTCTAATCTCTCAACAAATTCATCCATAATTTTTTTTAAATAACTGTGCTAAAGTAACTCCTGTCAACAGTTGCACTGGTTTTATCGCGATATTGCTTTAAGAAAGTGAAAATAAAAGTCATTTACTGCTATGAATATTAAAATAAAGTTTGCCTTTCAGACCTTGCAATCTATAAGGCAGATGATGTAAATGTCATCTCATTCGGTTAACAAGGGTGTTCTGTGGTCAGCACAACGACCAACCGCCTTTACTTTTCCCAACTAATGTCAGGTACCCATTAGAGCTGAGTGGATTTAGAAGCGCCAAAAAATCCAGCGATTAAGAATCCCATTCTTCAACAAGATTCTAGCTCGGGACCCCGGTTCTGAAGCCAAGCGCTTTAGCTGCTCAGCCACCGCTCTTATCTTCTACCAAAACATCGGCTGGGTTTTCATTTTCTTGTAGTTTTAGAGTCTTCTTTATTTTTGCTGATATATCCATCAGAAAGTAACATTTTGGCAACCATTTGTCGTTTTCTAATACAGGGGGATTAATACCTCCCCCATTTAGGAATGTATTTATTTCATTCAAGTACAAATCTGGAAGTTTCAACACCACTCCTTTTCAAAGCCATCGCACTTTATTGGGAAGAAGGTCAGAATACTGAGTCTCCATTTCGTTTAAGAATTCTTTAAACTGACGATGGTAGAGTGCTTTTGGCAATCGCTTCTTGGTGTAAGAAATTCGTGGAGAATCGCAGATTCTTCCCCTTATCTTTTGCTTTCATACTTCTGGCTCCATCAGTTGCTATTGAAACGAATTTATTTAAATTGATCTTATTGACTTCAAGGCATTTTTGCACGGCATTCGCTAAATTATTTCCTCTAGTTTGTCACGAGAGCGCTAGCAATCATTGGGAAGATATATACCTCACAGAAAGCCGTGTCTGTTATGTCGCAAGACTTATCTATATCATTGATAAGGCAGAAGAAAGTTGAGTTCTTCCACCTGCAAATATGTTACATTTCAAGACTTGGAGAGGGGATGCGGTGAAAAGCAAGTACAAGTGGCTGAGAGATAAAATCGGTGCCTAATCTTAGTTAATCGATTCAATTTTTTTTCGATAAAATAAATAATATTAGAGTATGGAGCTAAAGAACCGCAGCTTAATATCCAAAGAGCCGCATTTGGCTCGCGAGCCGCAGGTTGCCGAGCCCTGGTATAGACCACATAAACTGACTGCGGCTATTCCACTTTCCGCGCTAGCTAAAAACTGTCCGGTTATGTGATTGGTTAATATTTAAAGTTTTTGACTTGTATAAAGTTAATATGATTGTAATTTGTCTTACGGTTTGCTGAGAGTTACAAAACAAAGGGATATAACTAGTACTAGGTGATGCACGTTACTGTATGTATGGGGACGAGGATCATTTATTTATATAATACAGACGATGCTTCAAAAAAGAAGATGATGATGTCCTACGCGTCATGCATTCAGTCATGCATATTAACCAATGACTTAAATTCTGCCAAGTCATTGGTTTTCCTGGCTAGCTCAGGCAACCCATTCCATCCTCTAATAGCACTTGGGAAGAAGGAGTATTTTCACATGTCCTAGCATATTTGAAGATTATGGTTCAGTTGGTGAAATCATAATTTTCAGAAAGTTCCTAATGTCTATTCTTGCCTATTTTAAATGTGTGTGAATACTGAGAGAGAGAGAGAGAGAGAAAGAGAGAGAAAATAAAGAAAGCATAAAGAAAACAAGAAAGAAAGATGGAGAGAAAGAAAGAAGAAAAAAGTAAGAAAAGTGGTGTGACTAAGATAATACAAAATAGGAGCTAGAAATGAGGAGATACAAATATAATCCTAGTCTTTTGTGCTCTGGGCCATGCCTCTCAGTGGCCTTATGTTCCAACAGGAGAGTTGACAAAACATCGTTTGATTCAGTGTTGACGAACCAGGGATGGATGTGGCTGTTCTCAAATCTCGTACTTTTGCAATCAGTTGTAGCCATGGCCTGATTTACAGCAGTGTAGCCTCACAGGGCCTCAGCCTCAAAAAGAGGCGCCTCCACAAACTTCACAATTTAAAAACGTTTCAAATATCCACGTTGAATAAAAAAAAAAAGAAAAAGGGAAATAAAATGAGATGAAAGTGACTTTGTAGTTCATGAAATCATTCACTCATCTGAAATCTTAGGACTTCAAGACAATGTACCATCTAGATTTATTTCCTTAAATAATACTTACGAGCCGACCCGCGGTGTAGCATACGCCCCCACCCCTTTTTTTTCTGAATCTTGCTATCTTTCATCGCGAAAGTTACGTGGGTAACTCTAGTCCGACTTGAAAAGAGTTATCTTTCCATGGCTTTTTCATCGTGTTGTCCAGCATGGTTGCATGGTTGGGCCACGAAGAGAATTATATATATATATATATAGATAGATCTCAAAGAATAAAATTTGGCTTGTTATAAAGCTTATATCATCTCATTCTGTCTGTCTTCCCATTTTCGGATCAAGTTAAAACTTTGTAGATGACAACAAATGAATTGACCTCATTCACCAATCGTAAACAAAGAACATTTAGTCAGGCGATAATATTCATAAAACAACGAAAAAAAAACTGTCACGTGATAGCCATTGTGTATTAAAATTAGATCGTAATTTGTATAGAAGAGATAGAGAATGACGTGGCTAAATGCTGCTTGTTTACGATTGGTAAATGAGGTCCATTGATGAACCAATTAGTTAATCAATTAGTGGTGCTAAATTAATTTTGTTACAATGTTGAAAGCGGGACATAAACTTTACAATATTGTTAGATATATGACATCAATTGGACAATCCTCTCTCTTTTGTTAATCTAACCTTATTTTTTAAAATGTATTATTTAAATTTGGCTCACTTTTAAGCCTAGGTTTATTCTTTGGCTGAAACGACTTGTTTACTCCAATATTTGTTTTCCTAAAGGTTCAAAAAATGTCATCATGTCCTTCCATGCTTGAGTTATTTCCGTGAGTGTCCTACATTTACGATGTCCCCAGCTCCTCCCATAACTTTCATGACCGCTCGATTCAACGTCTTCGAATGTAACTCACTACTCGGACAAGAGTTATAGCCCATTGATGGACTGATAGTGACCCCTTGCTAGCCCGTCGGATCTCGGGTCGACGATAAAATCAAGATGGACTCGGCCAACTGGAAAATGCCCCGGGGTCAATTTTCCGCCTCATTGCCCGGCGCGCTCTTCCTCTTGCTTAGAGTAAGAGAGAGAGAGAAGGAAATATATAGAGAGAGGCACGGGTTGACAGAAAACATGGCAACTTTATTAACTCTGTGTGAGTGGAGTAAATAATAGTCTGGGGAGGATGCAGGGTGTGTATTGATTTGAGTTTAAGAATACACTTTTTTTTTAGAACTTGCCTTATCTGGGTTTTATTGAGTTTGTCTGGGTTTTTTCCAAGAAGAGTCATATTTAAAAACACTGTTAGACAAACAGGTTTGCTTGATTTCTAAGTAAATCATAAATTAAGTTATCGTATATTGTTCAAATGACGTAATGAAACAATTGGACTACTTGACAAAGAAGCTCGACCCTGCCAGTGCCAGAGAATGAAAATTAATTTAATGCCATAATAATAATAATAATAATAATAACAATAATAAACAATTTGATCGGAAGGACACTCTTCCTTATTATAAATACTCTCCACAAGAGGTTCTCGAGTCTACTGAACATCTGCTGTACTGGGATAGGCCTATTCTGACCGACAAAACGGTAGATTTCAATCTCCGGAACTTCTGTTCATCGATAAAAAAGAAAAAACCGCTACCATTATCGATATCGCCGAACCACTGTCTCATAATTTAAGAAAAACTGAGATAGAAAAAAAAAGAAAATATGGGAGATTAAGCGTCTATGGAAATTGTCCAAAATAACAATATACCCTATTGTTATATCAACCGAGGGGATAATAACAACTGACCTCACAGACACCTTGAAGGCCCTTAACATTCCTAGGAACATCCTCGTTGCCTGTCAGATTGCGGTACTGCTGCAGACCTGCCACATCACCAGAAAGTTCCTCAGTGGAAACTGTTAAAGGGACTACGATGAATTTTGTTTCTCTTTAGCAAAACTCGACCCTGGCAGCGCCAGAGAATGACTACTCGTTCATTTCTAACATAATAATAATAATAATAACAATAATAATAATAATAATAGAAAAACAAAGAAAAGGGCCCCACAATATAGTAAAAAATCACATTTCGACGGGTCAGCGGCTTTGTTTAAAACATTTTTTTGTTCCGCATTTTTATCGACAAAACTTTAAATCTTAGAATTGGCAACAATGTCGGGTTTAAAAGCTGTCTGTTTATTAGTGTGCCCGCAATATTGCGTAAACCAGGGGTTGCCAACCTATGATGCATGCATTAAAGGTGACGAATTGCACGATTACAAGTGGCGCACTTCACACCTGAGATAATACAAAAAAAATGCTAAATCCTATCTTCAGAGAATAGATTAATGGAAGTTTAACTCATTAGCTACTATAATGTCCAGAGACCCACATGATTTTAATACCCAAACCCAGATTACGAAAAGAGAAGGATATTGCTTCAGATTTTCAAAGTTTTAGTTATCAGGTCTAGAGTCAAAGGCCTGGCATTTTTATTTTTTTTTTACTTACGCCACTTTTAAACGATACGTGCCGATACGATATGCTTTTGTCATCTCTAAAAAGGAAAAAAAAAAGTGCAAATTGTCATGTAATAAAAAAGAATGACATGGACGCTGTCACATACAAATGAGCAGAAACCAAAACACAAACTAAACAATAAAATCATAAACTTTGATGCAAAGAGATGAACAAATGAGACGCAGAAAGGGATAGCAAACGTCAGTTGAATAAAATGTGGAAACATTAATTCTTAGACAATTTCGAGTCCATTAGAAAAGCGTTATTTCTCGGATAACAAAAGATGTGATCTTTGCAGTCACTCTACACAACATGTAACTTCAATAGAAGAAAACCAGAAGCTAATGTCGGAGTCGTATTTTCGCAAAGAATGTGTGGTCATGAAAAAAAAAAGAGAAAAGAGGCGAAATCTCTTTGTTCAGAGAAGTTGTGAAGAGAACCTTGGAGCCCCTAACGGCATCGTCCTTGTCTTGTCTCTAGTGTGATCAAAGTTTTGATAATAAGATCAATGAAATCACTCTGAATAAAGACATTTACAAGACACATTAAGGGACTTTCTCATAATGTATCTGACTATGCTCTTTCTTTACATTTTCCTTAAATGATCTCCTGATATTTGTGATGTTGTCCAGTTAAACATTTTAAAGAGGAATAGATAAATTTTGCAACATCCACAACAAAAATAAATAAATAAATAAATAAAGTTATGCCTGTCAGTTCGGATCATTACATTATATAGATTCGATTCGAGCAAACATTTTCATCAATGAGAATAATCGAAAGCAAACTGAGGTCGTGACTCTCCGATTCAAATGTGAAGAACTAACGATTACTTTCAGTTATGTATTTATCTAATAATATTTCAGATTTATTGAAAACAAAACAATGCCATAAAAGCTAGTTAACTTGCCTACATCAGAAATATTTTTGTAAACTTAAAATTGCGAACATTGTTCATATTTAATTAGTATAGTGTATTCAGATAACAATCCATTAAACTTCACTATGCTAATTCAGAAATGTCCATGTATTATGTGTGTGTGTGTGAAATCCCTTCCTCTACCACTGCTACCACTGTCCATGCTATCGTTAATGTCTATTCTTTTTTTTGTTACAAATTATTCTACTGGGTATAAAAGTGCCAAACATTTCAAAATTATCCGATTTTATTGTTGTAAAAGGAAGTAAAAGTCTGTGTGGCGCATTAGTACAGCTAATGCAAAGAATTGGCGCATGTAAACAAAATCTTGGCCATCGTTATAAAAAGGAAATTATTTTGGTTACTAAAATATGCATATTAAATGATCTTATTTTTTTTAAACGAAGAAAACAATAAATGTAATTTACTAGTACTATCTTTCTTTACCAAGCTTTTAGATATTACTTATTCTAAAAAAAAATCTGCCCCGGGACCTCACCAAACTTATCATAGTGGGCTTGTATATAAAATATAAATATGGGATTTCAAACTAAACATCAACATATTTACGTGTATCTGCAAATATAGATGGGCAATGCCTGGATCCTTTTATTTTCATACAAGGTCTAACCATTACAGAGCATAAAATGTGAATCTTGAAGTGACATCAAAGTGCTCGGGAATAGTGACTCTATTATGATTTATGTCACTAGCCTATGTAATGAATTTAACTAGCCTATGTAATGAATTTAACTAGCCTATGTAATGAATTTAACTAGCCTATGAAATGAATTTAACTAGCCTATGTAATGAATTTAACTAGCCTATTTGATTAATTTTAACGTTTACCATCTGATAACTTTTTGGATCTATTTGAAAAATAAAAATGTCTGGCGTCACTTGACATTTGATCTTCTGTATCAAAGTTCTGGTAGTGTCGTGTGCAAACTTTGCTCCGCCCAAAAGATTTGAATATTCACGAGAACAGATTCTTCTGTAGGCTTTGAGATTTTTTAAAGATTCTGTCGTCTTTCTTTGCGTTAACGCTGACGTCCTAATTGTTTAGACTGCCATGCACGACGTCACAAAATGACACGGTGTCACACACAAAGTGCCAAACTGATTGATATTGATATTGACACTCAAGCATTGATCTATCCCTCCCCCCCCCCCCTCCCACCTCCCACTGCCCTTCACATGTTTTTGCCCTTGGTCCTGACCACTTAGACTATTAAATACTCATCATTCATATCACAACACTATGTTTCAACATGTCAGAACCAGAAAACAAACAAACAAAAAAATCTCCACCCCCCCCCCCCTCAAACAAAACAAAAACAAAAAATCCACAACGCCAAAACAAACCTGAGATAAACAACAAAAACAACTTAAAAGCGTCAACAAATCGGGCGGTAGGTAAACAGATGCGTTGCCATGGTAGCCCGACTCTTATTTTTTAAAAAAATCTTTCATGAGTAAAAAAAAAAATGAGAGAGAAGAGATAAGTAGCCTCCTCCCTCCCCCTCCCCCCCCCCTCCCGTCAACTTTCACTTCGTCACTTTTTTTTTTCTTTCTAATGCCGTGAAGAATTATGATGTCACAACGCTTTCCTTGGAGAGATTGGTCGTGGGGGAGGGGAGTTGACACGAGAGGGGGGAAACACTTAGTTTCTCATGTTGCCGACAGTTGTTCTGAGCAAATCCTAAGTTTACTTTCACCATGTCATAACATGGTCCCCCCTTCTCTCTCTATACCCCGGCACACTGTGTTAACTACCTACACCCCCCCCCCCCCCCCCCCGCTCACCTCCTGGCCTCGATCTTCGGATGAGTTTAATAACTGTTTGATACTTTTATGTAATTATTACCTTAGGCTCTATCTATCTATCTATCTATCTATCTATCTATCTATCTATCTATCTATCTATCTATCTATCTATCTGTCTATCTATCTATCTGTCTGTCTGTCTGTCTGTCTGTCTGATAAAGAATTTTACCATAGTTTCTATCTATCTATCTGTCTGTCTGTCTGATAAAGAATTTTACCATAGTTTCTATCTATCTATCTATCTGTCTGTCTGTCTGATAAAGAATTTTACCATAGTTTTTATCTATCTATCTATCTATCTATCTATCTATCTATCTATCTATCTATCTATCTATCTATCTATCTATCTATCTATCTATCTATCTATCTATGTAATCTATCTATCTATGTAATCTATCTATCTATAATATATATATATGTATATATTAACTATATTTTATTTGTCCCATGGTAAATGCAACAAATTAATAAAAGTGGTCTGAAGAAATGTGTGTTTTGTATGCACACCTCATTGGCCTACTTGTGTCTTTATGTGTTCGTTTAACTTTTAGATCTCTCTCTCAATATTTGTTTTTCTTTTCATAATTCTACATCAAATTTTGCTAATCTGTCTATCTAATTTATTCACAGCTTTTTCTTCCTGTCTCTCTCTGTCTTTCTATTTTTCTTTCTCTCATATTAAGCACCTCATTAAATTTATTACATGTTAGTCATGTTCACTGAGTCCTTTCAATACTTTTCTTTTAGTGTGTACGTATATATGTACTGCACTTGTTTTGTTTAATTGAGAGGAATTTCTAAGTACCTAAATTGTAAGTTACAGAGGGATGTCAGTGGGACATTTAAAAAAAAATTTTAGTTAGTTTTCTAAATCTTTCTTTTACCACATAGTAACCACTAATCTTTAGCATCAGCAAGATACAAACACAGTACAATCCCAGACTATTTGGCAAGCGGGTTAATACCCTTTGACACCGCTTTTTACCTCCCCTCTTTGCTTGTGTTTCTTTCCAATTCTGTTTGAAACAACTAGTGTTACAGCCAATTATCTTGAGGGAACAGCAGCAGCGGCTGCAAATGCATCATAAGCGGTTACAACAACTGCAGCATCTAACCCTTACCCTAACCCTAACCCAATACCGTATCCACAGCATCAACAAAGTTCCACGTAGTGTGAGGCGCACGTCACAATCACAAGATGTAGATATTGAGAGAATTGTATAAGAAATATGCACATTTACATACACCTATTTAAAAACAAGATTTTTTAAAAGTCTCAAAATTACATAACTTGCGCAATGGGATGTGATCGCTATGCAAAACTATTGAGACCATTTAACAAGAGCAACCTCTAGTATCCATGACTAAACTAAAAAACAAGGTTACAAAGACAGTTTGTGTGGAAACACAAGCTCAAAATCGGCCCCCGAAGTGGTCCACCCAGGCATTTACCTGCATTAAAAGCAGGTTTCAATATTTTCTGAAAGGACATCAGAATGAAATTCTATCAAAGACAAATGACATAGAAAAATGGAGAAAAAGGTATGACAGATCTTGTGTGGTGCCCCAGCGGTCCAGATGACCAAAGGATAGGTGAAAGTGAATGTGAAGTAAGATGTGATCCTGGTGTAACTGATGTCTTTTAATTAATATCTAATTAATCTAATTGTTTTGTAAAGAGTCAATCTCTTATTCAAATCCTCAAGTAAAAAACCTTTCTGAAAAAAAAATTTTCCTTTCGGCTGAGTGTATAGGGGTATAGAGTAGCGCTGCAGTTCATGCGATAATATGAAAAACTACTTATTAGTTGTTGTTTTAAATTTATGTACAACTTATATACATACAAAATAGATTTTTTCTCTTTAAAAACAATACAACTGTAAAAAAATTTTTTTGGGCAAAAAATCTAAAACCGTTTGCATAAATGTGTTAAAATATATTGAGTGTTATACCTCCTCTACTAAAAGCCTTCGTGCATGTTACAATTAATAGTGAATAGTTGTAAAAGTGGTGTATTTTTATGAAAAATCTGCTTGCATAGATAATTTTTAAAATGAGATGTTTCACTTTCGGAAAAGAAAAAAGCAGCCGTTGCATCAGAACTTTGAATGATCTAAAATATCGTGATGTACGATTTTCATTTTCTCTTCTAGTTTCTGAGATCTAAACGGGACGGACGGACAGACGGACGGACAGACAGGCCACACAAAACTAATAGCGTCATTTCCTCTTTCGGGGTCCGTTAAAAATCATTGAAATTTAAGACGTCAACGAACTCGAAACTTCATAATACGTTAGCCAAGCCCTTGACCACTAGGCCACTATATTTACTATATATATTTATTACAATTTTGAAAGGTAAAAGAAAATACTTTGGGTTTTGAGTTACTCGGAAATTTTGTGTGGCATTAAATTTTACATGAACTAATAACAAACTGGATTACATTTCGGATGCTTTAATTGAGACCAATGGTATGGTACCTGTGTCGTGGCAACTTGCAATGGAAACTGATAAAGGGACTCCAATGTATTTTGTTTCTCTTTGACGCAACTCAACCCTGGCATGGCCAGAGAATGAATACTCGTTCGTTTATAACATAATAATAATAAGGCTTGTCTTCGAGTCCGAAGATTACTAAGGAATGCAGAAAATAGATTAAGCACACCAGTTAACAAACAAAATATAAAAATCATTAAAAAAAACAAAGCTTATTTAACTAAACAACTCCGCACTGACAACTATATCTCTCAATAATGTAAACATTATCTCCCTTATTCAATATCAAGGAAAATAATTATAACCAATAACTAATTTACTCATTGGTTAACTTTTCAGCTGCATTATGTTTTGTTAGGTACAGTTAATAATTATTTAAAGGTTCAACTTGATCCTAGAGTGGGTGTAGGAGAAATAGAATATGCTATTATCTAAGGGGACAAAACCCTACATATTTGACCATATCTGTGAATACTGAAGGATTAATTTCACTTGTTGTTATCAAAGATAATAATTAATTAGCAGTAATTAATTAACTAATTTGTTATTCATTTTTTGATTCATGTCTGTACCAATGAATAATTGTGCAAAGCTTCAACTTGATACGAGAATGGGTGTGGAAGAAATAACGTGTACGAACTTTTACCAGACAGACAGACGATCTGTGTGAGTTGATAGAAGCTTTGTAAATACACATTATCAGGCCGACACTGCTTTTTGAGGACGCAGTGACTCGGGCCAATTGGTCACGACATCGTCTCGCGGTCATGCTTCATGGGACCAGCTTGTGGTACATTGATTGGACCATCAGAGCGAAGATGTTTTTGACCACCAATGACATTGTCATAAATTTGATAGAAGCTTGGGACCACCAATGACATTGTCATAAATTTGATAGCAGCTTGGGACCACCAATGACATTGTCATAAATTTGATAGAAGTTTTGGACCACCAATGACATTGTCATAAATTTGATAGAAGTTTTGGACCACCAATGACATTGACATAAATTTGATAGAAGCTTGAAACTACCATTGACATTGTCATATATTTGATAGAAGCTTGGGACCACCAATGACATTGTCATAAATTTGATAGCAGCTTGGGACCACCAATGACATTGTCATAAATTTGATAGAAGTTTTGGACCACCAATGACATTGTCATAAATTTGATAGAAGTTTTGGACCACCAATGACATTGACATAAATTTGATAGAAGCTTGAAACTACCATTGACATTGTCATATATTTGATAGAAGCTTGGGACCACCAATGACATTGTCATAAATTTGATAGAAGCTTGGGACCTCCAATGACATTGTCATAAATTTGATAGAAGCTTGGAACCACCAATGACATTGTCATAAGTTTGATAGAAGTTTTGGACCACCAATGACATTCTATCATAAGTTTGATAAAAGTTTTGGACCACCAATGACATTGTCATTTATACTCGGAAAGAAAAGCAGCAAAATAAATGTTTGAAAAGCTTTTATTTTCTTTTTCATTCTTTATTTCTTCATAGATACGTAAAAATGGCTTTTTATTTTTGTTGACATTGTGGGATAAAAAGCTAAAGCCTGTGTGTGTGTGTGCGTGTGATTGTTTGTATGTGTGGAAGGCAAAATGAGAAAATGTTTTTTTCTTGTAATTCCAAAATTCCATGCTGACTAAAATCCTGTTTAACTATTAATAAAGTTGAGTCAGCCTGTCAAAAGTTCTCATTGTTTGGCCTCTCCTTTTAATGGAGACTTTTTTTTTTTTACGAATCCATCCAATTCGGAAATGATGTGAAACGGAAATAAACGAACTTCCACGAAGCCAAAAAAAAGTTGCTAATCCAGTCAATGGTGTTAGAGAGAGAGAGACAGAGAGAGAGAGAGAGAAAGAGAGAGAGAGAGAGAGAAAGAGGCTGGAGGAGACTCTAGTTCTTTTATTGACGTTGCTTTGTCAAAACGGCTTATCATACAAAAATGTTTTTAAAAAAAATAAATAATTCATTTCACTTCCTTACTACTTGAAGAAGCCTATTCTAGGATTGTTTGACTTGTCTTTTGTAAGATAAGTTTTAGCAGTAATTTTGTGCATTTTTTTCTTAATAGCTTGCAAATTCATGGGTAGAACTTGAAACCGGTTTTCCAAAACAGCTGTAACTGTTTTCTAGAAATTAGACAGTTCATGTATAGCTTTGGGAAACAAAACTACTAGCTAATTGGCCACACAGCAAAAACTCTAGTTTGAGCTTTAATTTTTTTTAATATATAATCATCTTAGCAACATCAAAAAATGGGCAGGTCTGTCAGCGAATGAAATTCTATTTAAGGTAAAGGACAGAGAGGAATGGAGATAAGACGGTTGACAATTCGAGCATGGTGTCCCAACGGTCCAACAGACAAAGGGATAGAACCGTAAAACAAGAACAAAATCATCTTAAAACTAAATTTCGTTGACTTTGAACATGGGTCAGTGCGAATACCCACATGTATTCAGTAAAGTGTTAAATTAATATAAAAAAAAAACAACAACAACTTCAGGAACAATTTGCGCACCGTCTGATGCAAAAATCATTAGCGGTACTATTAGAATTAATTTGTGACAATATGCTTATGTATATGATATTTATACAATTTATCAGTACACAATATCACTATTATATCTCCAACTAGCTCCAGTATTTTGGGCTAGGATATCTGCCTGGTCATGCGGAATGCTCGCTGAATTATTGTTGCTTGGTCGACCCGTGGTCATACCTTGCCATGTTCCGTCGTTCTGCAGAAGGTTTGGACTAGGATGTAACACCGTCGTTAACTCTGAAGGAACATCCGAAACATGTAATTTTTTAAATATTTTTTTTACAATCAACATTGTTTCAGACTACTGTCTTTAATGTTTCCAAGTCTGGATCTTTATCACCAAACAAAAATGTTCTAATCTCTGATTAGATTTATAATGGGATGTAAGTAGTATTTTGTTTTGTGGGGAGGGCGAATGGGGCGAGTAATTTTATTTCCTTTTTTAAAAATATCTATTACTACGACTAATAGCCATTAGTCATTAATAACGAAGTCATCGCTCTTACGAATAGTCATCAGACTCGTAGAGGAGAATTATTTTTTTGTCAGTTTTTTTATTTACTTGTTTATATTTATCTTTTAAGATTGGAGTGTGGAGTCTAGATAGGTGGAAATATTGTGTTTGAGTCTAATATCATTTAATATTGTTTTAAATTTGGTTTATTTCCCTTACAGAAGACCTATAATGACTGTTGCACCGTCCAATGACGTCGCTATGGGAATAGTCGGCCTTAGTAGTATGCGGGTCCACTGGCGAGTGTCGAACCCCCGGTTCGGAAGCCAAGCGCTATACCGCTAAGCCTCCGCGCCATTAGAGACGACTATGGTAGCACCTAAAACGAAGACGAAGAAAGCTATGAAGAAATAAGATTTTTTTTTAAAGATCTAACGAACAGACAGACAGCATAAAAACAAAAGAAGCCTTTTTTTTCCTACGGAGCCCGCTAAGAAATTAAAATGTAATAATAGAATTTTAAAAAATTAAATTCCGGTAGTAATTTTAGTCGTCTCGACTGTTGACGTTTGCGTTTATGTACAGTTCAAGTCTCTATCGCTATACTTGCGCGTTAATGTATGTAGTATTAAATATATCACGTAATCTCTGTACTCTTACTAACACACTGGATGTCCATGCCCCAATCCTTATGCCCTATCCCAATGCATGAGTAGGCCTATGGCATATAGTCGAGTGTACTTTACATCTCTGGATGCTGCCACGACATAGGAATGTGCGGTCAGACGAAGGAAGCTTTTCAGCCAGGCGAAAACTAAGCTATTTGAAAATATTGTAATGGCTGTCTGTCATAGCGCTACTTCATCAGCGTCTGGAGTAAAAGAGCATTTCGTCAGCAGCCGGAAACTCAAGAAGTGTTAATGGAGAGTTGGCAAGTGGAATGGGAAGTAATTCTAGGTGCCGTTGCCATGGCAATAACGAAAGCAGAAAATAAAAATAATTTAAACCTATTGGATATAACCATGAAGTAGAAAAATATATATATATGAAAAAAGGTATCATGTCTTGCGTCATTTTTTACCAGAGGCAGATATCGGTAGAGGCAATTAGTGCCATTGACAAGAGTGGCAAAACTACAGGGAACAACGTTTTTGAATTATTTAAAAGCTATTTTATAAGAAAAACAAGGTTACAGATATAGTTTGTGAGGAAACACAAACTCAAAATCGGCCGCCGAAGTCGTCCACCCAGGCAGGTAAAAAGGCAGGTTTCAATATTTTCAGAAAGAATATCAGAATGATATTCTATCAAAGGCAAATGACAGAGTAGAATGGAGAAAGAAGGTTGACAGATCTTGTGTGATGCCCTAATGGTCCAGCAGACCAAGGGATAGTTGAAAGTGAAGAAGAAGTGCTATGTGAACCTGGCCTAACAGATGTCTTATAATGATTATCTAATTGATCTAATTGTTTTGTAAAGGGACAGTCTCTTATTCAAAGCCTCAAGACAAAAAAAAAACCTTTAAAAAAAATCCTTTAGTTTAGTGTTCCATATATACTGTGCAGCTCTGCAGTTCACGCGATAATATGAAAAACTACTTATTAATTGTTGTTTTAATTTATATTCCACTCTTTAAAAAAAAAGTAAAAAAAATGTGTGTGTAAATGTAGTACTTAGTATGACAGAACTTACTTAACTTAGCAATACAATTATTTAAAAAAAATATTTTTTTGGCAACAAATCTAAAAGCACTGGCATAAATAAGTTTTAAAAAATGGTACATTGCCATCTCCCTTACTAAAAACCCTCCCGTGTCTGTTACTATTAATATTGAATAGTTGTAAAAATGGTGTATTTTTATGAAAAAAACAACAAAACAACTGCTTCCATAATTGATTTTAAAAATTAGATTTTTCGCTTTCAGAAAAGAAAAAAGTAGCCGTTGCATCAGAACTTTGAATGGTCTAAAATATTATAATCTCGGATTTTCACTATTTTTTCTAGTTTACGAGATCTAAAAGGGACGGATGGACAGACAAACCACACAAAACTAATAGCGTCTTTTCTCCTTTCGGGAGCCGCAAAAATTACTACAAAGCTAAAAATGTTTAATTTCCATGTATTTTAAAAGTGTCGTCTATATGATAGCATTTCTTTTCTTAATTAAAAAGAATTTTAACACACTTTAAAAAAAAAAGCTTAAAAACATACAAAGCCATATTTTTCAATCCTTCTGTCAATATGAATTACATGCCATTCTAAAAGACCAAATTTGTAGAATAGCACTTCGATACTCGATGGTCTTAATTTCTTCTTTTGGTTCACAGCTTTGCGGCTTTCGTAGTCGTAGAGCTGTAGCCGCATTGACGTAGGAGTGGCGATGTAGTCGTACCGTTATTGTTGTTTGCGATGACTCGTATCGCTGTAGTTGTAGTTGAAGCGCTTTATGCTTTAATGCAGGCCTACCTTATTTATCCTACCAAATAGAACAACTTCTCAAGTTTCTTTATGTTTCGTGGATTGTGGTGGAGGACGCATGTTCTAATATTGGTTTAACCAAGGTTTGTTACGTTTTATGTGTTCGTATGACATCCTTGCCCAAACCTCCGACAGGGCTGGAGGGGGGGGCGGGCGGGGGATTGCGGCATGTAGGGTTCAAACCCGGAAACATCGAGAGTTCAACCCATACCGCATACCACACGACCAGGCAACAAGGTTAATTAGCATTTTAGTCTTATGTTCTTGTTTGATTTGCAAAAAAAAAGAAGTCTTTTATTAAACCATAAAGCTTTTTTTATTCCTTAATTATTTCGTTACTATGAGGATCGCATCCTAACTTTTCATTTTCTCACTGCCAAGAGAAATAACAAAACATGAAGGAAAGAAGAGGGCCAAGTTAAACTAGAGCCTCTCATTGATCCATAGTTGGGTGAAGGGTTTAAACATATCTAAGGCATTTCATATATTGTATATAAAATGTAGCAAATAATCAACACGTATTCCTCTTTCTATGCGGCGCAGTGGCTGAGCGGTAAAGCGCTTGGTCCGGGGTTCGAATCCTGGGATTTTTAATCTTGGGATCTTCGGGCGCCTCTGAGTCCACCCAGCTCTAATGGGTACCTGACAGTAGTTAATAATTAGTGAAGGCGGTTGGAAAGGGGAACTTACTATTCCTCTTTCTACAGCTAAAAGTATAAAAGTGTTGTAACTCTCTCAGACTAGAAGTTTAATATAACTGTCGTCTTGGGCTCACCATGGAACGCTGTCGTCTGCTGTATAATGACTACATAGTTTAAGGCCAGGTGTACATTAGTCTTATTGTACGCAAAAAAAGTTGCAGGCTACTGAAACCAGGCCACTGATGACCAACTCATAATTGATTAAATAAGTCTTCTTTGACCATCACATTAGCTGCATACTTTCTAAACATTAGATCAGACTCTTTAAGAGAGGTTTCAAAGATTCTTCATGAAAGAAATAGTGTTTAGATGATATATATCTTAAACACTGCGTTATAACTTTTGCATCTATCTATCTATATCTATCTATCTATCTATATCTATCTATCTATCTATAATTAAAGAATATCGTAGCCACTCGAAGTGTGTATTTCTCTTATGTGACCACATTTTCCTGTTTGTGCGATTTTGGAATGTGTGTGTGTTTGTCAGTTCTACCCCCAGAAGGACAAGACGGAACAGACGACAGGAAGAAAGAATTCTGCTTCCTCCAGGCTATAGCCGTCACGTGTATTGATTGACCAGAAAGCCTCCCTGGCCCTGGCCACTAAGTAGCTGGAGATTGGGAAGACACTGGCTAAGACGCTATTGTTTGCCAGATAAGCTGGTGTCGATATTGGCAAGCGAATGTGTTTTAATAAACTTTGGATGTGTGTGTGTGTGTTTGTGAGGGCTCATGAAGAGTGTATGAAGCGCTTAAACACATTTTGTTTTTGGACGAACAATATATGACTGTGTTATGTTTTCATACAATCATTTTTCTTTTACTTTTAAATAGGCTCATCTCAATTCTCCAGCGATTATTATTTTTATTTACAAAGATCATATCCAATCACTCTGTCTGTCTGGTAAAAAGTTTGTACACTTTATTTCTCCGACACCCCAACCTCGGATCAAGCTGAAATTGTGCACAATTATTTCTTTTACCTGACAACACAAGCATCTATTTAAAAATTAACCAATTAGTTAATTAACTATTGGTAATTAATTATTTTGTTTGTATCTCGAACAAGGGAAAGAAATATTAATAGACTGAAGTGGTTGTATAAGCTAAATTAGTCCCCTTTATAGGTCGCCGCGTTAAAGTAAGTTTGTAAAAAAAAAAAACAATATATAACTGTACAATCTTCTATTTCCATTTTCACCTCACTAGCACAGTTGTTAGCACATAGGACTGAGGAGATGTGAGTCATGAGTTCGATTTCAGGTCACTCCCCCCTCCCTTTTTTTTTTTTGTTTATAAATGCTTTCAAAAGGGGATTTAGGGGAAATTCTTTTTTTTTTTATATAATACAGACGTTACTTCAAAAAAGAAGATGATTACGTCCTACGCGTCATGCATTCAGTCAAGCATATTAACCAATGACCTAAATTCTGCCAAGTCAAATGTTTTCCTGATTGGCTCAGGCAACCAATTCCATGCTCTAAATGCACTAGGGAAGAAGGAGCATTTGTACAAATTTGAACGCTTTATAGAATTCTCAGACGACGTCATCAACTTAAATATTAAAGCGCAAATAGTAAAACATTGACCTATTAAAAAGTAACAAGGTCGCAGAAAACAATATTAAAAATATATATATATTTATTATCTAAATTAATCGCAGTTTAGAGTAGAGCTAGAAATATTTATAAAAGACCAAGGGATCAAAAAATAAATTCCCAAAAAAGGAGGGGGGGGGGGGGATTTGAACTGAAAATTCTATTTTCTATTGATTAGTGTGCTTCATCTGTGAGAATTTCTAAATTTAACTGATATCTATTGGGTCTCTGCGTTTCAAGTATTATTTGTTATGTATCTATCATTCCAGCTTTTGTTAAAAAAATAATATTTCATTTAATAGTGTGGATTTAGTTTTATTTATCACCATGTCAAAGATCTCCATCTGCGTTTAGATATTGTCATTGGACTTTCATCTATTGCCACTGTCGAACAACACCAGCGTCTTAACGCTAAAAAAGAAACCAATCGTAATGATTGTCTTGTAAAACAAATAAGAGATAAATCGACCTATTTGATGACAAAAAGGAGCGTCTATGCAAACGAAATCAGCTTATAAATCGAGATTCTACTTATTTTTTTCTATAGGAAATCTCAGTATTTGTTCTTTTCACTAAACGTTTTCATCATAGAAATGTATGAGCTCACGGTCTCTTCTCTTTACTTTTTCTGTTACTTTTTTTGTTATTTTAAGGAGCATTGTAGTATAACTGTAGTATTAGATTATACTTCATTTTAACTCAGTAATAAAAAGAAAATATTTTTTACGTATTTACGGCTTTGAATTAACTGCATAATAATGTATCAAAGATTACGTATAAAATGTTTCTAGTATAATATCAACTTGTGTGTTCCGGATTTAAAAATAAAAAAAAGTGTATCCGGTGAGTTGATGAATGACACGTGACATGAGAACATGGGGAAGACATTCCGTCATCAAGTCGGCACTGCCTATAACACGTCTCCCAGGTCTGGGGGAATGAAGATAGATTGAAAGATTAATTGAACTAAATTGTTGCCTTCTTGTTTTCGTTTCGTGTCGTTTTTTTTTAATAAATTTGTTTGCTGAGATTTTTTGCAAAACTTCAGAATTGTTGAATGTATTGCTTTAGCAGAGACGCCGTTTATCAGAAAGGGAGGGTGTTAGGTGCATGTCCTGTCTGTAAGATGACCTACATACTGTTGGTGGAAAATTTTCCTAGAAGATGGGTATCAAAATCAATTTTATTTTTCAAGCTAATTCATCAACAAATAAATGAATAGTTATATTTATTTTTATTTTACATATAATATTATATATTGTAGTTAATATCTTTTGTATGTATGTTTTTTTTTTCAATTCGCTGTTAATTTGTAATTTGTAAAATGGCCGGCTTCTCTACCACCGAAGTGAAAGTCACCTTAACCTGCGATTTTTGTGGACGGGAGTGTCTCTCCAAAATAGGGCTCCACAGCCACAGGAAAAAGTGTTTGAGATGAATCATAGTCGCCCTACGACTGAAAGAGGCCAACAACAAACTAAGTATAAAAGGAACTCAGCGGGTTCTTATACCTCCTATAGTTCGCAGTGAGGTTGTGAAATGTACATTGGAAAGCTTTATGAATATCTCATTATAAAATATAAAGTTAAACCTCAAGAAGTGAAATACAATACAGATGTGGCAGAGAATCTTTAATATACCAGTAATCAATTATGACAAGTTTATGATAAGTTACGCTTGGCACTTGCGGGGAATATTAGAGTGCGGGTTGTAGAATTTTGTTTTTACTTATTTTGTAATTTGTATGGGGTATACGCGTGTGCGGGTTAAACTCGTATGCGGTTTATATGCGCGAAAATACGGAAGTTATTGGGAGCAAAATCATCGTCCTAGAAACTATATAAATGGATATTTTTTTTAAAAGTAGCTTTTAATTTTAATCTTTTTTTTTTTGTTTTTAAATTTTTAGACAGAACTTTTGACTTGCAATATTTTTGTATAATGTAGTGTGTGCTTAGCTTGTTGATAACTAACTAGGTCTACACATAGTGCATCTCTCATCTTGTTTCGTACGCAAAAGCCTCTTTTTTCTTCCTAATGTGCAAGATAATTTGCATGCAGAAGCCTCTTATTTCCTAATGTGCAGGCTTGCCTGTTTATTGAATATTTGTGTATTTTAATAGTTATGCGTATTTGTAGGTTGTAGGTAAGAACATGTTAGCTATAAAGAGTTTGCAGCTGTCAAGAAACTCTGTTGCATAATCTCAACTACTTTAAGTGATTGATGAATCTCTTTGTTTATTGTTTTTTTTCTCTGCTATAAATTTATTGCTATGATCGAGTGTCAGGGGACGCGGTGGTTAAGGGCTTGGGTTTCGAACCTGGGCGGCCGAACCTCGAAGAAGTTTGAAATTGAATTTTGGGATTTTAAGGGCGCCCCTGAGTCCACCCTATTCTACTGGGTAGATGACACAAGTTGGGAAAGTAAAGACGGTTGGTCGTTGTGCTGGCCACATGGCATGCTCGTTAAACGTTGGTCAAGAAAATATAGATGACCATAACATCATCTGCCCTATAGATTGCAGTGTCTTAAAGGAAACTATGATCAAAGCTCACATTTGATATTTGTAAAGAACAGAGAATGTTGAGACGTCGTTCATATTATATCATGATTTTCGAATAACAGCTAAATCACAGAATTCAAACAATATCTTATAAGTTTAGGACGTCCCTTATTAAATGAATATTAAGACGTCATAACACAAGTCTCCTTCTGGCAGGATTCGAACTCGTAGCTTTTGAGAGGACAGTCCGAAGCGCTTGCCACTCGACCTGACAGCCATCCTAACTATAATCGTAGTCTGTTGATCTATTTCTATCATTCTTTCACTGAAATATGTTCCCATGTCGTCCGTAATGTGTTTAATGAGAACAACGGAGTCGAACGGTTGGAAACCTTACGATATCTCCGCATCATGGGGGCCCGAGCAGAATTCTACTCTCTTAGGCTGCCCGATTCCTTCACGTGTTAGCCAACATCATGGTCGCGTGACTGGTTCCCCGCCATTGCGTCATCTGGTGTGACATCACGCTCGTAGGATGGAATCTGAGACGTGGCTAGAAAACAAAGACTATCTTGAAGACAAATCAAAATTTGAAAAACTGACAGACAAGTTGAATACATGAAATCAGAACAAAACTTCAACATTAATACTAATCATAGAACTCAAAACCGTTTGGCCGATATTGATAAAACTTGGTATAAATGTTCCTTACATCATGTCTGAGACAGTAGTCACTGAGTAGTGTATTTTTAATGTCCCTCTATCATCCAGGGGCCCTAAAAATATTGTTACGTATTTCTGAATCTTCTGGCTAAATGTACTAGAAGCGCACAAATAAAAACACTGCAAAGAAGTGAAAAACTCAACTTTCAGCTTCATATAACTTTATTGAATATTAACTCTAGCAATTCGTCACTGTAATATCTAACGTAGAAGACTGTACAATATCTGTCAGTTTACAGTTAGCTATACTGCGTTGCAGTTCATCTCTTCTCAACTCTCAACTTGCATGGAGACGTATTCCGCTCTACTCAGCTGTTCCGAGTCGTACTCAACTCTACCGAATCGGAGCCCTACACGTCTTACATCGAATGTATCGACTGTAACGGCTCAAGTGCACTGTAGTTCGCTGTATAGACTTTAACGACTGTTGTCCACTCCTAGTTGCATCGAGTCGTACACATCTCTCTTCTACTGTCTCGCACAGTAGACAACAGTGACGACGACTGTACCGACGACTGACTTTTCACATTAACTCTCTGGCTTATACAGAGTCCCTAATCGCTTCTCCAATATTGCAAAAACACTGCTAGTACCTTCTTTTAACATCACGTGAGGACACGTCACATCCTGTCTTTGTTTATACGCGTAGATTTCAGAGAACACTCGCTGCTGTGTCATCTCGACGGGGTCACACGGAGTGATCTCTACCTGTCACTGTTCATTTGTAACACTATTTTTTAAAAAGCAACAACTAAATTTATCTCTACGAAAGAACGAAACTTGCCTAATCTGGCCAACCTGTTTTCACGGCACTATATATTTGGCATGAATATTTCGGCTAAACCCATTTTCAAACTCTACTTTTATTTTCATGACAATCTAAAAAAAATGTGAATGAAACATTTGCCATAGATCTAGATCTAAATCCAATCCACTAGATTAGTAAGACCCACAGGCCGCAGGTCATATCCGGCTAGTAT
Source organism: Biomphalaria pfeifferi (assembly GCA_030265305.1). Taxonomy (NCBI): domain Eukaryota; kingdom Metazoa; phylum Mollusca; class Gastropoda; family Planorbidae; genus Biomphalaria; species Biomphalaria pfeifferi. The sequence goes on along the minus strand of JASAOG010000142.1, from coordinate 614,262 downwards.
ATAAATATATAAACATTTTAGATTGCATACCATAACTCCAAATATTAACATTATTATTATTTATCTATTTATAAAGCCTATTTTAGAAAGGGCAATCGTCCAATACAGACCGAAATTAAAATGTATGTTTAGATCAGATCTGTATCTAATAGATATTTTCATCAATGGTGGTAACACTTACAATACATTATATACAATTCTATATCCGGTGCGCAGGATAAAGGAAATGTTAAGCTATGCCATAGACTATATTATGCTTAGTAGTGCTATCATTTTCCTTGCTGTTTTTTTAGTACTTGAAAATCAAATTCGCCAAGCTCTTCCGTTGGTAGCCTCCAATTTCTTTGTTTCATTTTTGTTGGCCGCATTGAATCTCAATTTAGCGTCCTTAACATTGTTTTATTTTGTTGCGAAAGTCCCTAAAATAACTATGAGACTATTGAGGAAGAAAAAGTCAGCGTCATTCACAAGAGTCAGCGTTATTCACAAGTCTGTTTGAACTTTATATACGATCAGAAACTAGGAATGTTTGACGTTTTCTCTCTGATGTAAAAGTCAGGTCCATTTCTATGTTTTCTTCTCTAAAAGTCACGTCCATTTCAATGTTTTCTTCTCTAAAAGTCACGTCCATTTCTGTTTTCTTCACTAAAAGTCACGTCCATTTCAATGTTTTCTTCTCTAAAAGTCACGTCCATTTCTATGTTTTCTTATCTAAAAGTCACGTCCATTTCAATGTTTTCTTATCTAAAAGTCACGTCCATTTCTATGTTTTCTTCTCTAAAAGTCAGGTCCATTTCTATGTTTTCTTCTCTAAAAGTCACGTCCATTTCAATGTTTTCTTCTCTAAAAGTCACGTCCATTTCTGTTTTCTTCACTAAAAGTCACGTCCATTTCAATGTTTTCTTCTCTAAAAGTCACGTCCATTTCTATGTTTTCTTATCTAAAAGTCACGTCCATTTCAATGTTTTCTTATCTAAAAGTCACGTCCATTTCAATGTTTTCTTCTCTAAAAGTCGCGTCCATTTCTATGTTTTCTTATCTAAAAGTCACGTCCATTTCAATGTTTTCTTATCTAAAAGTCATGTCCATTTCAATGTTTACTTCTCTAAAAGTCACGTCAATTTCTATGTTTTCTTCTCTAAAAGTCACTGACGATTTCCATGTTTTTTTATGTCAAAGTCTCTGTCACTTTCCTTGTTTTCTAAAACAAGAATAACAAATAAAGAATAATTTACAAATATCTGAAATGTAAAATTCAAGGACAATGATTGAAGACAAAATGTTCACTGATTGGTTGAAGAACACACATGTGTTACAATGGTAGCCTTCTAATCGACCCGCGGCGTATGCGGAAGGCGCAGGTGCGGGTAGGAGGAGGCGGGAGGTGGTTTAGAGAGTCGACGTGCTTGCGTCGTGTCCCGCATGGTTGGGCGACGAAGAAGATTACTCGTTCTCCCCCCCCCCCCCTTCTTTTTTTCTGAGCCGCGCTGTCTGTCGCCGCGAAATTTACGTGGGGTAACTCTAGTCCAACTTGCAGAAATAAAATAGTTATCTTTCCATGACTTATTCATCGAGGGTTAGAGAGTCGTCGTGCTTGCGTCTTGTCCCGCATGGCTGGGCGACGTAGAGAATTATATATAGAGAGATTATTCGTTGATCGTGTCAGGATAGCAAAATGTTTTTTAAAAAATAGGTTTAAAATTAATTAATATTGAATGAAGGGAGAGCACTTCTCAATCTCTCACTATTGCAAGGTTTATCTCTCATTTTTCTATATAAAACTAAATTACTTAAAAAACACTAACCGATTAACAAACAACTTGGTCAATTTTATTTATTGATTCGTGTGTTGTCATCGACAATGAATAATTGCGCAACATTTCCACTTGATCTGAGAATTTGATAAAGGGGGCGGGGTAGAAGTATTCCCCAGACAGACAAACATACAGAGTGAGTTAATTTAAGCTTTATAATAAGCATCATTTTATTGAAAAATTAGAATCAAAATGAGCCTTAAACTCATTTGTAAATTTTGTTCATATGATAGCCAATTTTATCGAATGAAGCCATTGACATATCTTCTACTCTGTTGATTTTGTGGAACGTCCTTAGTTACCGATTGTCAACACAGATTGGAGTGAAAATATTCTTTACAGAACAAAAAAGGGGATTAATTTACTTTATCCTGTACCCAGGAGGGTAAACTAATAAATGTGAAACCCTCTTCCGTTCTTCCCATTTGCTGATGTTAATACGTATAGGGTACGAAAGGTTCAGAATGCTTGCCCTAGCAGAAACCTGTACAGTACAAGTGACACTCCAGGCCCAGGCTAGCGGAGTGTCCTTCCTCTTTCCCTGAAGTGCGATCACTTTTTTTTTGTATTTCGACAGGTGTCAAAGAGGTAACCGTGTGTGTGTGTGTGTGTGGGGAGGGGTATAGGAGAAGGTGTTTGGGGCGAAGAAGGAGAAGTAACCGTTCGAAGCTCTCGATACGCCTGTGTTTCAAAAGTCTTGGGCCTACCCACTACCATCCGGATCTACAGGATTTATATTAACACCTTGTTTAAGTGTTAGTCTAGTTAATGGGATAGCTAGTTAGTTGAATACTGTTCTCCTCAAGGAAATCTCAAATGTACGATCGTCGTACCCCAATGTGTTAAACTACATTCTCTCGACGTAAACAACACATTAGTGGATGAATTATCGGCCTACGGAATTATCAGCCCACTGAATTATTTTAGCTCACTTAAGTATCAGCCCTCTTGTTATAATAAAAAGTTAAGTTTCCCTTTCAGACCTTGCGATCTATGGGGCAAAAGGGGATCTGTTTCCATAGCCAATGGTTAATGAGTAGGGTGTGATGTAGCCAGTACAACGACCAACCGCCTTTACTTTCCCCAACTAAAGTCAAGTACCCATTAGAGTTGGGTTGACTCAGGGGCGCCCTAAAAATCCCGAAATTCCAAATCCCAGTCTTTACCGAGATTCGAACACAGGACCTCAGGTTCGAAAGCCGAGCGCTTAACCACTCAGCCATCGCCCCCCCCCCCCCTCTTGTTATTGTTATTTGTTATTGCCCTGTCGTTGATTTGCAGCTCCAAAAGGCTAGTACAATTTAACTGATGTAGGCGTACTGGGTATTTAATTATTAATGAAATAAACTTGAAATAAACTTGATCAGACTTGATTTATAAACACATAAACTCATATATAACTTTGATTCACAATATTCACAGATTGAACTTTAGGGTAACTTACAGAAACACAATTAAAATTAAAAAAAAAAAAAAAAGCTCAAACAAAAACACGTCTTTACTGTCTCGCGTCTCTAGAACAATGGACCTAATTTACTAACCGTAAACAAGTTACGTGATTCTCTATCTCTTCTATACAAATTACGTAATACACTAGGGCTATCGCGTGATACATTTTTAAAATTGTTTTATCAATATTATCACGTGGCTAAATGTTGTTTGTTTACGATTGGTGAATGAGATCCATTCTGCATGCGTCACTTATCTCTGTCCAAGTCAGAACTTTCAGGAACTGCATGGAACCTGGACGCGTCGCGGAACTCAAATACAACTCTAACGATATTCCTAGAAATTTAACCAATAGATGTATATCGTTTGCCAAATGGGGAAAATTGTACTTTGACCTTTATCATTTTTTTTAAAGTAAAAAAAATACATAAAATGTAAATTTGGCTTGAGTACTATAATAGACTTAGATCCAGAACATCGGTTTTGAAAGGACATCGCGTGTTTGAAAGGACTATCGCGTTCGGGAATTTCCAATGTTAAGAATTATTGATTTAAAACTTTAATAAATCAATGTTCAGGAAAATTTTACGCATCGTCTTCCAAGTCTAGATTGAGAGGCCTAGATCTAGAGCCGTGCAATTGTTTAAGGGATAAAAACAATAACAACAACAACAACAGAGCTTTATTACATGTAAAGATGCTGGAAGTTTATTGATAGATGATCTTAGCTTTGCCTAAATTTTGTACGTCATCTAATAGAGATTAGGTCTAGATTCTAGATCTAAAAGTAGATTTAGATCTAAACTAGATCTTATGAGTTGGACCTGTTATGAACGTAACAATACAACATTAGTTTTATATACATTGCCCGCTGGTCTAGTTCGTAAAATCATTTAGTCAAGAGCCTGACGGCGTCAACGTCATTCGTTCGATACCCAATTTGAGCTAAAAAAAAAAAAAAAACTTTTAAAAAAATAATTTTTAAAAAATTGTAAAATGGCGGCTATTGTCTTCTTTTTACAAAAAATTTTGAAAATGTTCTTGTTTATGTTACTTTCTTTCGAACTCAACACCTGTAAGCTACGTCAATAAGATATTTTCATTCATCATTCTAACTTTCTGTCTATCCTCAATATTAAATTGTATTAAGGAAAACAACAATAGAGCCACAACAACGTAAACACAATATCTACATGCAATCAAGACGCAATCTATATATGATTTCTTTACAATTGATTTACAAATTAAAAAAAAATCTGCACAGTCACAAAGACAATATCTTTTCTCTCGATCGCAATGTCTCTTCACAATGGCAATCTATATTTTCACCGCGACACATATATCTTTTTCCTCAGTGACAATCTATCCACTTAAGACTAGTTCATATCCATGTATGGATCTTTCGTTTGTTTCTTCTATCAGATTTTATGGACGAATCCGACTGCGGTAACACCAAGACTGTCGGCGGCGCCCTTGTCTACTCGCACTCACCCTCCAGAGGGGACTACTACCCACATGACATCGACTGCCAGATCACCTTCGAGGCCGAGAGCGGGGACTTCAAGCTCATGATGAGGGTGATCGAGATGGACCTGCCGGACAGGACCGCCACTGGAAAATGTAATGACGCCTTGTACGTCTATGACGCCAACACGTTCTTGGCCCGGGCCATGGTGAGTACATGACCTTTACCAAGCCTTTAATAGTTTGTAAGCCATATCACATAGACAGGATGGAACTATTGAAGAACTATTGAAGATAATGTTGACGTTTGAGTGTTGTATCGGTGGGTATACATCAAGCAAAAATACACTTAATAATTCAAATAAATAATGAACTCAACATAAAGCTTCATACTTATGAACTGAAAGGATCCTGATATAAGCTTTAGTATTGGAATTATATCAAAACGTGTCCTTTCTTATTATCTTTCCTTGCCTTATTTTCTCTTCCGTGTAGAAACTCTAAGCTACTAGAAGACAACGAGTAAAATCTTCCGGGTCACATTTCTGTGGAAACCTTGACGCGTTCACCACGTGACACTAAACAACTCTAGCAAAATAGTTTAGCTCTTTAACTTAAGCTCTAAAACATGATCTTAATGGTGTTGGCTTTGTAGCTTACTGTTTCGCCTTTTCAAAATACGCGGGTTCTACAATTAAATACAACGCATGTTAGATATCTCAACACCGAGTGTTTCCCAAACTTTTTCCTTAACGGAACACTTCGCGAAATCTGAGTATTTAGTGGAACACCTTATTTATTTATTTTTTTAGAGAGTGTGGCCTACAGTAATTCGTAGAAACACCTATTCAGGCCTCGAGGAACACTTGGGTTCCGCGGTACACAGTTTGGGAAACCCTGCTCTCCGCCATTCGATAACCCGTGTTGAGAATTGGATAATGACGATTGTTGGTTTTGAACCACGGATCTTCGAGTCCACTTGACGCATACACCTAATTCGTCGGCTGAAGTAGTATTAAAATTCGTAGTATATTTACCCCTCCCCCGGTCTCCAATCCCCATTTTCACGTTACTATTCTCTCCCTATTGTCTCACTTTTTTTTCTCTATTCGTCTCTCTCTCTTTTCTCTCCCTTTCTCGTCCTCGTTATGTTTTTTATTATCATGTGCAAATGTGTATCATGTGACCGGAAGAGATGATAAACTATTACAAATGTCAGACACACCCCACGTGGCACGATGTCTTTAAGTGTAGGGTTTCCCGCGCTTTCGCCTAATTAAATGTATAGCGTTATGTCTACCCGACCTCTACACACCCCTTCCCATTCAAGCACCCTCTTCCCCTCCCGTCTCAGCCACACTCTGATCTGACGTACATACACATACACACACGATCTCCCACACAAGTCACCACCAGACAGCACCCGCCTTTTCTTTTTGTTTTACTCTATGTAAAGGTTTAATTTTACGAGTGTAGACAAGATATAAACAACATCTCTCGTTGTTTGTGTGTGTGTGTGTCTGCCTAGTCGTGTGGTTTTGCGCTCTGGACTGTCATCTTGGTTGTCCCGAGTTCAAACCCCTTTCGAATTCATATTCCAAGTAATCTTGCAGTGACGTAGTAACTATCATGTCTGAATAAACGTTTGAAAATGGTGTGTGTGTGTATTTGTATATATATATATATATATGTGTGTGTGTGTGTGTGTGTGTGTGTGTGTGTGTAGAGAGAGGCGTTGTATTATAGACATTTGTGTGGAATCAATACAAATCTTTATATTTTGTTATCTGTCTGTCCGTCTGGTGAAACCGGAACCGGAATTACACTTGACAAGAAATTACAAAATTTTCTCATTCATTTCTTACGTTGGGTGCGAGTACTCTGTTCTTGAAAGGTATTCCATTCAATACAAACCAATCAGAGCCGGCTCCAATAGAGATCACCTCAATCACTGCGTACAGTGACCTCCTCCTCCCCTCCCCCATCTCATGCCCGTGCTACAGGTAAAATATGAGGATTGTGAAGTGACTTCCAAATTGTATTTCTCAGGCCCGCATCCTCTACAGCCGGCTCTAAAATTAAAAAAAAAAAAAGAATGCACATGTATAAAGAAAGAGAGAAAGAGACAATGGAGAAAGAAAGAGTGGGAGAGAAAGCGGGAAGAGAGTGGTTGAGAGAGAGAGGAGAGAGAGAGAGGAGAAAATGTGAAGAGAAAAGGATAGAGATAGAGAGAGAGAAAGATTAGGAAACAAGAAAGAGCGAGAAAGAGAGAGAATGGAGAGAGAAAGAGAGGGAGAGAAAATCAGAAGAGAGAAGAACAGAGCTAGAGAGAGAGAAAGCTTAACATCAATTATTTATGTGCATCTGTATAAACTAACAGTTAAATAAAAATACTTATTTACATGACTACGAAGACATAGTCTTGGATCGAAGATATAATCTTTTAGGCCTAGTAAATGCCTTTTGGTTATTATATTTGATCCACTCTATTGACTATTATTTTATAAATAAAAACACGTGTTGGTATAAACAAGTTGAACGATAGCATCATACATGTAAGTATCCAAGTAGGTCAAAGGTTACCTTAAGGTAGCATCCAATCTAGATCATTCTGTCCATAAATATATTGATTCCACCGTCCCTCCTACTCAAACACACACATAGTGCGGCTACTCAGATTTAGCGCTATAACTTCTTTGAAAAGACATAAACATTGGTAAGAGAGTTTCGAAACAATAGAAATAAAGGGGTGACTTTTTTTTTTTTTGTTATATTCCTTTCCGCCCTCATGCATCAACCAGTAAAAAGAGTGTGAACTAGAGAGGGAACAGAAAGGGGCGCAGAGAGGCTCCCGTGACACCCAGTCATCGTCGAAAGTAAAAAGAAGAACGCGGTGGCGGAGAGGGGAAAAAAAGGGGAGGGGGGATTCTACGTCGGGATGTTGTTAATTAAGCGGTTTGCGAGGGTTAGTCCGGGGCGCTTGGCTTAAAAGAACCCACTGAAGGTACACAATAAAGACGACACAAACTGATGTAGTTGGATGCTACGAAACAAAACAAATGAGAACAAAATGGTGTCAGAAGTTCAGTGTGTAGTTTTGTGTCAGATGTTCGAGGTTTTAATGTGTGTTTTGATATGAGATGTTCATGGTGTTACTGTGTGCTTTGGTGTCAGATGTTCATGCTGTCACTGTGTTGTTAGGTGTAAGATGGGTAGGGTGTTGGTGTTTTTTCTTTCTTCATGTTATTTAAAATATTTTCCCAAAGATAGTTTAGCAGTAGTTTCAGATATTGCGATGTATATAACATATACTGTAAAGGTCACCTGTTCTTCGGCTAAACACAACGATCAAACGCCTTTCATTCACTAACTATGGCCAGGTACTCATTAGAGATGGATAGACTCGGGGTCTCCGAAGAAAACCGAACTTTAAAATCTCACCTTCCATTTAGTCCGTTCGGTTCAGAAAGAGCTTTACCTTTCAGCACAAAGATATTGTGTCCAAAGTGCACATACTTAACAGTACTCTCTACGTCTTTGTGTTGATGTGTATTATTTTAAGTCTACGTCTATGTGGTGGCGATAAAGCGTTTTGTTTTTGAGCCAGGGTCCTGGGTTCGAATCCTGGTAAAGACTGGGATTTTCAATTTTGGGTTCTTTTGTGCGTCTCTGAGTCCACCCAGCTCTAACCTAACATTGGTTTGGGAAAAGTAAAGGCGTTTGGTCGTTGTGCTGGCCACATGACACCCTCGTTAACCGTAGACCACAGAAACAGATGACGTTTACATCATCTGCCCTATAGACCACAAGGTCGGAAAGAGGAACTGAACTTGACGTTTACGTCTATGTGTTTTTGTTTATTATTTCAAGTGTACGCCTACGTGCTGATGTTTTTATAAAAGATATACGTCTACGCGCAAATGTTTATTGTTCCAGACCTACGCCAATGTGCTGATGTTAATTACTTCAGATCTACCCCTACGTAACGATGTTATATATTTTTAATTATACGCCTACGGGCTGATGTTTACATGGAAAATATACACCTACGCGTTGTAGTTCATTTGGTGGGTATACGCCTACGTGCCGATCTTTCATACGTGAGGTTTTAACAGTATACGCCTACGTGCTGAAGTTTTCCAATTGTTTTTAAACCATACGCCCACGTGCCGATATCCATATGGTGAATATAAATCAACGTGTTTATGTTTTGCCATTATTTTTTTTTTGCAAAGTATACGTCTACGTGCCAATGTTAATATGGTTAATAATACGTCTACGTGCTGTTGGTTTCCGGTGATTTTTTATATTAAAAAGTATGCGCATACGTGCAGATGTCCATGTGCGCAACATACGGCTACGTGCAGATGTTTTCCATTTTTTTAAAGTATACGCATATATATATATATATACGGCATACGTCTACGTGCCAATGTCTATTATTTCAAGCTACACCAACGTGCAGATGTTTATTCTTTATCTACGCATATGTGGCAAGGTTTACCATTACAGATCTACGCCTACGTGCTGATGGTTAATTATCCAGGTCTGCATCTACGTGCTTATATTTATTATTTCAGGTCTACGCCTATGTGCTGATGTTTATTTTTTCAGGTCTATGCATATGTGCTGATGTTTAGTGTGACAGTGGTGTCAAAACAAACAAATAAACCATAATATATAACAAAGACTTTGCCTTCTTATGCAGTTTTTCTCTCACGACCCGAGCCTCCCCCCTCCAAGTTCGTCATTTCACAGTCTGTAATTCCTAGATTACCCCCTGGCACCCCAACCCTCGGCACTTCATCAAACTTTGTGACAAGTCTTTTTGTGTTGAGAGCAGCCGAACTGGTTCAGAAGTATTGACAACTCTGACAACACTGCAACATCATCTGTACATCCTTCGCCGCCTCGACCTCCCTCCCCTCCCAAACCTGCCCGCCATTCAAGCCTCTTGACGGTCTAACGAGTCATTGCATTTTTTTAAAAGAAAGTATAACCTATTTATAGACTTACATCTATAGCCAAAGGGAGTTGACTATGAGATTAGCGACAATTAGAGCAATTCATTTCGAGCACCCAGGGCTGTGTGGAGCACCCGGAAGGTGGCGCCATGCTCGTCGTCTGCAGTGCCAAAGGGAATAACTGAACATATTTTTTTCCCCTCCTGGCACAAAAAGTCTCTTTCAGCGCCTTCTCGTCTGTTGAGATTTGTTAAGACAGGGGAAACGTGGGCGGGGTGAGAGGAGAGGTGGGGGGGGGGGTCTGACTTGAGGAAGCCTAAATTAAATCAGAACTTTGTTTTTGTTTTTGTTTGTTTTTTTGCTGTAAAATTAAAATAACACCCACTTCCCCCACCACAAGAAATAAAATATTAGCACATTCAAACGCTACTTCTATAAGATACAAACCATAAAGTAAAACACCCCTTTCAGACCTTGCGATCTAGATGTTATCTGTTTCTTTGGTCAACGGATACAGAGGTGTTATATGGCCAGCATAACAACCAACCGTCTTTGCTTTCCTCTTTTAACATCAGGTATCCATTAGAGCTAGGTGGACTCAAGGGCATCAGGTATCCACTAGAGCTAGGTGGACTCAGGGGCATCAGGTATCCACTAGAGCTAGGTGGACTCAGGGGCATTAGGTATCCATTAGAGCTAGGTGGACTCAGGGGCATAAGTTTACTTATATTTTTACGTAAATCAGGCATATATTATATCTAGATTCTAGACTTCTAAATAAAAAAATAGATCTAGTCCTAGATGCCCATATAATGAAAGTACAAATAAATAGAAGCACAAGTTTACATAACCCACTGACCGAATCGGTAACAGCGTGTGTTTTTACATTTGTATTAAGCTCTACATGTACATATATACAAGTTGAATTTTTTTATTCAGTGTTAAGATTGTTAGTAGAGTGACTCTTTAAGAGAGAGACTCTTAAAATGTCCACATCCATCATTTGCCTCAAGTGCTTAAAAAACGGCTTTTTCTTCTAGTGTGGAAATGACCACGATGGAGTCGATAATCTCCACGAGTTTTTATCTCCCGAGCGCAGGCTTTAGGGACACACCTATAATGGTACATTATTGTCCATTCGCTGACAATCAATGCTGGACATCGCCTCCAGGACATTCCCTGCTCAATGTGCCATCACGATTACTTCCTCCTTCCCTCCCCCTGCTAAACCTTTTTTTCTATTGTCCTTTACTGCCTCCTAATGGGTTTACAATGGGGTCGCGTGAGCCTCACGCAGTAAAGTGAATCAAGAATTACGGTAAACAATCAAATGATGGAGACAAGAGAAATCAAACGCGGCCGTCTAAATGGTTCATTTAAAGACATTACTACTGTGTTAAGTATAAAAGCATTATATTATAACGCACTCTCTTTACTTGCCCAATAATAGAGCCCCTTGGACATGAATGTATGTTCCATTAAATAATTTATACCAGTCTTACAAACCATTTCCAGTTTCCCTCTTCGGCAGATCCATTTGTATGTCAGATTTCTTCTGGCAAATATTTGAACATGATTTAGTTTAGTTCGTAGCTAAGACTTCTATAAATATTTTCCTTTCTGCGTTACGAAAACCTTACGATGTCATTGTTTGGTATTAAATAAAATAAGACCATAGTTAAAATGTATATAGTTAACACTTGACTATTGGTTAAAGTGTTTGCCTTTTTTTTCCTGTTCCGCCAAAACTTTTAACTTTAATATAAATTAGCTGTTTCTAGCCGGCTGTGTTCGGGCTTTTGTTTCGTTCTGTTTTGTGCTTGTGTGTGTGTTGTATTATCAATATTTAAAATCTATGTCAAGATGTCTCGTTGACCTAAATCTAGTAAAGTTTCTTGTTGTAGGGCAACTTTACATATCCTAAGACCACCGCCATTGTCTAAGGAGCGTTCATGCCAACTTTCATCATGATTGATCAAATGGTTTTGATTTCTACGAAAGACACACATACTTTACATTACTGGTCATACAGACCTAACAGTCTACAACATATATTAGTTAAAACTCTTTTAATTCTTACTAGTTGAATCCGCTTTATCGAACAACATTGGGATGCGATCGTGTCTGTCCTAATAACTGGCTAGCCCGATTAACCGGATTTGTTTCGGTATTCTATGATTCGATCCAAAAAAGAGGCCGCCCAATCAACCGGTGGTCCGATAAACCGGATTTGACTATATATAATGCTCTTTGCTAATACATTGGCGTGATGGCCAAGTGGTAAAGCGCTTGTCTATCGAACAGTCGCCTCACAAGATCGATTTCCGGTGACTTCGTGATAAAAGCAGTACGTTCCAGAATTCAACTAATTCAACTTGGTATCTTTGTTAATCGGCTCATGGACTGCAAGGTCTAAATAAAAAAAAAACAAAAAAACTTTTCACTGTCTTTCTCTCTAAGACACATTTCTGTCACCTAGGTACAGAGGCGGAATGGTGGGTATTGAGAGAAAATAGCAGTTTGCGGCACCTAACGGGCCAACATGGCCAGTCTCAAATAAGCCACTTGGAATTTAAGTAACACACCTTTTGACTTACAGTGTACAAGAGAATGGCGTGTTCGCTTCAGATGACCCCCCCCCCCCCTATTCCCTTTCATAGTTCTTAATTTCATTACGTCTCTATTAAGCCTTCTATGGAGTCTCGTGTGATCAGTATAGAATCTACAAGCGAAACATTGCAAGGCATACAAGAGATAATGATTTATCGCCAGGTCTTAATTTTTACCAATAATTTGACAACATGACCTGACCGCCAAATTAAATAACGATAAAAAGCTATAATTCATCCACCCCTATCCCAGCATTCCTTTGCAATCGCCACTAATCATCGCCACTTAAAAAAAAGGCGCCCTGCGGGAAAGTGTATACACATAAGCTCGTACTGCACTCTGGCAGCCACCCCATTCCCACTTTCCGGCTTCAAACAAGGGCGACCACCCTCAGTTTCCCGCGCCCCCCCCAAAAAAACACTATAAAAACACAGGCGTTTATCAGGTCTCAATGTCATCCATTTATTTATTCGCCCAGACCTGCTTTTATCTGTCCATCCTAAATACTGATATTTTTTTTTTTTTGTCGATTGGAATTTAAAAAAAAAGTAAACGTTTAAAGTGCTAGAATCTCTTACAAATTATAAGTACATCTTAAAAGAAACAAATTGGTAAGGGAGAAGAGTGTTTGACATGCAGTACAGTTTTACAACAAATAGAATCAATACAAGTGATACATTGTAACCCGCGTCAAATTACAGTACAGCAATTAGTGTTGCCATGCTAATGTTATTTCATTGCCCTGTCTTTGTCACGTCATTATTATGAGACACACCGTTCCAAGGTGGTCAGTGGGTAAAGCACTCAACTTTGCAACCCCCCCCCCCCCCCCCCGTCAAAAAACCTTCAAGTACTTATTATACAAGATTGTAGTCCAGGCCACCACTGAGTAGCCACGTAGAAATATAAATTCTTCCTTCGCCTTAAAGAGCAGGATTTATTATATTAAACACGTTGGATGTCTACACTACATCTATGTTTTAGAAGCTGTTATTATCACATTATAATCACATCCAATGTCCATACAGGGTGGACATCCTATGACCATAGAGAGTGGACATTCAATGTCCATACAGACAGAATGGATATCTTATGTCCATACAGAGTGGATATCTTATGTCCATACAGACAGAGTGGACATCCTATGTCCATACAAACAGAGTGGACATCTTATGACCATAGAGAGTGGACATTCAATGTCCATACAGATAGAGTGGACATCTTATGTCCATACAGATAGAGTGGACATCTTATGTCCATACAGAGTGGACATTCAATGTCCATACAGACAGAGTGGACATCTTATGTCCATACAGAGTGGACATTCAATGTCCATACAGACAGAATGGACACCCAATGCCCATACAAAGTGGACAGCACAACTGCAGGACTTACACATCATAATATGAAACTATAATGGGAGAGGCCTAATGATAGAAAACTTGATCGGCACCATTGCACCAAATGTTTCCTTCAAATTAGTTGTATAGTCTGCATCTTACAAGTGAGGCCTACAGTAAGGTTAAGACTATGTTTCTGTGCCCATTTTTGTCTCCTCCTCTGTCTTTCTCTTCTCTCTCTCTGTCTTTCTTACTATCTTTCTCTGTCTCTGCCTTTCTCTGTCTCTGCATTTGTCTTTCTCTGTCTATTTATCAATTTCATCTTTCTATCCGTGTCACTCCAATTTTCATCCTGCCTCTCTCTTTCTCTCTATCTTTGTCACTCTCTCTCTCTCTCACTCTCTGTCTCTCTCTGGCCTTCTTTCCGTCTTTGCCCCTCTCTCTCTTTCTCTCTCGCGCGCACTCTCTGTCCCTTTTCAGCTATCTCTGTCGCTGTGTCCTTATCTCTCGTCCCTCTCTCACTCTGTCACAAACACACACACACATAGACGTGTTGGCTACTCTAATGCCAAAGTGTAGCGTATTTCGTGGTGTGTTCCCATTGCATCACGTCACCACAACATCCATCACACTCTCACAGATGTAGCCACAGAATCCATCACACTCTCACAGATGTAGCCACAGCATCAAATTTCCTTTAGACAATCCGGTTGTCTCTCCCCCTTGTTTTAACCCATCTTTTTTTTTTTCACTCATCACCGGAAGTCTCACTTTAAAAATCAAAGCTCGGACACGCACATGCCCTACACGCATGCGCACACGTCCCTAAACCTCAAAAACAAAAAAAGAGTTCACCAATCAGAGATCGGGACGCGGAAACCTTGAGATTTAGCAGGACACGAGGGAAAAAATATTTCGTGTGTAAAATGGGGAGGAGGGATTGAAAAGGAGCTAAGGGGGAAAAACTTAGAAACAACCCAGACCAAATCTCATTCATTTTGGTCACTCGATCCGCCTGTTCGTCAGATCTGCCATTATCTCCATCGCATAACCTGGTCACGTGACGCACCAGCTATGACGAGAAATAACAAACTGCTGTCGATAAATGTCACAATGACATTCGGAATTGACACATCAGTAAACACGTTTTGTCTTCTGAATGATGATCATTTAAACGACATTTGATAAATGTATTTTTTTCTCCCACTTGTTATTTAAAATTAGCGCCAAAAAAAAATGAAGGTCAAGGTGAAGGTCCTAAATTCTTCTTGTTTTTGATTTTTTTTTTGAATTATTTTTGTTTCTCTTATTGCCAGTATATAACCTTCACCTTCACGTATCCCTTAGTCTAATGAACCGTTGGACCACCACATATGATCTGTCGACCGCCTTTCTCCATTCCTGTCTTTTGCTTTTGATAGAATCAAAATGATAGTCTTTTCCATTCTTTTATCACTTTCTCTGTCTGCTTCTTTTTCTTTTTCCTTGTACTGTTACCTGAAGGAAGGTCTTTGCGAGCCCTGATAACCTTGTGATATGGACATAAAGTTTTAGTTTGTGTGTTTTTGTGTGTGTGTTTTTACAATAGTTAGCAGGTTATCGTGGGTCCGAAATGCCGATGTAATCCTGTTTCTAATCTCTTCATTTGTGATGCTGCCTTTGTATGTGATACCTTGGAACTTTCTGTAGCAACTGTAGAAAGTCTTGATTATCTTCTATTGGAGTATTAGTAACAAATAGCGTATCGATTCGCTTAGAACGTAATCGTCGTCTCTTTTGAGTTAACGATTACGATGTTAAAGATAATATAGCATCTAGAAACTTCTTTTGGACATTTCGTAAGATTGTATAGCCTATAGGGCGTTTAGCTGAATGCTTGGTTATTCAAGGTGATGGAGATCCATTCGCTTCTGCATGAATAAACCAGGAGCACGCGTGGCATACATCTTTTATTTTTGATCAAGTCAGCTATGTTAAAGCATTTTGCTCGATTTGCATTTCAAATCCTAGACAATAGGACTGCCAAAGTCAGCTGTGGGTTTTGAATTAGAATAATGTGTATAGGGGATATTTTTAGTTGCATTCAATGTTTGACGAATATAGAGATGGGACTTAAGTCTTTATTATATAGCACCATTGCTGTTAATTTTTTTCGGTGCTTATTGCTTCAAATACACAAAATGTTTTCTGCCCGACTCGTCTCTTGGTGGTTGATAATATTACAGATTCGTATTGAACAGTTAAGTGTTACATGCGTGTGTGAGTAAATCTATAAAAATGTTGATCTGATACAGGTTGAAGTTACTTTAAATAAAAATACCAAAAAAAAAAACAAACGATAAAGAATTAAGTCCCTTGTGTAACACATGCAGGAACACGATGCACTCATTGCCCAAGAGGAACAGAAGCTTCAAGAAGCTTCATTTTTCACTGTTTGCAAAAGTTTCGATAGGCCGGATATAGCCCACGGGCCATAGATTGGGCACGACAGATTTAGATATAAAAGCATTGAATTGATTTTGATGATAAAGGAAAGCAAAGATAAAAAAAAAAAGATGTTCACAGATACACTGCCATAAAGCAGGGGACAAGAAACTCAGAAGACAGACGCCGACTTAACGTCACTGATGAAGTAGTGTCTAGAAAAAAAAAAAAGGCCTCTAGTACGCGCACAAACAAAGAAATAAACATTGAAACTTAAAACAATGTTCTTAATAGTTCTTCTTCTTCTGCTTCTTCTAACCAGCTTTTTACTGCTGAGCGCTCAGCTCTTTTGCAGACTGTGCCAAGGAAAAAAGTGTGCTGTTTTCTTCAGTTGTTCAGCACTGCCGTACAGGGTGTTGGTTATGTTGGGCTGGAGTGGAAGTAGGGTCTGCCTAAGGTGGGTTAGGGAGGGGCATTCAAAGAGGATATGGTTTACGGTTTCATAAGGGTGGGCGCAGTGTCTGCAAAGGGGGAGTTGTGTGGAGTTTATTTTGCTCAGGTGGTAATTTAAAGTGGTGGATGTCCTGTTCTTAGTTGGAAAATTGTAGATTGTTCTTTGCGGGGGAGGAAGTTAATACTGTCCAGTTTGTTAAGCGTAGTCATTTCTTTGTACATAGCTCTGCCTGTGTTTCCTGATGCCCATTGGTTGAGCCACTCCTCTTTGTGATTGTTGACTAACATTGATCTTAGGGTGAGGTAGTTTACAGGTCTATCTGGTTGTTCCATAGATGAACCTGCCTTTGATAGCTTATCTGCCTTTTCATTTCCCATAATAGTTATATACACTTGTAAAGCACAACCATAAATAAATATGTATACTTGCACTGACAATTCAATCAAACAACCCATTCAATTAACTAAAGTTTCGCCACGCTAACAATTGATGGATACTTAATCAAAAGCTTCTATTTGCTAGAGTTTGGTTCTAGATATAAATGTTCGGGTCACGACTTGGAGAAAAGAAAAGACAAATGAACAGCCTTGCTCAAGATTCGAACTGAAAACCATCTGATTGACCGATTTCTTCCATCCATGTGCTGCTTCAGCTCATGGAGCCCTGGCCTGCTTCAGCGGATCTCCCTTGAGATCTTGTCATTATGTCCGAACTCTTTAGTTGTTCTAGATCTGCCTCCTCCTCATCGATCCATTGTACTCGTGGTCTGTCATTAGTTTTCATGCCTTCAGGTTTTACCATTGTACTGTATTTGCTCCTTCTGGTCTCTTGACACAAAGTCACCAAAACACTTCATTGGTCCATTATGCGCAGCAATTTGTTTTAACAATACTCAAGACTTCCTTTAGCGAGGAGAACATGTACTTTCTGGGCTAGATTAAATAGTTGCTTTGGACGGGGCCGGGGTGGTGGTGGTGGAAGAATGTACTAATGTTTTAGCAACAAACATATGTACTACTTACCCAACGTACCCCTCCTTTGTCAGTAGCTGATGCCCCTCCCTCATCTTACGAGTACTCAACATTATCGCGAACAGAGATAAACACACATGAAGCCTGCAGCAGACGAAGCACTAACGAGGGTTAACTGCCGGCTTGAATGGCGGGAATGCTGTTCCAGTTCGCTACACTCACAAACCTTTTATATACAGGGCACTCGAAGAATTAGAAGATAAACTTATGATAAGAAGATACTCTTTGGACTGGGGGTGGGAGGGTGTTTGGGGGATGGGAGGTGGAATGTTCACCCCTCTTCCCACATCTCTCATCTTGTTGTTGAGGGGGTTCGAAAACAACGTGGAGCGACCCTCCTCGGAATGACAATCCGGTGCGGGCGGCTGGTTTCGCTCAGGAGATGGATGCTGTTAAGTTCAAATAGGGAGGTAAGTTTTTACGGGGGGGGGGGGGGGGGGGAGGCCTGAAAAAGTCGTACCAAGATGAAACTGAACTGTAACCTGCTTAAGACGGAATGCTTTAATGTTACTTGTGAAAGCGTATGTTCGTGATCTTGAATGCACTGTTTAACCTCGAATGTACTTCATGCAGTACATGACCTTGACCTAGAGAGTACTTGGTGTGCCATATATTAGCACTACTTGATAGTGTTTAGTACTGTTGTACTAGATGTTACTTGTTACACTCGGTATTTTATAACAGAACTCGTAAGGCCTATCTAACACTCACGTTAACTTTGATACTATTAGACCTAAAGGATGTCAGACTCTACAATTTATATTGAAAAACTTTTTTTCTCACGACCTTATAGCCTTCTATTCTCTGTGAAGGGCTCGATAAGGGAAACAATGTAATAAAGAACGTAATGTAAAAGTGAATTGTGCCATTCAGTCAGTACACCGCTTCGGAAAGCAACATTGGAAATGTCTCTGTCGCTATCTGCAAACTTTCAGATGAAAATGGCTCCAACATCTTGCATCAAAAAAAAACCAAAAAAAACCACGAGACAGCTGAAGACTTTTTTAGTCCGAGGGGGATACACATTTGGCACCAAAGGGAAATGTACTGCCATGCACAGACGTCGACGGTGGGAAGAAAACCTAAACCTACCATCGGCATACAACGGTCTGCGGTGAATGTGGCAAAATTTGTAGATTACAGCTAGGACTGCGTAGTCACGTTAAATACTGAACTACTTCCGAATCGAAGACAAGCCTTGTTATTATTATAATTATTATAATAATTATCATTATTAGTCGTTAGTTGAGATGTTTGTATACACAGAGAATAAGATTGTGTTAATATTGTACTGTATTTATTAGTAACGTTGCTGTCGACTGTTACGATTATGTTCAGTTTTACTTTCTGAGGTTCTTTAGTTATCAATATATCACATCAGCGAAACATCCCCCATTTTGTTTAGAGACGCATGTGATATTTTTGAAGACTTACTTAACAATATATGTATTTTGTTCTTTTTCTGTAAGTTAACAGAGATGTTCTTTTTTAAAGATAATGTGAGGAACCAAGAGTGGACTGTGGCCAGAGGGCTGGAACGGACAGCCCGAAGCGCATCCCATATCGTATTCAGCCATTGTCTTGTTGTTTGTATTTGTTCCTTGTGTATTTGTGTATGACAGCGTGAAAACTCACACAGAAAATCTTGTTTAGCTATTGCCACACACAATCTCTGTTTTAAGCTGAACATAAAAATATCTGTATTAATATTTCAAACTTGAAATAAATAAACAACTGTCCTTTAGTTAAAAACATAATTCGATAAAATAAAGAAACAAATAAAGAGCCATCTCTCAAATGTAAAAATAAATAATAAAAAAAAAGACTTTTTTTCCCCTCTTACATGTTAACCAATCAGAAACAGAACACTTAATTAGATTAACTTATACCCGGCCAGGATCAGGCACATGCGCTGATTCCCCCCCCCCCCTCTTCAATCCATTGTAATATTACAAGTTGACAAATCTTACATGAAAATAGAAAGAAATATTCTAGAATCTTCTCAGCTTGAAAACATGAGTCCCATGGCCTACCCCTGCTTCGTCTCTAACACAGACTTTAACTGGATCGAATACCAAAGAATATTGTGCACTTCTTTTTTTAAATATCTGTAGCCATACTGTTTACTCTTTGGAGTTATTTGATCAACGGTCCTCTTTTACAAAGCTTATATCAACTTTGTCTATCTGTGTGTCCTGAAAAAAGTTTAAATATGTTTTTCTTCCATTTACATTTCTCTGGTTAAGTTAAAACTTTGAACAATTAATCATTGAGCCAGACATGATATTAATCAATTAAAAAAATTAACAAATTAGTTAATTAATTGTTAATGATTAATTATTTTGTTTGATATCGAAATAAGGGTATAAATGCTACTTGATGAGAAATGAGGAAGTATATATGGATTTAATCCCCTTATTACGTTTTGACACGTTTTTTTTTTTTTCCATTTCCCATTCTCGGATCAAGTTGAAGTTTTTGCATAATTATTCATAGTTGAAGACAATACACGAATCAATCCAAAAATTAACCAATAATAATGATTTATTACTTATTAATTAATGTGTTCTGTTTAGCAGAAAGAGAGCTAAACCCTGTAATTAAAAAAAAATGGCGGTAATTAGAGGCTCTTTTCCATAGATCAGCTATGTTTTTAAAAAACTATTCTTTTGTCATTATATTGCTTGTTTATCCTTCACATTAAAGTTAAACATGTTTTGACATGTAGATGCTTGCTTGTGGTTATGCCTAGGACATTTAAAGCCAAATTTAAAAGTTTAATTGGAGAGTTTCATCCATGGGGACTGTACCAGCTAGTCTAGAATTACTGGATTTCATTTTCTTTTCCCTATTGTCTTCATCCATAACAAGCTTTTTGATGCATTCGGCGTACAGAATGGGCAAATATTGTAAAATTAAGTAAAAAAGTAAAGTTAAGTTCCCCTTTCAGACCTTGTGGTAAAACATTTTCATAAATCATTGTTGTACCGTTCAGCGCTGCAGAATCAATTTCTACGCACTTTCACATGTAACACAAAATAAGTCTTATAATAATTTTGTTGGCAACAGTGATCTTTCAAAATATTGTCATTGACAGTGTTCAGTGCCGGCTGAGTGGTAAAGTACTTGGCTTTCTAACGGAGGGATCTTAGATCGAATCTCTGAGATTTTGAATCTCGGCATTTTGAGACAGAGTGCATCCAACTTTAATGGGTACCCGACATATGCTGGGAAAGTAAATGCGGTTGGTCGTCGTGCTGGCCACATGACACCCTGGTTAACTGTCGGTCATAAACAAATGACATTTATATCCTCAGCCCCATAGATCGCAATGTCTCTATTCTCTTACGCATTTCTTTATGTTTCTTTCTATCAAGACCACATTTGTTCCTATCGCCTTCTCATTCCCTATGGATTAAATCCATATATACATTCAAATCTCTCATTGAGTAGCAGTTATTTCCCTTATTTCAATATCAAACAAAATAATTAATCACCAATATTTAATTAACTAATTGGTTTACTTTTTAAATTGATGTCATGTCTTGTCGGGTACAATGAATAATGGACCTCATTCACTAATCGTAAACAAATAACATTTAGCCACGTGATAATATTGATAAAATAATGAACAAAAACTGTCATGTGACAGAATGTGTGTATTACATAATGTGTATAGAAGAGATAGAGAACCACGTGGCTAAATGTTGTTTGTTTACGATTAGTGAATGATGTCTATTGTGCAAAGTTTCAACTTGATCAGAGAATGTAAAATGAGAAAAATAATATGTTCAAACTTTTTACCAGATAGACAGATAAACAGACAAATTGAGTTGATATTTGATATAAACTCTGTACAAACGATAGACAGATAGACAGACAGATAGCAACAAAAAAAATAACGGATTTTCCCAAACGACGGAGGCTTGAAAAACAAAACAAAAGATTTTGACCTACTTAGTCCAAATTCAATTCTACTGGTCGTCTGCTAGAAAACGTCATTGTATTTTTTTATTTTTTAAAAATTCTAACAATGTTCGTCACGTTCAATTCTTCCAATTAGAGAAGACCTTGTGTCTCACGTGTGACCTTGTGACCTGCGTGTCTAGACCACACCTCGCTAAGAGTTCTCTTTCTATACATCTCTCTCTCTCTCTCTCTTTCCTTCCAAGACACGCCTGTGAAGGACTGACATTGACATGGTATGTGCCGTCCTTCTATCGTTGAAGTGACCAGACGACCACACTGAGTAGAGATTTTTCAAAATCTTTGGTCACCATTCAACTTCCACAGCTTGGTGACAAACTGACATTTCCAGAATACATTTGGTGTGGCAGTGAGGTCAAAACTAATGTCACAGATTCTTACACCTGTTCAAACAGAAGACTGATAAATGTTTTCAAATACAATGAAAGAACTTTTGGCGGCATCGAAAAAAAAACAAACCCAGCCGCTACAATCTAGCGTTTGTGTGCTCTCTGGTCTTTCCATCTGTCACGTTTGTATCTCATAATATGAAAGTCTTTTGAAAATCCAATTTCCATTTTCTACCGTTTTAAACATAGATGTAAAGGCTATTGATTGTTCTTCTTCTGAAAGTGGAGACTTTTGTTTCAAAATTTGAATGTTAGCAGTTTTCTTTTAAATACAAAGAGACCTACACCATGTTTTAAACAATAAATAAAATAATAAAATAGTAATTGAGCAAACAAGTATGGGGTGGAAACCGGCATGCCACTCAATAAATATTTAAACGTGAACAGAATAAAGCTCTTGCTGATTCACTGCTCACTAAATTTTTTATCTACTTGAAAAAAACTAATCACTTTTCACGTTTAAACAACCAGCGGTCAATTTCTCCGAATTGTTGTGTACTTCCTTGGGTTTATCCAGGCTTGATAGCTATAAGGTCAGGAAGAAAAGAAAAGGAATACAGAAATTCTTATACTAGTCATATATATCTAGTCAGGGCCGGTCTTAGGCCACTGCAACCTATGCGGTCGCAGTGGGCCCCGCCCTTTCATAGGCCCCGCGCTAATTCTAGGTGTAATTAATAAATTGCAAACTATAAACGAAAAATTCCTGGAAATCTCCTGAATTTATTAAAATCTCCTGAATTTATTAACATCTCCAGAAAACTCATAAAAATCTCCTGAAAAATAGACAAATTTGTCATTTGTGGGCGTCATTCATTTCCGGAAAACGCCAATCTTAGGCGCGATAGAAGAAAAAAGGCACTGTCAGCTTTCATGTAATAAAATGTAATAATCGGGCGAATTCTCACCTTAAACGGAAGCTACAATACTTTATTTACTTTTATAGTTACTGGCATATAAAAATGCCATAGGTTGCAAGGTTCGTAAAGTAAAGTTAATTTGATCGCATTTTTGTACTTAGTAAAGTCGAATTTTTTTTTCGAATACAAAATCTTAATTTTCACTTATTATCCTTATTCCCACCCAGACTAGGCCCCGCGCAATCAGTTTCGCATAGGGCCCCGCTATTGTTAGGACCGGCCCTGTATCTAGTCATAGAGTGCTGCTGTGTATACAAAGCTAGAGAGTTCACATTTCAGGTCAAGTTAAAATCACTGTCGCCTTTCTTCAGTCTGACTAGGGTCCAAAACTGACCAAGCCTCTACTCGTTGGTTTCAAAAAAGATTTCCTATTCATGGTTGGTGGACTTCAAAATGGTTTGGTTGTTTGACCTGTGTCGTCACGACGGCAAATACAAGAACAAGTTTTTTTTTTTTTTTTATGGTAAAAAAAAAAGGTGGAGAAATTCGAAACAGGAAAAAAAAAGGGGGGGGGGGGAAGCTAAAACCAGGTGTCGGTTGATAATTTGTTACTCTATTTAGATGAGCTGTGTTGATAAATATCTTGTTAGCAGGGGCGGCTCAGGATAATCTAAAAGAAGGGCAGAGGCGGAGAGGCTTGTAACACTGGATATTCTTTGTACGATGGAGTGGATGAAAGGTGAATACACACACACACACTCACAAATATAAGTAGGTAAAAAAAAAAAGCTACATATCTCTTTTATTTAAAGGTGCGATTTTGGCGGAAAAGGGGTCGGGGGTGGGGTGCTGAAGGCAATGATTACTGATGCCTTGGACATGACCAGCCTGTAAAGTCACGCTTGTTCTCTGGCTTATCTGATGAGGTAGATACACTGATTGCGAGAATGCAATTACCTTTGCACTCACATCAGGCACAAAGATAGATAAACTTACCTAAGCTGTTTACACCACGTCTTACAGCATTTTCCCCCCTTTTTTCCTTTGTTTCATTCGCGGTTCTAAATTTGTGTCAAACATTACCCTTAAGACAAAGCAAAATAATAATAATAATAATAATACTCACAGATACCTTCAAAACCCTCAAAATTCATAGGAATATCCTCGTTGTGGTACTGTTGCAGACTTGCCACATCACCAGAAAATTCCTCAGTGGAAACTGTTATAGGGACTACGATGAATTTTGTTTCTCTTTAACGAAACTCGACCCTGGCAGCGCCAGACAAAGAGTACTCATTCGTTTCTAACATAATAATACTAAAACTAACCTTAAGGACACTTTCAAAACCCTAAGAAGGTCAGATGGCAATACTGTTACAGACCTGCCAAATTATCAGAAATGTTCTCAGTGGATTCTCTTGACGGAACTAAAATGAATTTTTGTTTCTCTCAAACTAAGTTTGACCCTGGCAGCGCCCGAGAATAAAAACTAATTCATTTCTATAATAATACAATAATGTCAACCGATAGGGTTAGTGACAACTGACCTCGCAAAACACATTCGAGACCCTAAATATCCCCCTAGAAGATGCTTGTGTAGATGGCAATAGTGCTGCAGACCTGCCAGATCACCAGAAAATTCATCAGTTGACACTGTTTAGGGGACCACAATGAATGTTGTTTCTCTTTAACGAAATCGACCCTGGAAGCAGCATGAGAATGAATACTCGTTCGTTTCTAACATAATAATAAGAAGAAGAATTGTTACAGCTTTCTACTATATCTATATAGTTCTCTAGAAACGACCTTTGTTTCTCTCCAAGTCTAGGTGTCCCTGGGTTTAGCTGTAGTTACATCAAACAATTAACAATTCGTTCAAAACACAGAAACTTTATTATTCTTCATGGCGCATAAAACATGCTGGTCGCTCCTTGTCTAACAAAACTAACACACTTCCGGTCATTCGGCGCATACATTCCAACTGACATTTATCTGTAAAAATAGACTAGACACACATACAGACATTTATCTGTGACAATAGTAATAATTAGCTTGTACATAAATGGAATATAATTTTTCATCGTTTGATTGGGACTTTATTGCCATTACTTAACAAGTCGAATGTCCAAGAGGGACATGTAGCTACTTACTTCTGGGTGACTTATGAAATGCAAGTTATTGTCGATCTGACATTGGAAGACCTCACTTCTATGTCAAACATTGACCACCAACTCGAAAACAAAAAATCATTTTCTTCAAAATAGTAAAAAGATGTCCAAAGAATATAGGTCCTCAAATGGCAAGGTCTGTCCTGCCCTCCAAAAGCATATAATTGTAGTTAGAAAATGTTTATAATAAACTAAACCATGTCAAGGATTCTAAATTGATCTACAATGTTATCAATAAAATTAAAAAAATAAAAGCTACAAAAGGAGGAGCTTTAATAGTTGATTTTGCAATGCTAAAAACGTAATATATATATAACATCGTATAACTTTTTAAAAACTAATTACCTAATTTGTCGACATTTTCTTATTCTGTACACCAGGTACACTCACATCTGCTATTTACAGTTTTTCCGCCATAAATATTTCTGCTCTACGGCTATATAGTACCACGCAGACGTTGCGACGAATGTTATGATCCTTTCAGTCTTGTATGATGTAGATAGTTAGATCACTGACTAATGCTACCGCTTTAGTGCTAACATAGTTTGACAGTAATCTGTTATATCCAAACATTTACTGAATAAGGTCAAAATAAAAATGGCTACAACGTGCAGGCAGAAACGCAGCGGTTCTCATTAGCATCAAAGCAGGAATAGATCAAATTACTCGCACAAGCCACCATGATGACCTATTTTTTTTTTTGGGGGGGGGGGGGGGAGTACAACTGTCCCCACTCAGACCTAGAATTTTTAGCACACAGTGTTGTTCAAGGTTTGGGAACCTCTACATTCACCCGAAACCTAAGCCACCCTCTGACCTCCGTTTGGCGGAAGCTCGCACTGTCCATACACAACGAGCTACACCTCTTCCGTTCTACAACCTCAATGCTTCTCAATACGGGGATGCGCGGAACAAAGCATATCCTGATCTCAGCGTTGAACTGGTGCGCATTTTGTCAATCCTTTTATCTTATCCAGTTCACTAAAAACTAGATCTTTAGTTATGCCTAAACCATAACATAAATTAAGGGAAAGAAAAGACAGACCCCAACGTCAAAGATTTGAGATCTTCGATTGCAGAGTCCTTTACATTACAGATGTTTCCTGTCTGCTTGTCGAAGGAAACCTTACAAAGTGCTCCAAGCTAGAGCCAGACTTTCCTGATTCACGTATGCCTGACATGGAAAACCCAATAGAAGATTAGTGCTTATTTCCCTTTGTTTTAAAGAAAATAAATGTATAATTGAAAAAAAAAAAAGTAGTACTTTTAGTTTTTGAAATCCAGTGTGACTATAAGAAACTAATTAGATTCAAGATCAAGATTTATGGAGAATATTTTAATGTTTATAATACATATATATATATATATATATATATATATATATATATATATATATATATATATATATATATATATATATATATATATATATATAAATCAGAAAGTAAAGTGTATGTACGTATTTATAATGTATGTATGTAAAAATAGACAAAAGGTACCTAATTGTATCTCTATTAAAGATACTTTTGAACAAATCGGGTAAACCCGTTTTCACAGTATAGTTATGTTTGATATGAATATGTCGGCTGAACTGATCAGAACATTCTTAATGTTTTACATAGATGTAGATTCCATCTAGTAATAAATATTTGTTTAAGAAGGTCCAGGACGTACTTTGAATGGGACTGATTACACTCTGATTACACTTTCACCTTCACCTTCACCTTGTCCTTTAGTCTGTTGGAGCAGTTACTAATTCATGGGAGCAGTTACTAATTCATGGGAGCAGTTACTAATTCATGGGAGCAGTTACTAATTCATGGGAGCAGTTACTAATTCATGGGAGCAGTTACTAATTCATGGGAGCAGTTACTAATTCATGGGAGCAGTTACTAATTCATGGGAGCAGTTACTAATTCATGGGAGCAGTTACTAATTCATGGGAGCAGTTACTAATTCATGGGAGCAGTTACTAATTCATGGGAGCAGTTACTAATTCATGGGAGCAGTTACTAATTCATGGGAGCAGTTACTAATTCATGGGAGCAGTTACTAATTCATGGGAGCAGTTACTAATTCATGGGAGCAGTTACTAATTCATGGGAGCAGTTACTAATTCATGGGAGCAGTTACTAATTCATGGGAGCAGTTACTAATTCATGGGAGCAGTTACTAATTCATGGGAGCAGTTACTAATTCATGGGAGCAGTTACTAATTCATGGGAGCAGTTACTAATTCATGGGAGCAGTTACTAATTCATGGGAGCAGTTACTAATTCATGGGAGCAGTTACTAATTCATGGGAGCAGTTACTAATTCATGGGAGCAGTTACTAATTCATGGGAGCAGTTACTAATTCATGGGAGCAGTTACTAATTCATGGGAGCAGTTACTAATTCATGGGAGCAGTTACTAATTCATGGGAGCAGTTACTAATTCATGGGAGCAGTTACTAATTCATGGGAGCAGTTACTAATTCATGGGAGCAGTTACTAATTCATGGGAGCAGTTACTAATTCATGGGAGCAGTTACTAATTCATGGGAGCAGTTACTAATTCATGTATCGTTTCTTTTCCTTTTGTTTGACCTAATTTCTATTTGAACCCGCATAAAACTATGGAACAGAATCTATTTCTCGCATAAACACAAAGCCATGTATTTCTTATCCCATAGACTAGAACAAATTTATAGAGCTGCCTCCTCTTACATAGTCCAGTCACAGCAAAGATGTGTTCTCTTTAACTCTTTCACTCCGTTATTATTTTTCCAAGTTTCGAAAGAATTCTTCATTTTGCTCATTATTATTTCACTCCCCTGTTATGATTAAGCCTCAATAATTTTGTCGTTTGTTATCAGAAAGTGTATTTATTTGGTATAGAATTAAAGGGGAATACATGGTCTCTTTTTATGTAAAACAAAATAAAGTTTACAAAATTAAACATTAATTGAATTTAATGAGGTCAAATAAACGATGGTATCGTTAATTAGGAGAGAAAGAGTTAATCAGCAAGTATAAGCTAGTAATTGACAGTCACGACTAGATGCTACAGTGAGATCGGGATCATGTTATGTTTTGAAGAAATGATGTAATCTATAAAAAATACAGTTGGGGGGGGGGGGAAGCGTGGGTTCCGATCTTGTTGAAGACAGCTCTAATGGGTTGGTCGTTGTGCTGGTCACATGACACCATCGTTAACTGTCGTTCATGGAAACAGATGACCTGCGCATCATCTGACCTATAGATCGCAAGACCTAATCAGTGTACTTTACTTTGTACTATAATTAAATTTCTAAACTTTGCATTTCTGAATGCCCTTCGGATATCTAGAAATAAAATACATTTCTTTATTTATCGCTCCTATTGTCTCCCTTTCTTCTAGTGTCTGTTGTATTGAAATGTTGTGTCTATGTGTATGTTTTGGTGTAGTGAGGTGGAGGATGGCAAACATTTCCAATACCTTGTCTTGGTTTTGTAGATCTTTGCGCTTGTCAATGAGATGAATAATTCATGACTTATTCAGTGGTAGTTTAAAAACATCTCAATTCATTTGACACGAAACAAATGTAAGTATTAGCGATCCATTTTTTTGTTTCCCTTATGCCGAGGGCGGAGTTGGTACAGGGTGCCAGGCAACACCCAATCAAAATTTAAAATCTATCTAAAATTTAAAAAAACAACAACAATAAAAAAATAGGTCTTTGTTCTGGTACATTCAAAACTTTGAGAATTGATTCGACAATAGATTTCAAACATGGCCCATTGTGAAATGTATCAGACATGAATAAGTTTAGGTAGGTGTGTGTGTGTGTGTGTGTGTGTGTGTGTGCGCGCGCGCTTTCTCTTTTTATTTTACCTTTAGTCTCTTTTTCTTTCTTTTCTCGCTTTCCTCTTTTTCTTCTCTGTTTCGTTCTCTAATCTCTTTCTTTTTTCTCTAACCACTCTTTTTTATTTTGCACAAACCTTTACATCAACTCTGTCTGTCTGGGGGAATTTGTTTTTCTTTTGAAAAGAGAGTTCCGAATGTATTTGTTGGTTTGTTTTTATTTGAGAAAAGAGTCCTTGTAATCACAACGAATTTCCACTAAGGATCATTAAATCAGTCTTAGTCTTGGTCTTAAGCCAACTTAATAATCCTTCACCCCCTCCCAACTGGTACACAAAAGTGATTGGACCATAACGCATGAAAGTTGCTTTAAAAAGAAGTAATGCAAATATTTCCAATCGCACAAATGTTTTATTGTTAGTCTAGATTTGATAAATTTATTACATTGATTGAGAATAAAAACATAGAGACAGAATGTCATAGAGAACGAACGAATAAGAGAGAGAGAGAGAGAGAGAGAGAAAGAAAATACTAAGCGAAATGTAGATGGAGAGAGAGAGAGAGAACAACAACCAAATAAGAGTCTGACTCATTAATTGGGATAGAGAGAGTCTGAAAGAGAAACAAGCAATAGAAAAAAAAAGAATACTTTTGAAAAACAAAGATTATTTTAGGGAAAGAGCTGCTAATTACTGCCGTTTATTTGAAAATTACAGGGTTTAGCTCCTTTTCTGAGATGTAAAACAAAAATTAATTACTACTAAATGATTAACTAAGTGATTAATTTTGGAATGATTCGTGTATTATCATCGACTATAAATAACTATGCAAATTTTCAACTTGATTTGAGAATAGGAAGTGGAGTAAAAGAGTCAAAACGTAATTACAGAATTAAATCTATTCATACTTCCTTATCTCTCATTAAGTAGCATTTATTCCCATTATTTCCATATCAAACAAAATAATTAATCACCAAATGATGACGGACTAGTTGGTAAATTTGTTTTATTGAAATATGTCCTGTCATGTTTAATGAATAATTGTGTGCCAAGTTTTAACTTGATCCGAGACTGGGAAATGGGAGAAAAAAACATGTTCAAACTTTTGACCAGACAGACAGACATTCAGACAGACAGATAGAGTGAGTTGATAATAAGCTTTCTTAAAAAAATTAGAGAGAGACAAGAGAAAGTTTGGAAAGGGTGGGGATGTTGTATTTTGAGGCGATAAAGCCACATGTTATGTTGTAAACTATTTTATCTGTGAGGCTTACGTCATATTTGAAAACAGACTCTTCATGTTGTATTCTTGTCCCAATTGGAGGCAACTAGATCTAGTCATACACAAACTATTGACTTGTAGAAGGACACCAGTTCCCAGTTGCTGCTCAGACCAGGCATATTTGATTCAATATATATAGGTTTTAAAAAAGCATTTCCATGGTAGCATTCACGAGCGAAGAGGTTGTTGATTTTCTGTTCTCTCTGTCACTCTCTCTTTCTCTCCTTGACTCACTCTAGCACACATCTCTAACACATACACACACACTCACTATCACGAACTCTATATCTTACTTCATCTCAATCTTATTCTTTCTCATGTTCTCTATATTTATTACTGTCCCTCTGTCTCTCAAGAATGGTAGCGGTTCTATGTCTTTCCGCTTTCAAAAGTTCACTGCTGTACCAGACATTCAATATTAATGCCCACCTTTACGTTCCTGTGTGGACCTCACGATACGAGGATAATGTGATTCATAAACAGACTTCACTGAATGACAACCAAAAATTCAAAATAACTCATTTTTTTCTAAAAGTTTGATATTCTTGTGACTCAAACAAAGATGAATTAATTGTCTGCTCTTGTTCTTTCTATCTCATGTCTCCTAATTTAAGAGAAGAAATTCTATCCCATGATTTTTACTGTAACAGAAACTCAGGTTCAAATGATTTGTATATATTGTCTCCAAACATATTCTAGTGCAGAGAGCGAAGTTACACATAGTAGTTCTGACAGTTGTACAAGATTCAAATACAATTTTTAAACATGGCGCTTATATATATATATATATATGTGTGTGTGTGTGTGTATGTGTGTGTGTTTTCTCTTTCACATTTACTTTCATTCTTTTCCCAAGTTTTTACAAAGTTTACAGCAACTCACTCTGACTGTCTGTCTGTATGTCTGGCACAATATTTGTACACTTTAATTCTCCAGCTTCCCATTATCGGATCAAGTTGAAACTTTTCAAAACTACCCATTACCACTAACAAAACATGAATCAATAAAAAAAAATTGACCAATTATATTATTAATCAGTGATAATGAATTAATTATTTTGACATCGATTAAGGGACATAAATCATACAGAACTGATATATTTGGCTATAAATGTACAGTTCTTCCCTTTCGATAAGTCTTTTTTTCTTTTTTTAAAGATGTTTTATATTGTACTTATTTTTTTTTACGTTCACTTTCTTTCTTTTAATGCTCTCTCTCTCTCTGTCTCTCTTGTTCTATTATTGTCTTTATAGTAAAATCATGTTTGCGCAACTACTATGATAAATACATGTTTTATAATACTATTTCATTTTTTTGGATTTCAGGAACATGCTGGCGGCGCTGGTGGATTATGTGGAAGTTTATTGCCAAGTACGTTAAAGTCAACTGGACCACATCTAACAGTTGTTTTTAAGTAAGTTATAACTGTTGTTATGTGTACGTGTGTGTGTCATTGTGTGTCATTGTGCTAACACCGCTGTCCCATAACAGCGATTAGCTGTCATTTTATTGAGACACAAGCTATTGCATGCAATCCAATTTTTTAAACAATGTCCTATAGATGTTTTCTAGACTTAACAAAAATAATCAGGCTGAACTTGTAAAGAAGGACATGGGGACTTTCACATTTCACCCTGACGGTAAAAGGGCCGTACGGTGCTTTGAAACAGTCGTGTCTTGCCTCTAAACTCAACGTTCGTTTGGGCTTACGTGACAAGGTGGACGCTGTCATACTAGGCGGTTTTGGCCGTATGGCCAATAGAGATGAGCTTATTATAAAGTAGTAATTTGTTTGCGATTTATCGTACAAGACATACAAATGTCGGATATCAACTATCTCGACCTTGTAACAAGGTAAAAATTCGTAGTTTTTGATTGTTTTTTTGGTCCTAGGGGAACAATCGTATAATTTGTCATGGACCTGAAGGTGATGCGTGAAAGTGGCCATCTCTGTGTCATGGACCTGAAGGTGATGCGTGAGAGTGGTCATCTCTGTGTTCTTTCCATCTCTAACAAAGTTTTATTATGAAACTCATTAAAATCTTTTACTTGTTTTGGATGTTCCTTCAGAATTGAAGAGAATTTCATCCTATTCCAAACCTCCCGCAGGACGTCGGGCAGGATACGAACCTGGAACTATCGAGACTATCCGAACGGCAATCCACAGCGCATACCACGTGACCAGACAGTCATCCATTATTTGGATTGTCATATTCATCGGAGAAAAGTCTGCTAGATTTATCGTCTGTAAATTTATCCCGGTTAGATTTATTATTTTTTTAAAAGAAAAGTTGAAGTTTTGATAAACTGACACACACACACACTTGTAGGCTGTTACAGATACAAAGGGTTGCAAATACTCACACATTTATACGCGGAGACATACAAAAGAAACCACACACACAGATGCAAATATATTCCAAACTCACAAAGACGCTCAATTGGACGGAGTTACATACTCACATTTGCTTACACGCACTTCCTCGATTTTGTGCTAAGTTACCCCCCCCCCCGTTTTATTGTAGCCCCCCCCCCCCCCCCCCCCCCCAATCTTCTTCTTGAAATGTCGGTGCCGCCATCTGGTGTGCCATTGTCAGTGCCAGCAGCTGTAACACGCGCCTCACAATGTCAGCCATTGTCGTCAGGCAGAGAACAACACACCTTTGTTACATCATTGATTTCTTATGTCTTGTGGTAATGTCAGACAGGTTTGGATAGGATTTAGATAGGCCTACAAGGAGACGAGACAGAATTGGTGCGGAGTGTCTTGGGAAAAGTGTTACTCATGCAAATAATGAATAGCAGCTTTGTAAAATGACGATAGTGGAATCAAAGAATTAAAGAGAGAGAGAGAGAGAGAGAGAGGGCGCAAGATAATGAAACAGGATAAAAGAGAAAGAATATAAGAGAGAGAGAGAGAGAGTGTGTGTGTGTGTGAAAACCTGACAGAGAGTGAGAGAGAGAGAAAGAAAGAAAGAATGAAAAAGAAAGAAGAGAGAAAGGAAGGAAGAGAGAGAAAGAGTGAACAAGACAAAAAAGAGTATATAAGAGAGAGAGAGAGAGAATAAGAGAGAGAGGACGAGAGAGGCTTACAGTGAGAGAGACAGAGACACACAAGTCTACTAACAATAGCTATTAAGCATACACAAAATTCTCAACAACCTTTAATTATTAGATTTTTCTTAACCTCGAGGTTAAAAGTTAAACTTTTGTTCATCTTTGTTTATCTTATCTTATCTTATATAATACAGACGTTACTTCAAAAAAGAAGATGATTGCGTCCTACGCATCATGCATATTAACCAAGACTTAACTTCTGCCAAGTCACTGGTTTTCCTGGCTAGCTCAGGCAACCCATTCCATGCTCTAATAGCACTAGGGAAGAAGGAGTATTCGTACAAATTTGTCCTAGCATATGGGATGAGGAATGTGCCTTTATCTTTGTGTCTTTCAGAGTATTTTATTAAATTTTGTTTTTGTATTTGAAGATTATGGTTCAGTGTTTTATGTATAATTGCTACTTTACTTTTGAGTCTTCTGTCCTGAAGGCTTTCTGAAGGCTTTCTAAATTTAGTGATTTTACTATAGGTGTTACTCTAGTCAAATGTGAATATTCATTTGTTATGAATCTCACTGCTCTATTTTGTGTCTGTTCCAGTTTTTTAATGTTTTCTTGAGTTGAGGGGTCCCAAATGGAGGATGCATATTCTATTATTGGCCTAGCCAAGGTTAAATAACATTTTAGTTTTATGTTCTTATTTGATTTATAGAAATTTCTTTTAATAAATCCTAATGCTTTGTTTGATTTTTTTATAGTTTCATCAATATGTGGATTCCATGACGGTTTTTCATTTATTATAACACCTAGGTATTTTGCGTTTTTAGTTTGTGTTACTGGTTTGCCATGAATAAGATAAGTGGAATTAATTTGTTTTAGTTTTTTGTTACTCTTAACAACTGACATTTTTCTGGGTGGAAAGACATGCTCCAATTTGATTCCCATTTCTGTAATTCATCTAATTCTCTTTGTAAAATATCTGTGTCTTGTGTTGTTTTTATTGTTCTATACATTATGCAATCGTCTGCAAATAATCTGACTTTTGTTCCTGAAGTAATGCAATTTGGTAAATCATTTATGTAAATTAAAAATAGTAGTGGACCCAAGACTGTTCCTTGAGGTACACCTGAGTTTACTGTTATCGGTGTTGATTTAGAGCCATTTATTATTACAGTTTGTTCTCTCCCTATCAGAAAATCTTTAATCCTCTGATGCAGTGGACCATTAATGCCAAAATATTTTAATTTTTTAAGCAAACTATGGTGGTGAACTTTGTCAAAAGCCTTAGAAAAATCTAGTAAGATAGCATCTATTTGTTCACTATTATCTAAACCTTTAGAAAAATCATCAATTAGTCCTATTAGTTGTGTTTCACATGATCTATATTTCCTAAAGCCATGTTGGTATGGTGTGAGGACATTTTGTTTGTCTAAGTGGTTTATGATGTTGCTACATATTATGTGTTCTAGGATTTTACATGTGATGCCGGTAAGTGATACTGGTCTGTAGTTTCCTGGGTCAGATTTGTCTCCTTTTTTAAATAGGGGGGTGACATTAACTTCTTTCCAGTCCTTTGGTACTCTGCCCTGGTTAAGTGAAGCCTGAAAGAGTATTTTGAACACTGGGGCTAGCTCATTGCTTAGTTCTTTGAGTAATCTAGCTGGAATACCATCAGGTCCAGACGCTTTATTTGGTTTGGTGTTGGCTAATAGTTTTTGAATTCCATTTTCTTGTACTACTATATCTTCTATGTTGTCTAGTTGGTTCAAATTCAGTAATATGTCTCTGTCTCCTGAGGCTGAGAATGCTGATGCAAAGTATTTGTTTAGGATGTTTGCTTTAGTTTCATTATCATTATGTATTATGTTATGTTCATCTTTTAATGGCGCTATGCCTGTTGTTTCCATTTTCTTAGACTTAATGTATGACCATAGGTTTTTGTTGTTATCTTTAGATATTACATTGTTTATGTATTCACTCTGCAGCTGTCTGCTTACTTTTTGGGTTAAGTGTTTAATTTTTATATACTTTTTGTAAACTCTTTCTGCCTTAGTTTCTTTAAATTTTCTATATACGTTTTCCTTCTGTTTACAAAGCTTCTTTAGTCTATTATTAAACCAGCATTTATTTATTTTATTTAATGTGTACTTAGTTGGTATATGATTTTCTATAATGCTTTTAAGATGGTTTTTAATGAAATTCCAGAGGTCATCGACTGGTTAGTTAATGTCTTTTTCTAATAAGAATGTTTGTTGAAAGTTTAATGCGGCTTGGTGTAGTTGTGTTAGGTTACATTTATTCCAGAGTAAGATTTTTCTTTTGGGTTTTGAATTGGCTACTGCTTTTATCTGACTGTGTATTTTTATGATCTCATGGTCTGATAGACCAGGGATAATATCATAATCAACTACTAATCCAGGTCTGTTGGTTAAGAAGAGATCTAATGTGTTGTTTAATCTAGTTGGCTTTTTAATGATTTGATCTAAACTTAGGTTGTGTAAAGTTTCTATGAAAAGCTCATTTATGTCCTTAAGGTTTTGGTGTTTATCTATGGTTAGTGTTTTTCAATTTATATCAGGTAGGTTGAAATCACCCATAATCCAAAAAACTGCATTTTTATTTGTCTCTTTAAGTGTAGTAATCTGATTACATAGTTCCTGCATGTATTCTAAACTAGAATTTGGTGGTCTGTAAATGCTGCCTATTATTAGGGATGTTGAGGTGGTATTAATTTTACAAAATGTTGATTCTATATTTTTTGAGTTAGGTAAGGTAATTTCTTCTGCTATAAGAGTGTTTTTTATTGCTAGAAGAACTCCTCCATGATTATTAGCCCTATCTTTTCTAAAAATTTCATAATTACTATTGAATATTTCTGCATTATAAATTTCAGGATGTAGCCAAGTTTCTGTTCCTGCAATTATGTCTGGTTTCTCACATTCTAACAAAATTTCTAAGTCTGCTGTTTTATTCCTAATGCTTTGAAAATTTATTACTAAAGTTTTAAGGTATTTTGGTATCTTTGTTTCTTTCAACTAACTACGTCAATGCAACAAAAGCGAGCCGCTGCCCTCAACAACTTTGCAAGGCCGGCTCAACTGCTGGGGATCTATTCTGTAGGCTACTACATTCTACATTATGAATTTTGGCTTTACCTCAGTGATTCTCAAGCGTTTATTATCCAATCACAATTTGAATAAAATTTACATCTTTACTTTGTTTTCATAAAAACATTAATTACCTTTAAAAAAACTTTCTTCTTTAGAAACTGTTCACTTGATAACAAAATTTTCATTTTTGTTTAAAATTTAATCAGTGCTCCGTACCTAACGTTTGAGAAGCATTGGTTTAGATGGGAAAAAAAAACGATTTCTGTTATTTGTAAAATATAGTCCAACATGCTAGTGATAAGCGTTATATCAGACTTGCAATCATTTGCACATATAAGTACTGTGTGAAATTAGAATTTATTCCTTTCTTTGAGATTTCATTTTGTGTGTGTGTGTGGGGGGGGGGGGGTTAAAGCTGGCCCTTGTATTCACCAAGAGCAGATAACTGGAGTTAGATTAGGAGCTGAGCAGACAAGGGAGGCAATGAGATAAGACCTCGAGCATGTACCGGTACACGCAGAAGTATTAAAGAGTGAGCCAGGAGGAGGGGGTCGGAGGATGTCCAGTTAAACGGACCAGACAAACGTATGAGGCAGTTAACTTGTCAGTAATGAACTGACCGCTCACTCACAACGCAAGACGACATTTGGTCGAGGGGGGGGGGGTCATTACTTACTGACCGCTATCTCGTGACAATGTTTCGCACCACCCATTGACGTGGGGGTAGGGGAGAGACGGACGTTGCACCAATCAAAACACTTCCTCCCCCCCCCCCCTCGCCCGCCCCCCCCCCCCCAAACTCTCGTGCCGTTAATGAGAACTGCGAAGGTCAGACCAACTTCTAAAAGGTCCAGTCATTCCCTAGGGTGTGTGGACAATGTCAGTATATCTATACGTCGTCATGTGTGTGTCTGTGTCTAAGTGGGAACGTTTTTTTATTTAATAAGAGAATGGTAGTGGATAAGAGAACACTTTGAACTCTTTATACAATGTATGCACGTTGATGGGAAAACAAAAGCGAAACCAAAATCTCGACCTGGTTTTTGTGTTAGCCTGACTACTGAGAGGGGGGGATTGTTAGCTTGACTACTGAGAGAGGGGGGGGGGGTGTTAGCCTGACTACTGGGAAGGGGGGTAGCCTGGCTACTGGGGGGTGTTAGCCTGACTACTGGGAAGGGGGGTAGCCTTGCTACTGGGGGGGGGGGCAGCCTGACTACTGGGAAGGGGGGGTAGCCTGGCTACTTTGGGGGGGGGGGGGCTTGTTTGCCTGACTACGGAGAGGAGTGTGTGTTAGCCTGACTACGGGGGGTGGGGGTGCTAGCTTGACTATTGGGGGGTGTTCGCCTGACTACTTGGGAGGGGGGGGTGTCAGCATGACTACTGGGGGTGGGGGGGTTAGCCTAACTACTTTGGTGTGTGTGTGTTAGCCTGACTACTGGGTGGTGTTAGCCTGACTACTGTGGGTGTTACAAGTAATACAATTAGTGCCATCAATACATGCTCTACAGTTAGTGTAAGTAGTTCTACACTCAGAGTTAAAAGTACTACTATTCTCAGGTTACTAAATTCAAATCATTTGCATATATTATTTTGAAAGGAAAGCACATTTTAGACAACTTAGTTGTAGGCTAAACTTCATAATTACTCTGAGTGATACAGTTTTACACTGACTATCAACTGGTATTGGCTACAAGTGTCGGCCCATATAATACTCTCTATAGTCTGTATTTGGAGAACCATATTTTATTGTAAGTATCAAGTATTCATTAAAACCACCATCAGTTTGACCATTGAACTTCCATGGCGGGGATACTTGATTGGTGGACAGGTGGAGATAACCCACGCTTCTGTTATTCCAGAGCCAGTGTAGCTACGGGGTTATCTCCCCCTATTATCGCTATCTTTAGTTTTACTGACCTCTTCTTTCCACCACCTAGGAAAACAAAGGTCGATCCCCCTCCATTGACCACACATTGAATAAATAGGCTTGAAGAATGTGTTTTATTTATATATATATAATTAAATTAACGTTACCCAAATAACTTACTAAAATATGTAGTATAACTAATTTCTTCCGTTAGATGCTATACATGTTGGTAGTACAAATGCCAAAAGGCATCAATTCTATAAAGAAAGATTTATTGATATTGGCCTATGAAGGAGTAGTGTGACATTTAGAAAAACAACACCAAAAAAAGAGGTACTTAATACTTCTGAGGCTAATGTTTAATTCTTAAAAAGTTCTTGATGGTAATATATCACACAATATATCTTTAAAAAAAGTTTAGAACTCATATGAATGGCGTGTAGGGTTTGGTAGCGACTTTTTCCACCACGTAAAAACCATAAAACAACAACAATATTAAAATTAAAAAGCACCAACGACTATGGCGCACTATTTTAGCAAAGCGTTGTGTATTGTCCCCTACAACTTTATTCTGTAAGTGTAATCAAGATC
Organism: Biomphalaria pfeifferi; assembly: GCA_030265305.1. NCBI lineage: Eukaryota > Metazoa > Mollusca > Gastropoda > Planorbidae > Biomphalaria > Biomphalaria pfeifferi. The sequence goes on along the minus strand of JASAOG010000142.1, from coordinate 575,576 downwards.
CCATTCTCTTCTTGACTCGTATCTCTTGTTAGTCTACATTCCTCTTTCCCCTTCCCTTCAAGGTGTGCCATTGAGCCGAGCAGTCCTCGTCTCGTGCGGTCAAATATTCTCCCTCGGCGGAAACTCGTAGAAAGCCATTACTTCACCCAGAGAAACTCATCTTTTAACATCACGGCTTCGAAAACAAACGCTTTCTACTCTTTCGTTTAGGTTGTTTGTATGTTTAGCTGGTGGAACAGAGAGAGAGGGAGAGAGAGAGAGAGAGAGAGAGAGAGTGCCGCCTTACTCCGAGTAACTTTTTAAAAAAAAAAAGTATTCCGTAGACTGTAGAAGGAGACAACAGCTGACTACCCATTGTGTCATACCAGACGCCAACTATCTTGACAACCTTCTTTATTGAAGATCGTCTCACATCGACCCCCCTCCTGCAGCCCACCGCTCCACCTGCCCCCCCCCCCCCTTCCCCTACAAATCCCGATTCTCTGGAGCATCTGATACCATCGGAACATTTGTTCCGTCTCGGCGAACCCAAGGTTGAGAAGATGTAGAATAATTACTGAAACGGAGGGAGGGGGGAGGGGGTGAGCTCAAATCGATACCTGATACACATTTTTAAACTCGATTCTAGTGCGAAAAGTAATCGGCTAAAATTCTTGTTCAACCTAAAGTTTCAATCAGTCACTGAACATTTAAATTGTTCCATAGCTGGTAAAAATCATTATTTAAAGAATAAAAAAAGGCCAATACATTTCTTCCTATCTTGAACTATACCTCCACACTTTTGTAGTTCAATGAAGTCTTCTCAGAGATTCTAAGGGCGTTTAATGGGCTCTTGCCGAATCTTCGTATTGAGTATATGTTTTCTGGTTTCCTTTAGCGCTAGGAAACTCAGAAATTATACAATAATACTAATACTACTACTAATAATAATTTAAAATCATTAATTAAACATTATGAAACAAAAAAAAATTGCTTCTTCAGTTTCCAGGACGCATGTTTCATGATTAGTCGATAATATCTTGTTAATCATAAAGGAAAAATAGTCGAATTTTGTGTTCTTCACAATCGCTGGAATCAAGCGACATAAAAGTCCATTTACAAATATGATAGCCAACTATTTCACTACCTAAAACATTATTATTATACTTTTGTTAGACTTGAATCAAGACATCTAACTAGGCTCCAATTTGAATCACGTCTGCTTCGGGAATAACTTCCGTCACATTCAGTGGAAGACATCGTGACGTCATCGTATCTCATTTACAATGCTCGAGTGTTCGCCAATTCTATGGAGTCTGTATTTTGTTTTGCGACATTTTTTTTTTTTGGGGTGGGGATGCTTTAATCGTCGACTTCTTATCCACTTTGTCGTTTTATAATTTAATAAAAGTCGCTTAGTCACTTAGCCACAAAGCAGCTAAGACAGTAAGTCATTTGGTCACCTAGTAAAGAGTAACAGTCACACAGCCGAATCCCTTACCCTCTTAGTTGCCTAAACAAATAGTCGTTAAATCACTTAGTAGGAGTCGCTTAGTTATTCAATCTTTGGCTGGTTAGTTGCTTCGTCGTATATTTACTTAGTAACCTCCTCACTTAGTCACAAAGTCACTTAGCTGCTTAGCTACTTAGTTGTTTATTCGTTTATTTACTTAGTAAATCTTTCGCTTAGTCAGCCGCTTAGTTCCTTAGTGCATTAGTTCTTTAGTCTCTAAGTCGTTTAGTCACTTAGTCACACGATTGACTAGTCAAGAAATCGTTCAGTCAGTTTGTCGATTAGTCATTTAATCGCTTAGAACAGATTTACCATCAGATATGGCTGGGCGAGGGATAACATGTTACGGGGACCTAACAATTAAACTGGGGAATCGCTATTCCCATAATCAGACAGATCTGACAGCTTTGGTAATCATTCAGAACAATGAATGTTCTCTATTGAATCATGTTTGTTTATTTCTTTTTTTTTGCCATAGTTAGTAGGTTGAGTAAAGTTTCCCTTTCAGACCTTCCTATCTATAGGGCAGATGATGTTAAGGTTTCTTTGTCCATTGGTTAACAAGCAGGGTGTCATGTGGCCAGCACAACGACCAACAGCCTTTACTCTATAGTCAGGTACCCATTAGAGGGTGGACTCAGAGACGCCTTAAAAATCCCGAAATTCAAAATCCCAGTCAACTGCGAGATTCGAACCCAGGACCCCAGGTTTGGGAGCCAAGCGCTTAAACCACTCAGCCATCGTCCCAAAAAATTGTTATAATTTAGAAAAACTTAAGGTCAACATTTTTTTATAAATAATAATTGTAATAGGAAAAAAAATGAACCACGTGACAAACCCCCCACCCCCCCCCCAAAGAATCGAATACAAAGTCTCTCTCTGTAAAAGAGAGAGTAGAGAAGATCGGTATTAGTATCAGCGTAATGAAAGAGAACAAGGATAAGCTGGAGTAGAGATAGCCAAACCTACAGAAAGTGATAACAGATACAATCGAAACTACGACAGGCGTGAGCACTCTTGTCCGATACGATCTCTGAGTCGACCATGGACTTGCTCTTACACTCCGTGCGCCATGGAATCTCTGTGACGTTCCGTTTCTCTCAGGGTTGAAGGGGTGTTTCTTATTTCAAGTCGTCCTGTGAGTATTTCAACGTTGAGTTAAAGAACTATTTGTGGGGGTCTAGCTAAAGTAAGGCTGACCCTTAAGTACTAAAATGGAAAGTAGAAAGAGTTTTGGATAAATTTTTCATGCATTTCCGACCCACGTGCCATGACCATAACACCGTCAAAAATTTGTGTCCAATAAAATCGACCACTGCATCTTTTTTTTTATGCAGCGTGAGCTGTGACAGGTAGAGGTTTGGAGAGGTCCAATAGCCTGCTGGACATAAGCTGGACATCGCTATGGTAGGACAAAATGGATTTGTTTGTTTGTTTGGAAGCTAGTAAGTCTCACACGGAGTAATCTCCATGCTGTCTCCTAGAATTATCCCAGTACTTGCTAACCGTTTGGAAATCAATTCTACAAGTTGCTTTTTGAGTCATTTGTAGTCGCCCCTGTTCCATTATGTCGTTTGAAAAAAAAACAAGGGTGGGGGTGTGGGGAATGTTCAGCTAAACGCTACCCTTATATCATACTTGGAGGTTTATTAAAGCTTAACAATAACAACAACAGGTTGAGCTAGAAGCATTGACATTTCAGATATAAAGAACTACAAAACTTTTGCAATAAAACTTTTAGTTAGCATTTTTTTTTTAAATTATCACCTCTAATATTTCTCTTTTTGCAGATTCTGTGTACTAGTTCTTTTATTGACCTCTTTAGGGAAAAGTCGCTATTGTTTTTTTGTGTCTGTTTGACTGTCACGTTAAAAAAACAACAACAGCGCTATTGAAACAATCAGATTTTACTACGACTTCATGTCTGAAATTAATGCTTAGCGGCTTTTGGGTTTCCGAAAGTGTTTCATTGTATTAATATTAGGTCTACATCTTATTATAGATGCGCAAACATTGGATTATCTTTTAAACCGTAAGACTAAAAGTCACTGTACTATTTCAAAGAAGTGTAAGATCACAAAAAAAAAAAAAAAAAAAAAAAAAAGACAACAAAGTTAAAACAAAACAACTTTGTATTCTCCTGCATATTCTCTAAGTAACCGTCACGATAAAAAGTATTTAACACTAACCCTCTTGTGGTAAGGTTTTATTTTCCTTCATGCTTCTCCCTTAATAATAATAATAATTGTATCTTTTATATAGCGCTTCTTTCATGCTTATAGCATACTCAGAGCGATGTGGTCCAATGTCATTTGTGGACCTGTGGGAGTATCTGGGAGAAGTGTTTTCCGTGCTGTCTTTAGTCACTCAGTAAACACAACTCTGCTCAAGTCGAGTCATAGGTAGCCAAGTCAAGTTCACGCTTCCCTTCAATGGATTTGTCTAGAACTTTGTAATGAGAATGTTATAAGTGAATAACACACTATAACATTGAGTTCACATTACTACCTGACAACAACAGCAACAAACAAAAAAAACAGCAGAGTCAACTCCCCCTACCCCTATCAACTCTTCTAACGCACCATTACCTGATAATAAGGTTTGTCCCAAATTACCTGTAACATTCCGTCAACAAAGCGTCCCCCCCTCCCAGAGCACAAATCCAGCACTTGCTTTAGTTTCTTTTTCTGCTTCTTAAAAAGTCGCAACCAACGGAGCCCAACAAGCATCTGGCCCTGCAACCTCACACCCTGATCCGCTTGTCCACACCTGACTACAGCCAGAGTTATCCAAGGTTATCCCCAGGAGAAGCTTTCCCCCCCCCCCCCCCTCTCTCAGAGCTTTATGTTCTAGAGATTTGCATAGGCGTAACTCTTCCCTCTTCGTCACTAATCCCCTGTTACTCCCCAAAAATATTTCTTTTTATTGTTCTTGTGTGTGTGAGCGAGTGTGTCTGTGTAGGTGTGTTTCTGTAACGCGAGATCCCAAAGTGCTGACTGTTGACTTCATAAGTCATGGGTAGAATAGCTCACTTTGTGACGGCTCTTGTATTACATCTCCCCCCATTAGCTTTTCTTAGTTTGACAAGTCAGTCGAGTGTTACTAAGCTCTCTGATTAGAGGCTTGAGATTTACTGCTTTGTGTGTACTCAGATCCCCGAGCGCGAAGTAGCGAGCACTAAACAGCAGTAGTAGTTGACTTGCAATGATAAGTTCCCGAGTGGAACTACTGTATTCAGAGGCGGCCTCTGGGGGTGGCGCATTGGGGTGACCGCCCAAAGCGCCAAGCCTGAGCTGACCCATAGATAGGAAAATTATTTAGTCTCCCTCACACTTATGTGTGTGTGTGTGAGAGAGAGAGATTGGGGATCAACTATGACACTTACACTACTTCATGTCATTTTTTTTCTTTCATTATGTCTGCGAATGATAGGTCAATCTTCCCTGATGTCGCCCACCTTGTTTGTTTCTCTTTCTCTCTCTGTCTCTGTCTCTCTCACTCTCTCTGTCTCTCTCACTCTCTCAGTCTCTCTCACTCTCTATGTAACACTTTTTTATCTCCCCCCCCCCCCCCAACTAATTCCCCTCTCTGACCCCACACATCTCGACATCAACTTTCCTTTTTACTAAGTATATAACAACGCACTCTGTTTGCCTGTCTGTCTGTCTGGTAAGAAATTTTGAACACGTTATTTCTCCCACGTCCCTTTCTCTGATCAAGTTAAATCTTTGAACAATTATTCATTGCTTCTAACAAAACATGAATAAAAAATTGACCAATTGTTTCATTAAATAGTCGCAATTAATTAGTTTAAAATTAAAAATAAGGAATTAAATATTACAATATTGAGATATATGGCCATACATGTGGAGTTCTTCCTCTTAAATAATTCTTTTATTTCTAGATTTTTAAAAAAAAATATTGAGCTTGTTAGTACATTATTTCCTTCCCGCTCTTGTCTACTAACACCAGGATAAAAATATCATTTTTTAAAAATTCAATGTAACTTTTAACCTTTGTCTGACTATTGAATTTCAATCAGTGAAATTAGAATCAAATGTTAAAACAGGAAAAATAAAAAAAAGCTTTAAAAAGCAAAGCCAACAAAGCTTATCTAAGCGCAAGAACTCCACAATTACAACTATATTTCTTAATACTGTATAATTTAATTCCCTTTTTCAATATCAAACAATATAATAAACTACCAATAATTAATTGGCTAATTGGTAAATTTTTCTATTAATCATGTTTTGTTAGGTACAATAAATGAGTATGCAAAATTTCAACTTAATCCGAGGATGGGTGTGAAGGTATTCATCATCATCAAACTCCACTTAAGTGTGGGCTCAGTGTGCTGAAAGAATTAACAATGTACAATTATCTAAAAATAACAATAACACATATTTAGCCACAGCTCTCAAAACTATAGGAAAACTGTAGGATTTATTTCCCTTTTTGATATCAATCAAAATAATTACCAGTAATTAAAATAAATAATTGTGTTTCAACGTATTCCGAGATTGAGTGCGGGAGAAACATTTTACCAGACAGACAGAATAATTTATTACAAGCTTGTAGTAAGAAGAAAATGTAGTTTGTTGTGACATTGTAGCAAGATAAATAATATTAGTAAAACAAAAAAAAAACAACAACAAAAAAACAAGAAAAACTTCCCTCCAATGCTTATTGCAGTCCATTAAGGAAACAGGCAATTGAATCATTTCTTATCTTGTGTAGTCTTGAAGCCTGCTCTCTCCATATATTTGGAATATAAACATATAACGGCCGTCTAAGAAAGTCTTAAAAGTTCTGCACTTGAGGTCGCTGTAGATGAGTGTTATTTAAAACTGTCAATGATTTGCTGGACTCAGGGGCGTTTGCCATAGTGTTTTAGGGGATCGGAAGTATCTGTGTATTACGAGTGGTAGGATCTGGTGTCGGAAAATTTAGGCACTAGAATTTTAGGCACCGAAAATTTAGGCACTCAGAAATTTAGGCACCAAGTAATGCAGTTAAAATTGTTATAGTTGGTATATCCGATAACTTTACCATTAGCACATAGCCTAAGGAAAAAATATAATTTTAAAAAATTATCTTCACAATTAAAATCGCTATTAAAGAGTGCCTATTTTTCTGGTGCCTAATTTTCCGACTTGTCAAAAAGTACCCAATTTACCGGTGCCTAAATTTCCAAGTGCCTAAATTACCGGTGCCTAAATTACCATTGCCTAAATTTCAAGTGCCAAAATTTCCTAGATTCGTTAGGATCTAAACCAGACGTGCGGGTAATTCGCGAGAGTGACTTTTGCTCAATCTGCGCCAGTTGTTGAATTGTTGGTCTGATTCAGTGCGTAGCTAAGGTGTATGATGCTTAGAGCGTAAACATGTCATGCTAAGTATTGATTTATTTTAAACATTTTACCTTCACAAACACGATATATGACACTCTGGCCATTCTAGTATAAAGTAAACACTGGTATATTGTGCATGAAGCATGATATATTATAGAAATGAAAAGAATGCCTGGGCATTAGCTGTTGTCAGATGTCACCCACACACCAGTTTCCCCCGTTCTCCTGGCATCTGATGTATCCAAAGGAACGGCAAGTTCCGATACACTTTGGGATCGTTGGCAGAACAGGTGTAGCATTGTGTGCTGTAAACTCCCTAAGGGTCACCGGCTTCTGATTTTTCCTGGTTGATTCTCGAAGCCTTTACAATGCCTGTGTATAACTGCGATATTCGCGTTATTATGTGACATGTGCAAAGTTTTAGCTTTAAAAAAATCAGTCAATATTTTATTTTGTAATTTCCGGTCGAATTTCCCACCAGCGTCCTATTTCATTAAACTGTTACCAAATTTTCTACATTAACACCCTTGAAGAAAGTGTAAACTTATAGCAGAAATTATTTACAAAAAATAACTTTGGTATAACCAACTTTTGAGACGATTTGTTCTCCTATAGATCTTGTAAGTTTGTGCACATTTTAAAGATTATTTCTGCTTCGAGCATAGTTCATTACTGTGTAAAACGATGTTTGGCCGAGAGGCTAAGTACGCTTGAGCCTAGAAGGGTGGCTCGAGGTTCGACACCCGACTATAGCTAGAGCAGAGTTGTGTTTACTAAGCGCCTAAAGGCAGCACGGAAAACCTTCTCCCAGATACCCCCTCCCTCCCACTAGTCCACAAATGAGATTGAACCATGGCGCTCTGAGCATGCTATAAGCATGAAAGTTGCGCCATATAAAAGCTATTTTAAAAAACAGGCAGTTATACCATCGGATCACTTAAGTTAATTATTATTCTCTGTTGAACAATGTATTTTAAAAAAAATTCAGGACATGTTCAATGCGTTAATGTACAGTAAAGCCTCAAATTGAAAAGCAAGTTTGTTTTTGTGTTCCCACATTTCCTCTTCGTCTTGCAGCACTCATTTCGTCTTTCTCTCTTGCCTCGCCCTCGGTTCGAGGCCGTCCCTCTTTTCATTATCAGTTTAATGAATTGTAAATCACCTTAAGTGGCAGCAGTGAGATAGGTCCACGTCACAGAGTTGCGGTGGCATGCCAACTTTAATTTAGATTTCTTCTTTTTTTTTTAAATGTGTGGACATGCTGTCTGGCTGAGACCAGGAATATGGACGCACTACGAGACGGAAGGTACGAGAGCGCTACTGAATTGATACATGCTATAATGGCGCCCGGCTCACGATAAGGGCGCCACCCTTTGCACGGCTGGTATTATTATCTTCTTTATTGGCGTCACAATTATTGCTCATTATTGTTTTACTAGTGATACAAATGCATGTTTTATACATACCTCTGATAAGAACCAAGTGTGTGTGTGTAGGTCTCTTAGTGGTAGAGATGAAAAATTAGGGGAAGTCTAGGGAAAAATATCTAGAAAACTTGGTAGATCGAAAATAAGTAAGATGGTTGACACTTGGGATACAAAATGGCACTTGAGATTGATATGGGAAATGGCATTAAAAGTGGGAAAATGGTGTCTAGTGTCGGAAATACATGTTTAGGGCGGGGAAATGCGGATTAAGGCGGGGAATGTGGATTGATATTGAAAATGGGAATTAAGTTGAAAAAAAGAATGTGATTAACCTAAGGAATGGGTTTAAAATGGAGAATAGCGATATGGAGATGGGCATCGGACATTCAGGAAGGGGGAAAGGAATAGTTAAAGTGATGCCAAAATTTACGTCCGAAAAGTATGTGGGCGTTTGTGTGTCGGGCGGGGGGAGAGGTTATAAAGCGGATCATTCCATTCTTTTTCTGAGAACTACTCAGAACATTACGAGGGTAAATAAAAAAAAACAGAAATGGGGTTCCAGAGAGAGAGAGAGAGAGAGAGAGAGAGAGAGAGAGAGAGAAACAGAGCGGGCCTTTTATTTTATTAAGAAAAAGTACCAATTACGGACCTTGCAATCTATAGTGGCGATGATGCAAATGTTATCTTTTTTTCTGTGGCCCATGCTGTGTCGCTAAGCAAAAACAACTTTGCTCATATCGAGATTCGAATACGAGCCACCTTGTTTGGTGGCCAAGTCGTAGCTCAGCGGTTTTGGCCTCTCAGCCTATGCTAAATGAAGTCTGTGAAGCCTAAGGATTAGGCTAAGAACTAGAACAAAATGACCTAATTTACTAAATGATAAGAAGACATAACGAGGGGTGGCGGAGGGTTGTTTGGATATAAATTTGAAACCAAATGTGGCACGTGAATGACTCTGGCATGGAGCGGGTCACTCTGACCTCTGACACTTAAGTTGGAGCTGTCAAAGTGGCGCTTTATACAGCTTGTCCCGTAAAGTAGATATGTAACAGAAAGCGTCAGGTATATTTTTTTTTAAAAGGAAATCGCGCCATTAATGAAGCAAGCGGCAGATGGCTAGAGTTATGGTTAGTCTTTTAAACCTTGGGAGCATTCATATAACTTGTCTTTGTTAGGCACGGAGAATGAAGGAGCGAATGACTAGCTCGCTCTTAACACACACACACACACACACACACATAAACATATACATACATATATACATACATACTTATACATTATTACTCATAGCCATGTCACTACAAGCTGTGTCATGTCTTTTGTTATCACCACACATGCACACACACACACGTACACAAACACGTACGTGTGGAACAACTTTTTACTGTGTGGCGAAAACAGTCAACTGGTTCTAAATTTAACCTCCCACACACACACACACACACACAAATGTCTGATTAGAGCTTGGATATCTGCAAATCAAATGTCTAAATAGAACTTGGCTATCTACACGCAAGCAACTTAAGATTGTGTGGCTGGAAATGAAACAGAAGGATCCTTAACTCCTGTCTTACTGATGCCTAATGTCCCAGAATGTCCTCCCCTTTTCAGCTTTAAATTGTGTCATTAAAAATCGCTCTTGCCAAAGTGTGCCATTTAAAAATATATTCCTCTACCCCTCACTTTTCTCACTAGTGCAAATGTGCCCCCCCCCCCTCCAACCTAATTTGCCTCCTTACCTCCCTCTTCCCTCCTTCCACACCCTGCCCCATCGTGTCTTGCCTTTCCTTGTCACTCCCAGAACGTGATACGAAGTTAATTCCTTCCCTGGCCAGAACGATAAGAGTTGACATGCAGTGTGCTTGTTATTTCTAATTAGATCGCAGCCTCGTTCTGGTACACGTTGAGATACTGAAAATAATTAACAGTTTTATAACTTGGTGCACCGACCGAAACCAATAAAAATTGGGTACACGATAAAATGTGTACTAACTGTACCGTGGACTGGGTGGCCAGGAAATAGACACCTAGATTGCTGCTCGGGGTTACAGATCTATACTAAAGTCTCTGATGCCCAGCTTTTACTTTTTTGACTAGTAGGGCTAAAGACAGAGCCGGTGTGTATTTATTTGTGTGCAATGTGTGAGAAGAATAGTTTGTGCCTTTATTACCTTTAATACGGTGTACGTTATTTATGTGCTTTTTTTGGCTGATTTAAATGTGTGCATTGCACTCTAGTTGCATGCTGGTTCTCAGAACAAGGCCGAAGTTACGAATGCTGGCTCTAGGAACAAGGCCGAAGTTACGAATGCTGGCTCTAGGAACAAGGCCGAAGTTACGAATGCTGGCTCTAGGAACAAGGCCGAAGTATTACATGCTGGTTCTCAGAACAAGACCAAATAACCCAAGCTGTTTTTCAGAAAAGTGCCAAAGTAACCCATGCTGTTTTTCAGAAAAGGGCCAAAGTAACCCATGCTGGTTCTCAGAAAAAGGCCAAAGTAACCCATGCTGGTTCTCAGAAAAGGACCGAAGTAACCCATGCTTGTTCTCAGAAAAGGGCCAAAGTAACCCATGCTGTTTCTCAGAAAAGGGCCGAAGTAACCCATGCTTGTTCTCAGAAAAGGGCCAAAGTAATCCATGCTGTTTCTCAGAAAAGGGCCGAAGTAACCCATGCTGGTTCTCAGAAAAGGGCCGAAGTAACCCATGCTGGTTCTCAGAAAAGGGCCAAAGTAATCCATGCTGGTTCTCTGAAAAGGGCCGAAGTAACCCATGCTTGTTCTCAGAAAAGGGCCAAAGTAACCCATACATGGTCCTCAGAACAAAACCAAAGTAACCCATGCTGGTGCTCAGAACAAAACCATGGTAAATGACCAAGAACGCAAAATTTACTTTCTTATTCCGCTCCTAAATTCCTTTTTTTTAATTTTCTTACCATTTGTATTACAACTTTTTAATGGCTCATGAAATTGTATATGTTAGGTTAGTTTTTTCTGGCCTTGACATTTGTGACGATAGTTGATGCAGTCAAGATTTACACAACTCTTATGACTGCTGCAGCCTAGAACTACGCGGGAGGCACAGTGACGTCATTGTCTTGTATCGCACACTCTCACAACATGACGGCTAAGATATTCCTGCCCAATTTAAAATTTAAAAAAAAATTGCTTCTAGTGGCAACAATGCAGGGAGATGAATGCGCGATTTTAGACAATACATTGTCAGGCTTAATATCTACCTACGTTTTGCATTGAAAAGTGTTAGACAAATATTTCACTGACACCAGCATACATAATAATATAGCTTTTATATTGCGCTACTTTCTTGCTCAGAGCGCTATGGTCCAATCTCATTTGTGGACCAGAGGGGGGGGGGGGGGGGGCGTTATCTGGAAGAAGGTTTTCCGTGCTGCCTTTAGGCGCTCAGTAAACACAACCCCGAGTCGGGTGTCGAACCTCGAGTCCCCTTCATATGTTGCCAAGCCAAGCCAAGTACAAGCTTACTCAGCCTCTCGACCACGCTTCCCACTACGTAGTCTATAGTGAATCCGTTCTACCGAGCGCCATGTTAGAAGTCATGGATCTGCAATAGACGTGCACAAATGACTAGCTTATAAAAAGGTATAGCAGCTATTAAGTTGACCGTTATGGGCCATTCCAGACTGCTAGGACTAGACCTCCACAAGAAACTCTGCTTTTATTTAGAAAAGCGTAACAGGGAATGAAAACTATGTCTCGGTGATAAACTCGGAATGTAGAATAGCGTCATAATTAGAACGTGAAGAAGTGAAGATCTAGACCTAGTTTCTCTTCTCTTATCTTATATTGTCTTGTCTTGTCTTATCTTGTCTATCTTATCTTATCTTGTCTTATCTTATCTTGTCTTATCTTATCTTGTCTTATCTTATAAAAAAAAGATAATTACTTCCTACACATTTCATGATTTTTTGTTAAGATATCCTCATGAGAAAAGCCGCTGTTTCTTTCGTGCTGTCTTTCTGTCTAGTTTAGCTTAAAATCTAAGTTCTTTGTTGAAAATATGATTTTACTAATGCTCATGGGCGCCCCTGCGGCTGTGGATGGTGCACATGCACACTTCCCCCCTGGATTCTGAGTATTATAGCCCTTTTTGTGCACTGTCAAATGAAATTCTGAACTGCAACTGAACATGTAGTGCTTCCACTAAAATACAATGTATACAAGTACCCGTATATATAGAGGGTGAGATAAATAGATAGATAGATAGATAGATAGATAGATAGATAGATAGATACATAGATACATAGATAGATAATTAGATACATACATAAATTGTATGTACAACTATTAGTCATGATTTAATGTTTTTGCCTGCTGACTACTGATTCTTGAGGTGGTTATTCTGTGAGCAAAAGGGGAAAGGCCCTGCTGCACATTGTTCTGCCAACTGTTTGTTTTCGCTGTTCATCTTCTCTCAGAATCAAAACTACGCCACCACCGCTCCCCCTTCTCTCTCTCTCTCTTACAGCGTGATGTAACTGAGGTCTTTGGACTCGCAGTCTGACCACACACAAAGTTGTGGTTGCATTTAAAATGGAACTGTGTGTATGTTTTTGTGTGTATGTGTGTTGGCTAGTGTGTGTGTACGTGCGAGGGGCGGGGGAGAGAAGAAGAAATGAGGAGCATAATACGCTGAAGCCTGAAGGGCAAGGGGGGGGGGGGGTGGCTGACTGCTGCTTCCGTTCAGTGGATCTAACTTTAATGTCGCAATTTCCTCCAGGCTGTTCAGCACACATTTCTTAGTCTAGATTTGTCTCTAGCCATCTCTTTCGCGACACCCAATTTTTTTTTTTTTTGGTTTGTTTGTTTATATTGTCCATCGCATAGTTCTTGCATCGCACCCACTAGTTTAACTCCGGGTCTGACCCTCTGTGAATTACCATGAGTGAGTGACAACTTTAGACCTGACCTCTAAATCTGAGAGCTGGCACAAGCGGAAGTGACGTGAGAAACTTACTTCTGAAGATCCTGGGGGGAGGGGGGGGGGGGGAAGCAGTCCCGTTCCAGTGAAGATTCGAAAAAAAAAATGGGGAACTCCAAACATCATTAACACAAACAAACATTAGTATCTATCTATCTATCTATCTATCTATATATATCTAATCTATCTATCTGTCTATCTGTCTATCTGTCTATCTGTCTATCTATCTATCTATCTATCTATCTATCTATCTATCTGTCTATCTATCTATATGTCTGTCTGTCTGTCTGTCTGTCTAGCTAGTTTGTGTGTGTATGTGTGTGCGTTCGTGTTAGTGTCCAGAGCAGTGTTTCCCAAACTGTGTTCAGTGAGCCTTGAATAGGTGATCCACGAACTACTGGACTTATTAACTAGTAGGCCACCACGTGAATTAATCTCTAATAATAAAATAAGCAAAGTGTTCCGCTAAATACTCAGAATGTGCGTAGTGTTCCGCTAAATACTCAGAATGTGTGTAGTGTTCCGCTAAATACTCAGAATGTGCGTAGTGTTCCGCTAACTACTCAGAATGTGCGAAGTGTTCCGCTAAGGAAAATGTTTGGGAATCACTGGTCTATACTCTATTGTCTAAAGGATGATTCCCAAATTTAGGATCCCTTTCGCCATCGCAGTTGGACCAGATACTTAAACGTCATTAATTTCACCAGCCACCACCGATCCCAAACCCTAGGGACGAGAAACCTGCATCCTCACCAACAGTATCGAAAAGAACATTACGGAGCAAGAGAGTATATCATTCGGCGGGAGACACACACACACACGTCAAGGGGAGAGAAAGCATAAAAATGAAAGCAACAGTTCGTACTCTCGACTCCTACGTCTGCCAGCTGATGCTATGTTTGACATTTGATAATTGTGCCTACGGTAGCCATGGAATATCGACTAGGCTAGTGTTTATGAAATTTCGCGTTGACACGTCGAGGCCAAGGAGTTCAAGGTGGGCAGACGTGAAGCCTTTGAGCAAGGCCGCTTTAAAAAAAATTATGTTAACATCTGTCCTTTATATTTTTCTTTCATATATATGATAGAAGTACTTCCATATTTTCTTTCTGCACTTATAGTTCTATTTCTGTTATAAAGATATTCTTTGAATTTCACTAGAATCAGATCTTCCTGTTCTCAATAATATGCAGGAACGGATTTAAGGAATGGCAGGTGTGGCTACTGCTGTGAGTCCTTCACAATTGAGGGGCCCCAACATTAGAGATAACAAAAATATCCGAAATTTGAAGAGTCAGAAACTTTTACATCTTGTTTTTTTATACATTTTATTCGCTTTTTTTTATTGAAAACTCTTTAAATTTTATAGTTGGTAACACAAGACTGTGTAAGCTTGATAGGTAATATCTATCTATCTATCTATCTATTTATCTATCTATCTCTTTTTATATATACTAGACATATGTTACCCGCGACCCGCGGGTCTTTATTTGCGCATTACTGTCGATATAGCCACAATTAAACGAAATAATAATGTAATAAGTGAAGCGAATGTGTCAATGTAAAAATAGTGTGAATGAAGCTATCAAATCCAAATAGCTAATAGGCTTAAATCCATTTGTTCAAATTAAAACATTTGCTTGTAGGCCTACATATATTTGATTAAAATTTGAGATGAATAGACTTAATTTTGTATGTTCATGTGCTAGAGTATAAAGTAGATCTTGAGGTAGACATAGATCTAAATCTACTACACTAATCTAGAGTTAAAAATTGGCTTTTATAGAGTTCATTCTGTGTTGCGCATGCGTGACCTTTTTTCATGAATGAATATAGGCCTATCTCAACACGGCCACGCAACTTTAGCGAACAGCGAACGAATGTATTAAAAATGCTTTAGAAAAACAAATTTGAATGTTAAATTGATTAAAATATCAAATGAATGGAAATAATTAGTATGTTTATGTGTTAAAGCATAAAACTATCTTTGCGAAAAGAAGTTTTATCATCTTAGAGTTCAATAAGAGTTTTAGACCTAGGCCTAGGAATAGACTCAGTAGAGAGATGTGTTAATCACTGTTAATGTGTAACCATTTGGTAATGTCTAATGAAAGGATGTTCGCCAGACATTACCCGCGGCCTGAGGGTCTAAGTTTGTGTTTACTAATCTAGTGGATTGGATTTAGATGTATGTTAAACTTAACTAATGATCCTTTCAAGTTTTTTCACTTTCCCTACGAAAATAAAATTAGGTTTGCGAAAATGGGATTACCCGAAGCCGATACATTCATATCTATGAAAAACGAAAAGAGCGATAGCTCTGTTAAATGAATGGGATTATAAAGTGAACAATTAAACGAAATAATTTTTAGTACGCGATTCATGAATGAATATAGATCTAGGCCTATCTCAACTCGGCTTTGCAGCTTTCGTAAGGGAATGTATCATTAGAAAACCAAATTTGACTGTTTATTTGATCGAAATATGAAATGAATGGACTTCAATTAATATGTTTATGTGTTAAAGTATAAAACTATCTGTGCGAAGAGAAGTTTTATCATATTAGAGTTGAATTAGAGTTTTAGATCTAGGGATGGGATTATAAAGTAAACAATTAAACGAATTAATTTTTAGTACGCGATTCATTACGGTATTGTCTAATGAAAGAATGTTCGTCAGGAAATCTGTAGTCACAGATATAAGGAACTAATTTATGTAAAAAATGATTTTGAAACACAAAATTGAAGGTTAATTTTATTATATAATGAAATCAATGGACCTTCTTTTGTATTTTCATGTGTCAAAGTAAAAAACTATCTGCGCAAAGTGTATTTCTTAAAATTAGATCTATGTCTAAATCCTTTCAATCTTTTCTTATGTCAACATTGTTAACCATGGCCTAGATCCATAAAATACTATAGCCGTAATAGAGTCGGATTTATTTTATTTGAGGGTCTTAAGTTTGTTTTAGGGCTACAATACATACACTACGGTCTAAGTTCGTACCCAAGGAACATTCCTGCCTAGTTTTATCAAGATTGGTCAAGCGGTTTTGATGTCTATAAGTAACATACATACATACATACATACATACATACACCTCACATTCTACTTTATAATATATATATATATATATATAGAGAGAGAGAGAGAGAGAAAGAGGGGGGGGGAGAGATAGAGATAGAGTGAGGGAGACAGACAAAGAGAGAGAGAAAGAGAGAAATAGATAGAGAGAGGGGGAGAGGAGGAAAGAAAAAGACATAGAGCCTCTTGTTGTAACGATGCAATCTAGATATTCTTTTTTTTTCCTTTACACAGAATACATTATGTAACAACAAGTTGAATTGATGCGCCATACTAGAAAACAAGTAGTCTCTTACGACCCATTAGCGCTGACATAGACAAAGTAGCAACTGGTCAACTGTTACCTATCGCGACGTCTTCTTAGAGTTGAACATTGTCCACCTTTCGATTCTGTGACTTCTGGGAATAGCCAGACATTTAACGAACGCGCCTATTGTAATTGCTCATAAAAGGGATGGCCCCCCAGGAATCGGGCGCTTGGAAGAAATATGACTGCCTTGTTTAAGCTTTGAATGTCTTCATTGGCACCGTTAAGTGAACAGAGTTAACCCAGAGGCTAAGACGTTAATATGATCTCCTGGGACGTTACCTTAAAAAAAAAACAAGAATGTTTATTTGGTTTGGTTTCTTTTGTCACGTAACACATTTCCAAAGTATTTAAATCAAATAGCTAGAAAGGTAGCTACCCTAAAATCAATCAATACACAGGCTGAAGTTGAGAAATACTGGTGTCACACTAAGGCAGTGTTTCTTACACTTTTTCCTATGATATCTGTGGTTAAAATGGTCGTCAGTTTGTACCTATAGACAGCTAGTTTAAATAAACCGATGTAGGAGTAATCTTTTATCTGAACTTCAAATAAACTCCTTTATAAACAACAATAAAATATAAATTAAAAATATTTTTTTAAAAAAGCTTGTATTAAGCGTATCAATTAGTTTGACATGTGTAATAGATCTAGACTAACAATGAAAAAAAAAGCATTTATAAAAATGTAAAAAAAAAAAAGGGGAACAACTTGAGCTCATGGCATAAGTCTTCTTATACTTCTCTAGCCAACTCTGCTAGTGGAGAGCTTATGTACGTGGAAGATTCATAGTTATGTAGTGGTTTTATAGTCTCGACCTATATTTCAAGTTTGTTTTCACTAAAACTCAGACGACGCCCTATAAAGGGGACTAATCCAGCTTATACCCCACTTCAGTCAATTACAATTTATTTCCCTTGTTCTAGATACCAAACAAAATAATTTATTACCAATAGTTTATTAAATAATCGGTTAGTTTTATTATTATTATTGATTCTTGTGTTGTCAGGTAAAAGAAATAATTGTGCAAAATAAAATTTCAGCTTGATCCGAGATGGATTGTGGAAGAAACACAGGTGTACTAACTTTTTACCAGACAGACAGACATTGAGAGTGAGTTGATAAAAGCTTTGTAAAAATGAAATGAACTTTCATCGTTGTGAACAGCTTACGATGCCGATATAGATAGTTGTAGATACAAGTGTAATACATAAGATGGTGAACGATTGAAACGAAATGGGGTTGCTCCGATTCTCTGGCCTACTTTAAAATTAAGTCACGTAATTTTACATGAAACTAATGGTAATATCTTCCTATGATAAGGTGTAGATCTAGATTTTGTACTAGCCTAGATCTAGTAGATCTTCTAAATAATCATATCAATTAGTGCATTATTGTAACAAACTTTTCATTACTTAAAGATGTTTAGATCTAGTCTATCTTCATTTCCAAATTACAATGAAATCACTGAGGCCGTTAATTTAAACAACACTACCACGTGACATGGAAGAAATGCGGAACAACCCCATTCAACTCACTTCAGAACTACAATAAACACACGCCCTTCTGACTATCATTATCCGTCTTGAACTCTGACCTCTTTTGACTTTCATAAGCAGTACACCTTTATTTACAACCTAATGGTCTTACTAGATATAGTAGTTACATCAGAATCTATTCAGCCAATTGGAACACCCCATAACAGCGCCCTAACCCTTGAACGAGCTTGGTGGTCTGGGAAGTGCTCGGCTGTTCCAAAGTTTCCAGCTATCGAGGCCTCAACGAGGCGTCTCGGTGGAAACGTCTGTTAGTGGAAGTGAGCAAAACCTCCGTCGGGTTTCAGAATCTCACTCGGGTTGAGGATAGAACAGAAACCCGGCAATCAAGTCCAACAAGTCCGTAGCACCGTTTCACAAGTGGGCCGTCATCAGTGTTGCGTCAAGTGGAGTAGCCGTCTCTGCACGGGATTGTGGCGGTAACAGTGAAGTAACATGAAGAAATTTTTAATGGTCATCAAGCCCTTCGGCCGCTTGTAGCGAACGAGGGTCAAGAAACAGGGAACGTGCTTCATGTCTATGGCACGACACAATAGTTGTAATGATCGCTGCAATTGTGGGACCTTCCGACAGAATATTTGATGAAGAGCTCCCTGACCACGTCTGCGAGATATCTTTCCCAACGGTCAACAGGAACATGAGTGTGCCTTTGGCGCCCCAATTCCCTAACGGATATTTTTCGAAGGTTCTTTGTCATCATACATTCACGAAACACCATTCCAATCATTAAGATATTCTGACAGCCGGAACAACTGATTCACATTTTAAATTTCGAGAAGAATGAATTTTCAATTACTGCCACTTCCGGTACCTTACTTAGACTTACTTAGACTTAGATCCCCCCGCGCCATTCGGCGCATTAGGCGGCAAGCTGTCTCCACAAAGATCTGTCAGTGGCGATGTATGAAGCCTCTTCCCACCTGGTGTCCACTGTTCTGAAGTCCTCCGTCCTCCATGAAAGTGGCGCCAAGTTATACGAGGACGTCCCTGTTTAAACTTTCTTCGTATTGGCCGCCATGTCATCGCAACTCTTACTATGCGTAGTTCATTTTGTCGGAGAATTTGTCCCGTAAACCTCATGCGACGCTCTGTCACAACCTAACTAAGTGTTCGACTCCCAGTAAGGCATAGGATTTCATTCTTTGAGACCCAATCTATATAACTGACTCCCAAAATCCGTCTAAGCCAGTTTTGGTTGAGCCATATTTAGTCTTTTCTCAATTTTGACAGATGACTTCCATGTCTCACATGAATATGTTGCTGTTGGGATGACGATTGTGTTGAGAAGGTGTATTTTTGTCTCAAGTCCAATGGCTTGGCTTGTCCAAATAGGCTGCAGCCATTGGAAAATGATCCATGCCTTTCCTATTCGGCACGCTACATCATGGTAGGCATCCCCATCGTCTGTTATGATTCTACTGCTTCCTGTAGCTTAGTTTAACAAATAAAGTTTTCAATTAGCACAACTACAAGTAACCATTTTACCAAGCCCTTCTACAATTAAATGTTTCACTAAACCCATTTACAACTAAATGTTTCACTAAACCATTTTACAACTAAATGTTTCACAGAACGTATTTACAGCTAAATGTTTCACTAAACCCCTTTACAACTAAATGTTTCACTAAACCCCTTTACAACTAAATGTTTCACTAAACCCCTTTACAACTAAATGTTTCACTAAACCCCTTTACAACTAAATGTTTCACTAAACCCCTTTACAACTAAACTCCTTTACGACTAAATATTTCACTAAACCCATTTACAGCTAAATGTTTCACTAAACTGATTTACAACTAAATGCTTCACTAAACTGATTTACAACTAAATGTTTCACTAAACCCCTTTACAACTAAATGTTTCACTAAACTTCTTTACGACTAAATATTTCACTAAACCCATTTACAGCTAAATGTTTCACTAAACTGATTTACAACTAAATGCTTCACTAAACTGATTTACAACTAAATATTTCACTAAACCCATTTACAACGAAATGTTTCACTAATCCTATTTACAACTAAATGTTTCACTAATCCCATTTACAACTAAATGTTTCACTAAACCCATTTACAACTAAATGTTTCACTAAACCCATTTACATTTTTTTTCTTAGTGCCTATCTATACAAAGTTTTTCCTAAACACATCGACTATTTAATTTTTTTTTAAGCCTATCTACATTTAATATTTGTCTACACCTATAAGCAAGTGACGATGTCTCCTAAGCCTATCTACATTTAATATTTGTCCTAATGCTACAGAAAATATGTTCCACTAGTGTTCCTCGTAGCCTGAATAGGTGTTCCACGAAAGTGATGAACTACTGGAATTTTTCTAAAAATAAATAAACAAAGTGTTCAACTAAGGAAACGTTTGAGAAACACTGGTCCTAGTTAACAGAGAATATATTTTCCTGGGCACAATTAAATAGATGTAGGGCTACTACCCCACAGATAATTAATTCCGAATTTCATTATCCCTAGGGGATTTTAATCAAAATGTAATTCTCCATGATTAACATGGCATTCTGAAAGCGCTATATGTCCTTTTAGTTATTCTATTACGTATAATGGCAGCACTATTTTGTAGACTTCCCGCCATTAATCTGTGTTGAATAAATTATAATTATCCATCTCAGCATTTAAAAGTTCACCAAACTCATTGTCCAATGTCATTGACCACACTGTCCACTTTAAATAACCCCAGGTCACCAATCCTGGACAATAAACTACAGAGTTGTTCTCTCCCTCCAGGGAGTCTCCAGTTACAGTGATAAGAGAAACAAGAACAGAATCTTTTAAATTAAAAACGATTTAGTCTGTGAAATAGGGCGCCGGGGTCTGGCTGTAATTAAACATGTTCAATCAATGATTCCCCACTTCCCACACACACACATATACATTTCTCACCTTTTCTACTTTACCACAACACAACTTTTGTAGGTCAATTATAATTAAAGTATCATTAGTACATCTCGTCAATTGAAAAAAAACAGCAACAACCAAAAAAAGAAAAAAGAACAATATCATTAAAAGGAGAATAGTTGGTAGCGCGTGATCCAGTGCCATGAGAATCAGTGTTAAAACAGCAGACGAGAGACTCCTGGCACTGTGCATCTTCAGCACTGAAATAGTTTATTGATGGCCTCGATCGATCGTGACATTTTCTCATCGTCGGAACCATGAGCTTGGACGGAAACGACGCTAAGCGTGCTTGCCATTGAGTTATTTCACGCTAGACGCTAGATCTAAGATGGGTATTTCAACGGATTACGGAAGATAAACAGATGCGATCTTTCGAGGTGGCAAAGAACTGCTTGCTCGAGGGGCGAAACAGGTCACCAAATATGGACGTGGGTCTGCGGAGCTATGCAGGAATATTAGAATATAATACTTTCAAACTACTGAAGACCTTGTAGATTAGCGTCATGGATAACACAAGCTTTGACATGAAGATCACATCACCTAGGCAGGGTCGGATTTATGTCAGTGCAGAATGTGTGGCTGTACAAGGCCTTTACATTATCTAATCCGGCCTTGCAGCGAAACCTTTTTACCGTATCATTTCATTAGATGCTTCAGATCTACTTCTACATCATCAATCCATCGCATTCGGGGTCTGCCTTTGGGTCGCCTGCCTTTTGGTTTTTACCGGTATACGATTTTCACTCCTCTCTAATCTGACATTCTTTCAAAGTGACCTGCCCAACGTAGTCTGTTCTTTTTTAGTTCCGTTACTATTGGTGGGTCTTCATCATATTTCTTTAACACTTCGGTAAGTTGGGCTAGCACATCTGCTCTATAAAGGCTTAGCACGTAGCATCTCGCAAAACAAAAATCATGTCCTTTTTTTCCAGGCCTAGGTCGTTTTCCATTGAGATCTGTCCGGGTTTTCTTGTGTGTATTGGCTTTCGTAACAGTATTTTTTATATGACAGAGTTGTTAGCCCTGTGCATAACCATCTGGGGGGCTGCCCCTTTCAGCTCTCTGGGTAGCTGCCTTTATTTTCGGGTAAGGTGCCCTAGCCTTTGTGGATCCCTCCACTTCCTGCAAGGCAGCAGGTTTGATTTTGCTCCACCCCGGGTATTTTATTTCCCCGGTACCCACCATATCTGGAGGGCATTCCTCATCTCCGCCACCTGGGGAGGCGCTCTATGGGAGATAAAAAAACAACTTCCCACGAGTTTCTCTCTAGATGCATCTCTATACAATTCATAACATTAAGCATGTAATTATTCGCGTAAAGACAACTAGCCTTCAAAGTTCCTCACTAGCGGCAACTGCACTGGTAGAGTAATGTTCCTTCGGGCTGTTGAATTCCTGTCCTTGTTTTACTTTTTCCAAAGGTCAATAATACTCCCTATGCCTCACAAAGAAGTAGACTCTGTGAGATGATAGAGAGGTGCAGATCTGAAACAAGGAAAAGGACTGGTCCGAGACCAATCGTCCTAGTAGGCGTGAACACTGATCTGTCAAATTGCAGCCTGAGTAAGCGGAGACCAAAAGATCGTTGCCACGTCACATGTCTGACGTACTGACCCGTGACGTGGCTACGAGCTACTGGTCTCCACTGAGCAAAGGTTTCTACATCGCATGTCATTGTTTAGGATTACACTGACGATTGGTGACACCTTAAGAAAAAATAATAGATGCCAATAACATTGTTAGACAGGCCTTAGACTTAACCCCCACCCACACTCCCCATCCGTAAGGCACCAGACGCAGAAGAAGACCAAAAGAACAGTGTACTGAAGACCGGAGAGAGCGGGAATAACTCTTTTAAAATCTTTCATAGCCAAAGTCCTTCCCTGACACTTGTACTACACACTAGTGTCATTAAAATTGTCAATTTGTGATAGGAAGCTATGATTATGTATTTAAAAACAAGAAAACGTTGAAAATACTTTTTTTAAAAAGACAATACCTCCTTTATACCTCCTCATAACTAATAGAGTGATTGTTTATCTTCTTAAAAATTAATGAATGTTAGATTAAATAACAATGAAACATTCTCTTACCCCGCCACTCGCCCCTTCTCCCCGAGAAAGAATATTGGTGAAGTGAATGTATAGATGTAGAACACCTTTTTATAGTCCAATGATAAGCATTTAGACGTTTCCACCGGAGGCGCCACGCTGAGGCGACGGGTACCTGGAATCCTCCGAAATTGTTGGACACAGAAACAGATGAATTATTACTCATTTACTTTACACGTGTTCTCATCGACTGTGCAAAATTTCAACTTGATCCGTGAATGAGTGTGGGAGAAATAACGTGTACAGAAATTGTACCAGACAGACAGACTGAGATGATATAAGCTTTAAAAATATAAAAAGAGGAGAGGGGACATTTGCATGTTAAGATATGCTAGTAATGTTTCCTTTTGAGGGTTGACTGTGGTGTAACTCGGCGCCCTCCTACGCCCCGTCCGCCACCTTTCGTCCACACTTCTGGGTGCACGCTTGCTAATGTTGTAGATACTAAGTTAACGTTACTCCCCCCCCCTCCCTGTGTTTACAAACACGTGTCTTATGTTTGTGTGGAGGTCGGAGAGGAGGGGGGACGCTGAAAGCAATGTATCATCTCTTCTAATCTCTTTCGCCCCCCCCTCCCAGAAACTCGGTGTATGTGTGTGTGCCCTCCCGTGTGGGGTCGAGTGAAAGAGGTGTCAGAGGTCAACTAGTGTCGGGGGGAGGGGTTCAAATGTACCGGGTGTCTTAGTGCGAAATTGTATTGCTGAAGCAGATCCTGCATTTCGGAGATGGGTCTGGGGGGGAGGGAATGGAAACAAGAAATGAAAGCTGGAGTACAGAGTTGAGCAATTCACCAGGTTAACCCTGTACAGAGGTGAGCAATACAGCAGGCTAACCCTGTACAGAGGTGAGCAATTCACCAGGTTAACTCTGTACAGAGATGAGAAATTCACCAGGTTAACCCTGTACAGAGGTGAGCATTACAGCAGGCTAACCCTGTACAGAGTTGAGCAATACAGCAGGCTAACCCTGTACAGAGGTGAGCAATTCACCAGGTTAACTCTGTACAGAGGTGAGCAATTCACCAGGTTAACCCTGTACAGAGGTGAGCAATTCACCAGGTTAACCCTGTACAGAGGTGAGCAATTCACCAGGTTAACCCTGTACAGAGGTGAGCAATACAGCAGGCTAACCCTGTACAGAGGTGAGCAATTCACCAGGTTAACTCTGTACAGAGGTGAGCCATTCACCAGGTTAACCCTGTACAGAGGTGAGCAATTCACCAGGTTAACCCTGTACAGAGGTGAGCAATTCACCAGGTTAACCCTGTACAGAGGTGAGCAATTCACCAGGTTAACCCTGTACAGAGGTGAGCAATACAGCAGGCTAACCCTGTACAGAGGTGAGCAATTCACCAGGTTAACTCTGTACAGGGGTGAGCCATTCACCAGGTTAACCCTGTACAGAGGTGAGCAATTCACCAGGTTAACTCTGTACAGAGGTGAGCAATTCACCAGGTTAACCCTGTACAGAGGTGAGCAATTCACCAGGTTAACCATTTACAGAGGTGAGCAATTCACCAGGTTAACCCTGTACAGAGGTGAGCAATTCACCAGGTTAATTCTGTACAGAGGTGATCAATTCACCAGGTTAACCCTGTACAGAGGTGAGCCATTCACCAGGTTAACTCTGTACAGAGGTGAGCAATTCACCAGGTTAGCTCTGTACAGGGGTGGCAGAGGTGAGCAATTCACCAGGTTAATTCTGTACAGAGGTGATCAATTCACCAGGTTAACCCTGTTCAGAGGTGAGCAATTCGCCAGGTTAACTCTGTACAGAGGTGAGCAATTCACCAGGCTATCTCTGTACAGAGGTGAGCAATTCACCAGGTTATCTCTGTACAGAGGTGAGCAATTCACCAGGTTATCTCTGTACAGAGGTGAGCAATTCACCTGGTTATCTCTGTACAGAGGTGAGCAATTCACCAGGTTAACTCTGTACAGAGGTGAGCAATTGACCAGGTTAACTCTGTACAGAGGTGAGCAATTGACCAGGTTAACTCTGTACAGAGGTGAGCAATTCACCAGTTTAACTCTGTACAGAGGTGAGCAATTCACCAGGTTAACTCTGTACAGAGGTGAGGTTAACTCTTTTTGTTGGAGGGAGATGGGGGATACGGCATGTAATGGACAACATTAAGCAGAAATACAATGACACTTTGGCTAGTCTTTGTGCAACAATGTATATTTTTGTCTGTGACATAGATGTTTATATTTGTGTATGTTGCAATGTATGCTAAGTACTTGGTGTCTTAACCTGATAATTACGCCATGTCTTCCTCTGTAATGGAAATGTCTGAATGTGTTTGAATGCAATCCTAGTTTATTACATCACTTCGCTACTGCTTTTCTTTAAATTCTTTTCTCTAAATTTCTTCCTTTTCAATTCTAACTATGTTTATGCTTGCCCTGGATGTGGCAAACTATGTAGGTCACAACTGGAGCTACGTAGCCACGGGAAATACTGCAGAATTTAGGTCATTGGTTAATATGCATGACTTAATGCATGACGCGTTGGACATAATCATCTTCTTTTTTTGAAGTAACGTCTGTATTATATAAGAAGAATACTCGTTAATCTTCGGACTCAAAAACAAGCCTTATTATTATTATTATTATTATTTGCTGATACTTAGTCTATGGAGGTTGGTTAGAAGACACAAGTCAACAACTTCAGTTAAAAATTTCATACTAAAATTATGCACATAGAAGTCTGGCTGGAGAGCTAACTTGATAAGAGCGCCACGCTAATAACGCGAATGTCGTGGGCTTAATCCTCATACTTGCCATTGTAAATTTCTCTTATTAGCTTGGAAAATGTTGCTCTGTCCACTTGGTGGAACCTGGACATGGATTATGAAAAGTCTGCAATCATTTTCCAAGAAAATTAAGTTTCTATATATCTTTGGGAAAAAAAAACAACTAGCTAAGTGGTCACACAGTAAAAAATTTGGTTTCACCGTTACATTTTTTTCAAAATATAGTCATCTTAAAATTAAATTTGGCAATTTAGAACTTGCTATCAGCGGGTATTCCCGTACTCACCTTAATTTTCTTTGTATTCAGTAAAGAGCTAAATATATATAAATAAATAGATGTACAATAGTATTTTGCACATCTATTTATCTAGAAATGAGCTGAACTCTAATAGAACAACTTTATAGTGCAAGCTGATTGAAATGACATCTTGCAATATTAAAGCAGTACAAGAAATAATTAAAATGAGAAATTATAGACCACCATCAGCTTCATAAAGGAGGAATGTTTTTTTTTTTTTATTTCTATGGCAAATTAACTATGAATGTTTATTCAGGGCTGGCCCTAACTATTGCGGGGCTCTATGCGAAACGAATTGCGCGGGGCACCATCTAGGTAAGGGTAAGGATAATAAGTGAAAATTAAGATTTTGTTTTGAAAATAAATTCGTCTTTGCATTTTATTCATATTTTTACTACGTGCATGATCGCCATCATATCGACTTAACTTTATGAGCCTTGAGGGTAGCGAAGTCATACAGTATATCATCAAAATTCTGTTCCTACATAGATTAAGCTCAATAGCAAAAATTACCACAATTGTTCAATCTATCCTCGTGAATTGTAATCCTAAAGTAATTGAATGACACCTCAATATGACAATTTTGTCTATTTTTCAGGAGATTTGTATGATTTAAGGACTTTCCCATGAGCTCCTGGTAAATCAGGAGGCCGCTGGAACCATCTGAATATAAGTTATAATGGTTTAATTTCATAATTTACACCTAGAATTAGCGCAGGGCCTATGAAAGTGTGAGGCCCACTGCGGCCGCATAGGTTGCAGTGGCCTAAGGCCGGCCCTGTTTTGACTATATTGCATGAACTAGTAGGAAAAGATTTTTTTAAAAATCATATTCGTTCTTTACAATACACACATTCCTTTGAAAATACTGCTCTTGTTGCCTGTCATTGTATTGACTGTAATGTTTCATGTTATGTTTAAATATACAATAGCACTGATTGATGTATTTTCCTACCAGTTCAGGAAAAATCCGATATTTGTTTAGAAAACCTGCGACTTAGTTTAAGTCATTAATTAACATACATGAGTAGAATTACCATAGACATAAATAAATATAGACTATCCGATTATAGAGTTTTATGAAACGAAAATTTGTGACTCGCAATTTTGTGTACTTTATTATACAGCATTTATGAGCAGTATAAAAGTTAAGTATTCATATCTATTTCAGCCACACGCCTATATATATGGTAAATAAGGAGGCAGTGTAGTTTTGTTTAATCTCTAAGAATAAAGATCATGCAATTTTTTATAATTCGGAAATCCGAATAATATAGATATACATGTTTTCAAGTTACATGAAGTTACTTCCTTCGACCAGTCTATATTTATTTATGTCTATGAGAATGACACATGAAATGCATAGGTCGTAATTATTGTATTTAAAGATACTTCTGTAATATATTAGATAAGCTAATACATGAAAAACAAATTTATTTTTTTTTGCACTATGAGTTATTTTTAAAATTGAAAGCTGCAGGTTTTATTTCTTATTAATTAGGTGAGGGATTTAGGAGTAATAGGTAGTGTTGGAGTTAGTGCTAAAAATAGTGTTCAGTAATTATGTCGAAAACACCTTTCAGACCTTGCGATTTATAGGGCAGATGATGTAAAAGTCATCTTTCTCTGTGGCCCACGAATAATGAGGGTGTCATGTGGCCAGCACAACGACCAACTACCTTTACTTTTCCACAACTATTATCAGGTCTCCATTAGAGTTGGATAGAATCCGAAATTCAAAATCCCAGTCTTCACCAGGATTCGAACACGGAACCTGTGGTTTGAAGCTAAGCTCTTTACCACACGGACACTGCGCCTCCAAATTAGTGTTAAAGTTAGTGTTAAATTTAGTGTTGAGGTTAGTTTTGAAGTTAGAATGTGAGGTGGTGTTAAAGTAAGTGTTGAGGTTAGAATAAGGTGGTGTTTAAGTTTGTGTTGAGGTTAGAATTTAAGTATGTGATGAAGTTAGTATTGAAGTGTAGGCTACTATTTAGGTAATATCGCTTCATAAGAGAAACAAAATAGATTCATAACTTTAAGTCTTTAAAACCTATGGTTAGGGTTAAACCTGTGTTGGACATGAGCAAATAACTAATTTAGCTTTCAACATCTTGTGAGAATTTTCGATGAAACATCGACCTCAAAAGGTAATCACTCTATGACAGGCACCAAAGAAATTGAACACATTTTGACGAATGTGCCGAGGACGTGTTGCCGAAACTCTCAGCTCACTCCCCCCCCCCCCTCATATGAATTATTCTTTCTACGCCCCTGGAATTTCTAAGAGTTCAAGTAAATGTCCAGAGTGCAACTGTGAAAAAGATGTGAAGGAAGACGTATAGGGCAGCAGGTGATGTGACTCGAGACCTCCCGTGACTTCTCGTCCACTAACGAGACAAACTCGCGGGAAATGACACTGTTGGTATCACGTGATAGGAGAGACTTCCTGCAGGGGACATCACTCAGCATGCCAGTAGCTTATTATATGTGTTCTGGTCACTTGACGAGATTTGATTTTGGTAAGCTGCTGAGTTCTGAGACAAAAAAAAAAGGGGGGGGGGGGGTAGAGAGGAATTCTATCAACATATTTACATGATAATATACAAGTAACATAATTATACTGAATCTGCAACAACACTCTATGACTACGGCTGTTTTTTGTTCTGCAACTTCAAATTCTATGACAATATATAAAGTTTTTCTTTCGGATCTTGCGATCTAAATTGCAGATGATGTTAAGATCATGTTTCTATTGCCAGCGGTTAACGAGGGTGGCATGTGGCCAGCACAACGATCAACTGCTTTTAATTTTCCCTAATGTCAGATACCCAATAGAGCTGGCCGAACTGAGAGGCGCACAAAGATTCCAAATTTTTTTTTCATGCCCTTTGATAATCAAATGTGTGAATTGTGTAAAAGTTAATCCTACCCCTGCGTCAACCGCCATCGCTCTGCAAGACACACTAAGGAACCGATGCGTCCTGGAGGTGACGGTCATTCTGTGTAATTACCTCACAAGGGACGTCGATGGTTTCTTAACCGCTGGACAAAATGACCGCGAGCATAAATGAAAGAAAGGGGGAAAAGAAAATTGGGCGTTTGTGGGGATGTGAGGGGATGTGTGGGGATGTGGTAATTAGAGAGTGAAGAGGGATGGGATGGCGGGTAATCACCCTGGTCATCCGGTGAGAGGCATCTGTCATTTCCACTCCTTTCAGTAAAGAATTAATTGTGTGTCCACATTGGCTGAATTCGTCAAAATCAGGGGCGTCAGCTTAGGAGCGCTTCTGAAAATACTTTTTTTGTCTCGCGAGGGTAATGTCTGAGGTTATGCGTGGTGAGTTTATGTATTTATTGAGATATTCCGTTATACGTAGCTTATGTTTTAATTAACTAGGTCTAATAGATGCATATCATTCTTTCTCTATACAAATAATGCTATACGTCTATAATACAATGATATAATAACATCCTCCATTCGCTTCATTTGTTGTTGCTATATTCTAGTGTAGTAAATAGTTCTTTTACGATCAATGTGCGCTGCTTCAAATCGTCCAGTGTCACTTATCCAGATCAAGATAAAACGGGGCAATTTTTTTAAATTTAGCCCTCCTTTTTCCTCCCCTGATGTCGGTGACTCGCGCCCCGGACTCGTAAGCTTTTAATTTATCCCTACGAGTCGTGTCCGCCTAAGTACATCTTCCATCAAGCTGTAGTCGCCTGGAAACCGTAAACATCCTGTTGTTTAGAGATGTGATAAAAGAAGCTTTTATTTTTTTTATCTCGCCTTTAGATCTAGTAACGATAAACTCTGGGGTCGCAGTATCGCCATCATTTGAGTCGCTACTATAAATCTAGCTTTGTTTAGTGAAACAATGGTAGCGTCTTGATTTCATCTACTGCCTCCCATGACGAAGAAAACATTACGCCCGAGCACCCCCCTTTGTCAGCGGTATAACTTGTTGAGGATCTCAGTTTCGTGGTAAAACCCAAGTTCTAGTCTATATAGCTGCCTGGGATATTGTAACGGCTTGGTCATACCACGTATTGTCTTCGTAAACATTTCCAAGGGACAAAACATCGCGTTGATCGAGTCGAATTGATACTGCAGAGTAATCTCCCCTGAGACCGTCGATCTATTGATAGATTTCCGAGATGAAGCCCTTGGGTCCGTGGAACTGATGACTCTAATCCGATAACACGAGTTAGGTTTGTTCTGTTCTAATTCAATAGATTAACGCGATACAATAACATAGAGGGAGCAAAAGTAACGGAATTTTATTTTTATCACGAGGGTCACATATATCTAGTTGCTGGGGGAGGGAGAGGGTTCTAAATAACGATTTATGATGACTCCAATTATATTCTGAAATTCACAATTTTTGTCAGCCATTGATAGTGTACAATACATTCAAATGAAATAAAGTTTTGGTACTTTCAGAAGTTAAATGTTATGGTCCAATGATAACAGCGCAGATGTCCTGGTACCTTGATCTTCGCAGCATAGTCCAAAAGAGTGCCTGGGCTTTTTTCTTTACAGAGAGTTTCACATACTTCCATTTTACGAATAAACTAATTTATTTCTCTAAGTAGAAATCACGAAAAGATTGTATACACACTTTTAACACACAATATTGTTTAATTTCAATAAGTAGACTTAACATGAAGCTTGTAACTTATTGACCGATCTCGCTAATTGTCTTCCCATCTCTAAAATTAGCTTCTCCAATGCAGTAAAGAACCCACTCCTGTCTTGCAGTAAAGAACCAGCACATTCTGTGTGAAAAGATCAATGCTCTCACTTGGTTTTTTTTTTAACGCACTTGGCTATTTTTATATCTATTTGAAAATCGCTGTTAATTCTGGGAATGTAAAAAAAATGTTGTTTATTTTTTTTTCGAATACTATTAAACTAATCTTGATACTTATGTGACAGGATGGCTCGTGATATAAATTGTTCAAAGCCACGGCGTGCTAGCTTTTTCTGTTGTTTGCCAAGTGGATCGGGCCACTAAGCAAACGATTCTCTATTCTTTAGACCAGGACATCGGTGGTGCCGTAACACTCCTCTGACGTCATCCATAACCTTCTTTTTAATTTCAAAATTTGTTATTAAAAGAATTGCAAATAAGAAATGTTGAGCTATGACCCAATTTGTTTTCCACGAATTAGCTAAAGTTAGCAACTATTAGAAGCAAACCTAACCACCTCAAATGTTTACACTAAATCTGGGCTTAATATTTTAGTTATATAACTTTATGAACTGAAATCAAATGACATTACAATGGCAATAGAGTATTTAAAAAAGGGAGATAATGATTAATTTTCTACTTCTGCCTTTATAGGCTTTTATCTCTAAATGCATATTGTCTATACAATTTTTTAAAGCGTATACAGGGTATTATTTAAAATCGAAAGTTTTTGGGTTATTATTTTTATAATGTAATTTCTGAGCTGGTGATTATCTCCCAATTCTTGACACTAAGAGCAAGCCTCGGCACTTACTCTTGTACTGTCGATAGTCGATAATATTATATAGGCCTGACAGTAGAATACGTATTTCAAATAAAGCAGACTTTATCACCGTAAAATCCTCCTTCTCCACACCCACTTTCATCTTTTTTTTGTTTGGCAGACGACTTTTGAGTTTCCGCTCGACACGAGGACGTGGCTGTCAAAACCTTTTAATTTTCTCAAATCAGACACCACCAGTGCTTCCACTCAACCTTTAAAAAAAAAAAAAGAAATACCTTGAACCCACATTTAGGTATTTCGATATTAAGAAATATTTATAGGTCAATTGTCGGCCCTTACGTTAATCATAAAGTACGCTTAATGAAATTTACTTTTAAGTTGAATTATTATGGAATAGAAAAAAAAGGAAACTTTTTTTTTTTTTTTTTTTACAATGAATCAAGCAAAATATAAAAAAAAAGATACTTAAAAAATCTTTCACAAGGGTAAAAAAAATGTAAAATGTTTTCCTAGTTTCGGATGTTCCTTCAGAGTTGAAGATAGTTTACTTCCTAGTCCAAACCTCCCGCAGGACGACGGGGGATGGGAGCGGGCAGGGTTTGAACCCGGGACGATCGATAAATCCAAACGACAGTCCAGCGCGCAAACCGCACGACCAGGCAGCACATTTACAGCTACACCTATCAATGCTGTAAAATTTATCATTGCTCTTCTGTATAAAACAGAAGTAATTTATTATTATTGGTTAATGTTTGATTGAAATGTTTTGTTTAGAACAATGAATACATTTTCAAATTCTCAACTTGATCCGAGAATGGGAAGTGGGAAAAAAACGTGTACAAAATGTGTACCAGACGGACAGGCAGACAGAGTGAGTGTGTGCAAAATGTGTACCAGACGGACAGACAGACAGAGTGAGTGTGTACAAAATGTGTACCAGACGGACAGGCAGAGTGAGTGTGTACAAAATGTGTACCAGACGGACAGGCAGACAGAGTGAGTGTGTACAAAATGTG
This sequence comes from Biomphalaria pfeifferi, assembly GCA_030265305.1. Taxonomy (NCBI): domain Eukaryota; kingdom Metazoa; phylum Mollusca; class Gastropoda; family Planorbidae; genus Biomphalaria; species Biomphalaria pfeifferi. Next base: position 542,821 of record JASAOG010000142.1, on the reverse strand, counting down.
TACCAGACGGACAGGCAGAGAGTGAGTTGATATATAAACTTTGTATCAAAAAAATAAATAAATAAAAAAATGTTTTCATGGAAGTCTACTAACTTCTCAGATCTAGTTAAAAATACCTAGCTTTAAAAAGACTGGACATCTCATAAGAAGTCAGTTATAGTCAAGTCTTTTGGTACAGAAGCGGAAGAATCTGAGCTGCGGGGAGCGGCTGCGGGGAGCGGGTACGGGGAGCGGGTACGGGGAGCGGGTACGGGGAGCGGGTACGGGGAGTGGGTACGGGGAGTGGGTACGGGGAGCGGGTACGGGGAGTGGGTACGGGGAGCGGGTACGGGGAGCGGGTACGGGGAGTGGGTACGGGGAGTGGGTACCGGGAGCGGGTACCGGGAGCGGGTACGGGGAGTGGGTACGGGGAGTGGGTACCGGGAGCGGGTACGGGGAGTGGGTACGGGGAGTGGGTACGGGGAGTGGGTACTGAGAGCGGGTGCACATTGGGAAAAAGAAGAAGAGGGGAGCGAAGGAAATAACTTCTCTCCGAAAGTCGTTGTTTTGATTGTCATCATTGACCTGCATGCCACTTGCCATGGTATCATTCCACGTTGGGTTTTAAGTGAAAAGAAAACTTTTATAGGCCTTTTATCATTGACCGTTATTGGCCTACTCCCCCCACACCCCCTCCCTCATTGCTCACTAACCTTTGCAAGCTCACATTTCGTTAGGATACTCAAGATGCCACCCATCTTCGTCTCCGTTACTACACCCATTGGATTTGTAAAATAGAAGCAAACAGGGGCGGTGCACTAGATAGATCTAGATAGGTAATGAAAGCTTTCCAAATCATCAGCCCACTTCAAGTATCGCATCGACTTTCCATTTAAAATATGGCTACGGACGTTAGGATCTAACCCCGCTTCTCTCACCTTCCCCACTGGGTACGCCCCCGAAAGTGCAGAAAGTAATTCTACTGAGATGTAATGGCCTACCCTGTCAGACCATGTCAGACACCTCACTGGAACACCTGCACACTCCAGACTTAAGAAAATAGTAGATATGAACGGACCCTGTCTCCGTTTGTTTTTCTTTCTTTCCTTCTTGTAGCCTCTCTGTTCTTTGACTCTTCTATTACTCACCTCTATCTCTCTCTCTCTCTCTCTCTCTCTCTGTGTACGTGTGCGTGTCTAGAACAAACAAACACTTCTTTCTCTCTATCCCAGCCCCCCCCCCCTCACACTCCTCTCTCCCCCAGTGTGGTTGCACACGCGAGAGCGCGTGAGTTGAATAAGTGGCTTTTTTAGCGAGCAATATCGTACAGTGTTGAGCAGAGGCCGAGAACTGAACGCCCCACACGCAACACACACTCAAAGATTGGTAGATGGGACCAGTGGCGTAGCAAGAGTAGGGGGAGGAGGGGGAAGAATTAGAAAATCCCCCGGGCCCCCACTTGAGGGGGGCCCCAAATGAGTGTTTTTTACTTTAAAAATAGAATATTACACAAAATGCAGGGGCCCCCAAACAGGTCAAGCCCTCGGGCCCCCTATCGAAGGAAAATTCCAATATTTGTACAAAAGCTTATATCAACTCTGTCTCCCTGTTAAAAAATTTGTATACGTTATTTCTCCCACACCCAATCTCGGATTAAATTGAAATTTTTGAACAATATTTCTTTTTCTTAACCAAAAAAAAAAAAAAAAAAAAAAAAAAAGAATTCAAAATAAATAGCACATTATTTAATCAAGTATTGGTTATTAATTTTTTTGTTTGGTATCTAACCAGGCAAAGAAAGTTCAACTAACTGATGTGGCGGTATAAGCTGAATTAGTCTTCTTGATAATTTGTAGTCAGAAATAGGTCGAGGCTTTAAAGAACAATAGATGACTATAATACCTTCTATTTTCATAAGCACCTCGCTGGCATAGTGGTTAATGTGTTGACTTGAGGTGGCTTGAGACCTCGAGTTCGAATTCAGGTCATTCAATTTTTTTTCTTATTTTTATAAATATATGAAAAAAAAACGATCACGGCAACATTTACGGTTACCCCCTTCTTTCTCTCTCCCCCCAATTTCACCATCTGGTCCAGATAAGTGATAGGATCATACCGGATCCAGAAAGCTTAAAGCATGAAATAGCGCTAAACTAACCCAATTTGTAAAAATATTTATAATCGCACAAATTTATTTATTATTAGTCTATTACATCTATTAAAAAATTATTTACATGACCGATCCAAATTAATTGATACAATTCTGTGGCCTTTTACGTCTTGAGAGACGATCTTTTTCCTTTGCAACTTCTTGTGTGACTAAAGAGGCCAATCCTTGGTACACAGCTGCGATCGCAGGTTGGGCATCTGTGATCACCAGGCGCCGTTGCAAATTCACCCTTCTTTCTGCTTCTGTTGTGTATGGCATCTGCAATCAGAGACCCTTCCTTCATGCGATACAACTAAACTGTCAGGGCGAAAAATCCACAAATTTTTCAGTAAATTTTTGCTCTAGACACATGTATGCCTTCACATAGTACTTTCTTGTCAGATGTTACATTCTGTACCGTGTTTCTTTATGTCGCGTGGTAAGGACTTTATTCCACTATCAACTATGTTATCTCGGCGTCTAAAAACAGGAACTTACATATGTATACTCTCTTTCCTAAGCACATTGCCAGATCCTAGTAAGTTGAGGCCCTGTGAATGATTTTCGCAGGCCCTTTCCATCTTTAATATAACAGCACTTAATTATAATAGTTGATCTAAAAGCAGGTCATATTTGTGATGGAAGAAAAAGCGTTTTTGTAAATTTAACCCAATTTTTTTCCCCATATATTTAACGCGCATATCTTGTTACAAATTTTATAAAAAGGTATGTGCGTGTGTGTGGGGTCTCACTTTAAGGAAGAGGACCTGAGCAGCTGCACAGTTTTGCATTGACGTAAATCCGACCCTAGATATCAATACTATATAAACCATAATACAAGCGAGCCTGGCTATAAGAGTTACACCGCACTATTTCATTCATCTGTCATACTTTCTTTCAACAGCGTACAGACTTCTCGGCATCCTGCTATTTACCTTCCAAGCTGAATGAAGGTTCCAATTATAGCGATGGTGTTAATTCTCTCATTGTTTTGTGAGGCGTTCGTTGAGTGCCCACGTAATCAAGTATGTGTGGGTGGGGGGGGGGGGGGAGGAGGGGGATGGCGTGTAGGTGCATGCGTGTGTGTTTTCTATATACGACGTACTTTGACACATGTCATGCATGTGAAAGCGAGACGACATTGGCATTCATTATTACCAATTTGCAGCGTGGCACGAGGCTGACACCCTGTGAAAGAGCCTAGTGTCAACTCCGAGCAAGAAATATTTATGTACACATAAAAATGTACAATAAAGTTGTTGCCCTCGTCAGCCTACGCTCTGTACAAATACATGCATGCACATGCAGCATGGGTGTACACCCGTAAACAAATTAAAAAAGATGGTTAACATGTATATATGTACATATATATAAATATATTGTCAGTAAAGGTTAACAGTAGGTTAAAACTTTAAGAAAATTTACATCTGCTTTGATATTTCGCAGACAGAAAAGTTAGCTCAGATAGGCAGATGGAGGCAATATTCCATGTGTCTAGAGTACTCTAGAGTTCCAAGAGTCTTCGAGTCAACTTTCAGGGCACTTACTGAGAAGAAAAAGAAGAATACTACGACAGCAATGTCCAAACTACGACTAGCGGGCGATATCCGGGGCGCGATACGATGCGATTGTGCCTTTCAGAATCTCTGCCCACAAAGCATAATGAAGTCGCTGGTTTTTATGGGACATGCTGACCGCGACATATATGTTAAAAAAAATTATGTTGACCCTAAAACGAAAAAAAAACAACAAAAAAAACAACAACAACAAAACACAAGAATCAAAAGAAGTTTGTGTTATCAAACAAACTCAGAGGTGGCCCCCATCGAATTCACAAATGGACCAGGAATATTCGAGCAATAGTCTTTTTTTTTATTATTTAAAAATCATTTGGCGTTACTTTCATTCAAAAGCAAAAAGGACAACACGTCATTGATAAGACTCTTATAATTCTTCTGGAATAAGTAGAATAGAGTTAACTATGGAACAGCATGGAAAACTCCCAGACAGTGGCTTCACTCCTGTCGGTGTCACATGGTGCGGTAAGAAGCCGGTTAGCTCAGGATGTCACTCATCTCCCATCAACTTTTTTTCAAATATGTTCCAATAAACACTATTGCTAGTTAGTTCTTTTGTTGAACTAATACAGTGAGCTGATTACCCACCTCTATTGATTGTTACTCAAATTTAAAATCAGTCTCGTTTCTTTTATAAAATTCCACTGTTTATGACATTTATTCCAATGGTATTGCACATTTTACAATGATATTAAAGTAAGAAACAGACCTAACCTCAACTGAACAGGTTTCCTTTGTTATACTTTGAGACAGAAATGGTAAAAGGTTGTGCTGTGTCATTTAAATGTGTCACTACCATCTAGACGTGTCTAGGCATATTTGGGCATATATCTAGAGATTTTACTATTATTTTCTTTTCTGGTGTGTCTGCTTTTGCCAAGATATCATTTTTCCAACTTGGGTGTCATCCCCAAAATAGTGCTTACCACACCCCTCGCAATCCCCTAGTGACGCCACTGCTCCCAGATACGTACCTCTCCCGAACAATGTCGATTAATATATTGGAGTAGACGGGCTAGGAAATAAAAAAAAAAAAAAAATAAGCCCATGCGGGCCTCTAACTCAGTCAAGTCCGAAATAAGTAGCTTTGTTGACTTGCTCTAGATTTAGTCGATCTAGAAATCTATATAGAATATATCTAGAATCTAGATCAAGAGTAGATCAAGATTTCTAGACTAGTTTTCTAGATATAGTCTAGATTTAGACCAGATCTAGAATCTAGAATATATCTAGATTTCTTGACTAATGTCACTAGTTCTAGATATAGTCTAGCCTAGATCTAGAATTAGAATCTAGGCTAGACTTCTTCATTTGTGTAGATAACTTATTGGTTCACTTATTTTGGACCTCACACAGGAGAACTGAGAGAGAATTCGACCACCCTTCTATCTTTTTTTTCCCCAGCCATGACAATATGGCCTGCCGACAAGAATTAGGGAAAGATAAAGCGTGTGTGAAACGTTAAGATGGCATGAGACTGAGACATCTACCTTACTAGACCACCTTCAGTGAAGTCCAGTAGGGCGTCGGCGCCGTAAGCGCCATTATCCCGTTGATGGTTAGAAAGGCTTTTATCCAACCACCAGGCCTGGACATGGGGCTCTTTACCCCTGTCCTGTCTGAGGGCACCCAACGGTAGGCGGCCATATCGGTTGACTGGGCAAAACCGGGTCGTGCCGTGTACACAGCGCACTGTCCCCGGTCCTGTATCCACTCGCTATAAGTGGCCGAGAACTGTGCTGTCTGCTGGGAGCTTGTCTCATATTCCTATACTGTAACCGCCACTATTCCGTGCAGGGACCGCCACGGCCCCCATGTGGAACGGCGTGGCGGGCTTTTTGGACTGGGTTCCGGGCGTTCTTTCCATCCCAACCCCGAGTGAGAGAAAAAAAACAAAAGCTCACCCAGGGAAGCCCGGCCGGGCCTGGTTTGCTACTCGTACTTAGCCTATCTAGTCTCCACCCACTAGACGTTTCCACCGGAGGGCCACGCTGAGGCGACGGGTAGCTGGAATTCCTCCGGTACTAGACCACCAGATTTCATTTCAACAATAAAAATTACCAGTTCAACACCCCCCCCCCCCCCCCCCCCCCCCCCGGATTTTTATTTCTTCGCCTATTAGGCTGTCAGATGATACTTTGTCTCACAAACATGAGATCGTGTGTGTGTTTGTAAGTGTAGGTGTAAATATGTGTGTGTGTTCGTAAGTGTAGGTGTAATTGTGTGCGCGTGTGTGGTGGTGGGAATTGTGAATGTTTTTTACGTTGGTTCTGGTTGCGTTACAATAGCCGTGCTGGATGATTCCGTTGATTGGTCATCTGGCTTAAACACTGAAAGGAATTGCATGAGTGAGAAGGGGACTCCCAAATGAATGTCCTAATTTTTTTTTCCCATTAAATATTACGCCACTGCTATAAAATCTTGCTATTCGAGAGGAGTCAAAAATACCAAACAGCATTGATCTTAATGATGTTACATTGATCTAAGGCGTGAGGCGCTATGAATGGAGATTTGTCACTTGTGCATTATCTTGTAACAAGCAACGATATTATTCATTAAATAAGACTTGATGATTATTTTATAAAATAATTTTGCTTATATACTGGAATTTAGGCTTATATACTTAATAAGTACATTATCTCATGTCATGATTTCGAATGTCAAAATGCAGGGGCCCCTAAAATGCCGAGCTACGCCACTGACAGCACTGAAAGATTAGTACTTTCTTAGATACAAACTTTCCCTAATTAGAATGCATATGCCGAAAAAAACATTGCTTCATAGCTAGGAAGCTCTATGGCCAACTGATAACGAGAGTGTCATGTGACCAGTACAACGATTGTGTCTCGTCTCCTAACGTAAAGACATCCTAAATCCTGCACTAAAACATGCACGCTTATCTCGGGGCTAAAACGTCAGGCCATCTTTCTGTTCATTTTAACCTCGGTCACCGCATCACATAAATCGCAATTGGAACCAGTGGCGTATCATCCATTTCGCGAATTGGGTTCAATGAACCTGGGCACAAGCTCATTAGGGGTCCTCAGCCTGTGACGTAACAATCAAGGCAATTAGAAGTTTTTATGACTCTTGACTCTTGACTAATTAGGGGCCCCATAAGCCCTTGAGGATAATACCTTGTACTTGTATAAAGTCGATTTAAAAAATTGCATTGGTATGTCTTTTGATAATATACAAACTTCTTGATTTTTTGTCTAACACTAAATTCGTCTTATGGGGGGGGGGGGGGCACCAACACATTATATGCTTGAACCCAGGCCCACGGGTACCTAGTTATGTCACTGAGAGACAGAATAACTGGAACAAAGAAAAAAAAGATAGTAAGAGAGAGAGAGAGAGAGAGAGAGGAGTAAAGACGAAGAGACAAACACGGACACACAAGATAGAGACAAAGAGATTGAAACATTGAAATATGGAGAATGAAAGAGATACAGAAAGACGTGACAGAAAGAAAGAAAGACGTGACAGAAAGAGAGACAGAAAGACGTGACAGAAAGAGAGACAGAAAGACGTGACAGAAATAGAGACGGAAAGACTGATACAAAGAAGTTAGATAATGAGTTTTCCCATTGTTAATGAATGTTGGTAGTTAAATACTTTGTGTATCAAAACGTGTGTTTATATGAAACGATCCAACTGAAGTGGATACCAACTATGACGTAAACAGAAAGAATACATGAACGTGTGTGTGTGGGGGGGGGTTATTTGTATCGGAACGTATCGTTTCGTGTCATAGTATTACGAGTGTATCACTATACGACGCTTCAATTCTGTGTCGTTTATGCCTATTGAAAAATAAAAAAATAAAATAAAATAATAATTTTTTTTTAAATGTGAGAACCATTGTAGAATGTAATAAAAAGAAAAAGGAGGAAAAAAAGGGGGGGGGGGGGAGGCCGAAAACAAAACTATTCTTTCTAACTTTGGCCGTTGTTTAACTAAAGGGGCAGCAACTGTAATGTTTGTTGACATAGGCAGGCGGCTAAACAAAGAGGGAACCAATAGGTGCAACGGGCGGGAAACAGAGAAGGAAAAAAAAGGATCTCGTGCAAGGGGGGGGGGCTGGTGGCAAGACTTCGTCTCTTGACATCTCGCACGTCTGTGTTACTTTTCCACGCTTGGATGCTCACATCCGGTTCAACGTCTACAAGACCCGCGGATGAACAGAGCTGGCAAAATAAATAGATTTAGTCAAATGTTTCCTAAAATACGAAATACCACGTGATTGTTGCGTCCATTTTCTTTAGTCCATTTGTTCCACACAGTTCACAGTTAGTCAGTATCCTGTCTATAGCTAGTCCACATTTAGCCCAAAGCCACTCTAGATATAGTATACATTAATTCCACTAGTCTATAACTAGTACATAGCTAGTTTACAGCTGGTCAGTGACAAAAATCTATAGCTAATTCAAATCTAGTTTATAGCTGGTCCATATCCTCACTATGGCTAATTCAAATCTAGTTAATAGCTGGTCCATATCCTCTCTATAGCTAATTCAAATCTAGTTTATAGCTGGTCCATGTCCTCTCTATAGCTAATTCAAATCTAGTTTATAGCTGGTCCATGTCCTCTCTATAGCTAATTCAAATCTAGTTTATAGCTGGTCCATGTCCTCTCTATAGCTAATTCAAATCTAGTTAATAGCTGGTCCATGTCCTCTCTATAGCTAATTCAAATCTAGTTAATAACTGGTCCATATCCTCTCTATAGCTAATTCAAATCTAGTTTACAGCTGGTCCATATCCTCTATATAGCTAATTCAAATTTAGTTTATAGCTGGTCCATATTCTCTCTATAGCTACCTCCTCAGCTAGTCCCAGTTTACTTCTACACTCTCAGTGAATGCTCTACACTTTTTGTTAGTCACATCCACATTTAGACAGGACGTAAGTGAGAAACCAGCAGTAGAGAGAGACAAGGGAAGACTTTAAAAGAAACAAAGGAAGACTTTAAAAGAAACAAAGGAAGACTTTAAAAGAAACAAAGGAAGACTTTAAAAAAAAACAAAGCTAACTTAAGGGAAAGAACCGTTAATTACTGCCTTGCATATGAGAATTATAGGGCTTAGCTCCCTTTGTGCTAGTTAAAACTAAATAATTAATTAGTACTATGTTATTAGCTTATTGGTAAATTTTTCATTGATTCGTGTATTATCATCTGCTATGAATAATTTTGCAAAATTTCAACTTGATCCGAGAATGGGAAATGGGAGAAAAAAGCGTGTCAAAACGTAAATCCATACATACATCCACATCTCTCATTAAGTATTATGACTATCCCTTATTTCCATATCAAACAAAATAATTAATCAATAACAATTAAGTAACCAATAGGTCATTCCCTGTCGAGTTTAATGTACAATTGTGCAAAGTTTGAACTTGAATGGGACATAAGTGAAAAAACATGTTCAAACTTTTACCAGATGGAGTTAATACAAGCTTTGTAAAAAAAAAATTTAAAAAAATCGCTTGCTATAAAATCGTAATCCTGCAAGGGACATCATTCTACTAATTGTTATCGTTATTTGAAATAATTTTAGCAACTTTTTAAATTCATTAAGTTTTTAATGACCTTATTTTGAAATTCATTGTCTAGAGCAGTAGTTCCCAAACTTTTTTGGCTCGTAGACCCCTTGTCATGTTTTCCAGGAATCGGTAGACCCCCTAGTTAGCTAATACTGCTGAATTTTTTTTTTCTGATATATGAACTTCCAATGTTGTTGTTTTTTTCAATGATGTCTAATGACATAAGAATTAGGTGGCCACATGCATGGGCGTAGCTGGAGGTGAGGTTGGGTTGCCAAAATCCCCCACCGAAAAAAATCCTGGCTACGCCTATAACCACATGTACGTTAACCTAATAGAATTTATGAAACAAATCTGTTAAAAAAAGCAATGTATGTTCACTAATCCAATAGATTTCGGTTTAAAATAAGATCTTTGACATCCGAGAGCTTCGATACAGTATCAAAAAGAAAAAAAAATTACAATATAGCTTTTCGACAACTATCACTCTTCAGTGTGAAGGAAGAACTGCTGAAAGTTCTGGTCATTTTGTCAACACATTTGAGCAAGTTATTTGATGTGTTGCTTCGTTTAACTGCGTTAATAACAAATTGAAATATTCAAGCATCTACCATTTTTTCACTATCCACAATAAGACCCAACTATGAAAGGAGCTCCTTTCGTTGCTACTGGCATTATTGTTAAAGGGAGTGCTTTTTCTTTATAGTAGTCTTTCAAAAACATTCAATAATTGATTATCAGTTTTTACAAAAAGAAGCTTTTCATGGATTTCTTTATCTATAATAAAACAAACATTCGCCAATAAAATTATTTTATTACCAGACAATATTGACTCGTTTCACTTGTATTAGGAACTCAATTCATCAATAGACCTTTGCATTGTTTTGTAGCTTAGAGGAATTCTGTAATACTATCAGATGTAGGTTTGTGGACATAATAGTTTTAAAAACTTCTTCATCGGATGCCAAAATCATTTTTTCGCCTATTGTGTGATTTTTTCCAAATTTCGCAATAAGTAAAAGATACTTTAAGATACTTGCAGACCATCATCTTCTCTTTTTGATGCCAAAGCAAAGATTTTGTCCACTATAGATCTTTTCTCAATTTTTATTATTGATTGTTTAAAAGCGTTTCAAATCTACATCCTTTTTATTAAGATGGCATCGTCTAAAAAAATCATCCAACTTAGGTGGTTTCAAAGTGTCAGTAAATTACACAAAGGCAATATAAGTTTGACATGGAAAGAAGCTAAATTTTCAAACATAAATACCACTGTGAAATTTCATAATTAAATTGACCATATAAATTCCCTATAGCCATTAAGCTATTTAAATAAGGCTCTAAGAAAATTTTTCAAATAATGTATATTTGTATAAGATAATAATTAATTCCATTATTTTAAGATTTTAATTAAAATCACGACCTACTTAAATCGAGAACCACTCTCGTAGACCCCCATTTACATCTCATAGACCCCCAATTCCTTTTTTCACTTTCGTAGACCCATTGGAAGTCGTCGTAGACCCCTGGGGGTCTATATAGACCACTTTTCGAATCACTGGTCTAGAGCCTGGCAGAATTTTTTTTTTAAGTAAACAAAATGTATCAAGAGTTGAGACAAAAAAAAGTTATAAATTCGTTTTTTTTTGGGGGGGTGGGGGGGGGGGGAGGGGTGAGTTGGGGGGAGGTGAAAGACATTTGACCGGAAGAGTGTATTCTACTTTTATACTTTGGTACACTGATCAGAAGCCGTTAGTCTCCGCACTAAGTGATATCTAAGCTTATTTACCATGTTCTGAGTTTAAACTTCAAAGATGAATGAAGGCTGAGACTTACAATATCAATAAATAAATGGGACAGTGATATGGCAGTTTGGTCTCAGTATTTGAACAGATGTTCTGGAATGTAAGCTTCTGTTTATTCAAATTTCTTCAGATGCTTTGTAGATAGGCTCACTTTCTCTTTCTATCACTTTCACTAACATGGACTGTACTTAAAAATATTGAAAATTTGTGCTGGGTTAATGTGAAAACATAATTCATTATGACGTTTGGTTTTCTATAGAAATGTGAGAAAATGCTCCAAGTGAATATGTGCCAAAAGTGAAAATATTTGAAGAGCGGAGGTTTACTTTGAAGCACAACTTCTATAGCCCATGCCTGAATAGCGCCAATTGATAAATTGTGCCAGGAGAGATTAAGCACGAGGGAAGAATAATCTGCGAATACAAAAATAGTGAGAAAAGATTGTACATATAAATATCAAAATAGTGAAGAGTAAAAAACAAGGTTACAAAGACAGTTTTTGTGGAAACACAAACTCAAAATCGGCTCCCGAAGTGGTCCACCCAGGCAGGCTTCAATATTTTCAGAAAGAACATCCAAATGAAATTATATCAAAGACAAATGAGAGATAAGAATGGAGAAAGAAGGTTGACAGATCTTGTGTAGTGCCCCAATGGTACAGCAGATCAAAGGATAGGTACAAGTAAATGCAAAGTTAGATGTGAACCTGACCTAACTAGTTCCCCTTTCAGACCTTGTGGTCTATAGGGCAGATGATGTAAAGTTCATCTGTTTTTGTGGCCTACGGTTAACGAGGGTGTCATGTAGCCAGCACAACGACCAACCGCCTTTACTTTTCCCCAACTAATATTAGGTACCCTTTGGAGCTTGGTGGACTCAGAGGTGCCTAAGGATTCCGAAGTTGAAAATCCCAGTCTTCACCAGGATTCGAACCCGGGCCCCCGGTTCGGAAGCCAAGCGCTTTACCGCTCAGCTACCGCGCCTCTCCTGGCCTAACTGAAGTCTTATAATTGATGTAATTGTTTTGAAAAGGCTCAATCTCTTTTTTTTCCAATATGTTTTTATTTGTAAGTTCTCATAATTCACAAGTATTAAATCATAAACAATTGATTAACCTAAAAATACAACAATAGTAACAGAAACATTACTTAATATCAAAGACATACTACCTAACCATTGAATCCACTAAAGACAAAACAATGATACAAGTATCCTCTACTCCAGAACAAGCAACACAATATCAAATATCCCTGATTTCTTATTCGAATGCTCAAAAAATATTAATGAAACCGGCATTGTACAAAATATCAACGAAAATGAAATTTACAAGATTACTATTCGTTTTAATTTAGGTGTAACTTATAATGCATACTAATTAGCTTTTTCTCTTTAAAAAACTGCTTGCATAACTGATTTTAAAAATTAGATTTTTCGCTTTCAGAAAAAAAAAAGTAGCCGTTGCATCAGAACTTTGAATGGTCTAAAATATTGTGATGTTGGATTCTCAATATCTTTTCTAGTTTACGAGATCTAAACGGGACGGACGGACAGACGGACAGACATTTCGCACAAAACTAATAGCGTCTTTTCCCCTTTCTGGGGCAGCTAAAAAAAGTGATAGTTGCCCAGTAGTGCTGTATGACTGCATGCTTTTAAAGTCCACTTTTGAGACTGGAAATCTTTTAATACTTTGTAGAACCTGCCATTACCTGAGCTTCTGAAGGAAGGCAGTCTGAAATTATAATCCATTTTAAGACTGAAGGGGAAGAATGAAATAATTGAAACAAATAATTACATTACAGGCAGTGCAGGCATACCTGTCTTTATAAGTTTGGGTGTTTGAATACCATTATTGAACACACAGGAATTCCTGTCACTAATGTCCTGTGAACTTTACCTGGAGGATAACATTTAAATTAAGTACATTAGGCCTTCATCGTGCTGGGTCAAAAAAAAAATGAGGCTGTTGGTCAACACTTAGGGCTGAATCTTGGAACTGCTTTGTGGCATTTGAATTGCAGAGTTGGCCATTGGGATTTGTTCATAGCTTATCAATGTTAGGGTCTTCAAGAGAAGATCACAAAAGAGTAGAATGTCTCTCTCTTTGTTGGTCTTTCTTTTCTCTTTGTTGGTCTTTCTTTTCTCTTTGTTGGTCTTTCTTTTCTCTTTGTTGGTCTTTCTTTTCTCTTTGTTGGTCTTTCTTTTCTCTTTTTCGGTCTCACTTGCTTTCTATTTGTCTCTTTTTGTCATCAAATCTTTTTTTCTCTAATTTCCTGCGTCTTGCAGTCTGTCTTTGAAGGCCTCTTGTTTATTTTCTCTTAGTCCCCCCCCCCCCCCTTTTGCTACTTAAACACACACACACACATCCACATTAAGGCACTGAGAATCGAATAGTCTGTAGATATGTCAATAAATCTTTTGTTTGCGGTTGTGTCATTATTGTGGAACAGAGTTTTGTCGGAGTAGAAAGAGAAACAGAAAGTACAGCCGGGAGATGAGGGAGTAATCTTGATACATTATTTATTTTGTGCTCATTTTGAGTCTACAGTTTGAGAGCTCTTGTAGAGTGTCAGTCGACATTCCATTCATTACTTAATGACACTATACTGTTTGTTCAGACCCCAGCCCACGTGTCACACTAAAAGGCCAGGCTGCAAGGACCATTGAAAACTCTTGGCGTTAGGACAAAGAATTTTTTGGGAGACCGCTTTATTTACTTAAGGCTTAGTCTCGGTCCAGTCTATAGGTGACCATACTAATTGTTAGAGAGAGAGAGAGAGAGAGAGAGAGAACTAGAATCTATAGGTTACTTTTTACATACATTGGTACATCATCATCTATCTGTATCCAGATTTGTGTAAATAAAGAGAAGTTTTTGGCTGCCTCTCTAGGACTGAGATCAATCAATGATATGTCTCCTAAACATATTCAACTTTGACTTCACTTTGTGTTACATTTCTGACACGTGCTAATAGGATGTTAAGTAGATTTCGAAAGAAGAATGACATTTGGTCCACATGTATGCCATTTTCCTTAGAGATAACAGATAAGGTTGACAAAATGTAAATATTATTTTCCTCCGATTCTGTTTGCCAACATGAAACTTGATTTGTAAGGGTTGATTTTTTTGTCATTGCTTTTTGTAATTCTAATATCCATGTCTTCGTTATTATATTCGACGATGAATCACAAACTGAGTTCCGAAAACCTTTGGTGACTCATTCTGTACTATATGTTGAAATCCAGACCAATATACTACCATACTTGGAGCACCATCTGTACAGACACCACTAATATTTTCCAAAGATATTTTATACTTTCCTAAAATGAACCTACTCGATTTAGTCGATTTACGTGTATTGCAACAGAGAGCCTCATCTTTCAATCGCCAACATGTACATGTCTTACAACTCCTGTAAAGCCTCCTACCAGAGCATTACGGGAGACCCATGCTTTCCTGCCCCTGCTACCAGTACAAGTTTATCCAAGGATCATGTTGTCCCATGCGCTATGCATTTCTAAACAAAATTTACGTATTAAAATTCATATTCATGGATGCGTTGTTCAAAGTTCATAACGACAAAGTTCGGATGCTTGCTATTAAATGACGTTACAGTTATTTCGGCTTCAGAGATTCGACTTGAAGAACTTAGATACGAATAACATACTTGGGTCTTTTAACTCCTGTTTAAACTAATAGGGGAGGAAACAGTAGTGCAGGTCAAACAACAGTGTCTGAGAGATGTGGGAACATTGATCTTCATTATTATTGTAATAAACCATAGACTATTGTGACTCTTGACCTTAAGACGACAGTTCAAAGCGGGCGCAACGATACGTTATGCATTAAGTAGCACTTAAACTGTTATAAATATTTCGGCTGCGACAAATAAAATGTTTGAAATCAACTCTGATTCCGTTCTCTGCAACATCTAACAATAAAAACAGTAAATTCCAATGGAAAAAAAATGTATGTGTTAAGTTTTACATGTTAGAATGGGAAAAAAAAATCCTTTTTTTTTCTATGGCCTTTAGCGATCCCTGAAAGAAAAACTGTCAATCTATCCCCAGGTTGAGAACCCCTAACTTAGAGAAAGACTAAACTACTAACTACTAACTAACTATGCACTGACTGATTTCTAACACAACTATAAACTAACTATATCAACACATCCTTCTGGACTGACTGTCCACCCTCAGTATCCGGTTAGTTGAAGGTTTGAGGAATTCCCTCATAGACTCATGATTGTTGTTAAGTTTAGCTCACTAAATGGGAGTATAGGGCATTCTACTGTATGCTACCCGCTTTGAGGAGGTGACACGTAGGAGTGATTATTACTAACCCTCAGAACCAGAAATATAGCTACGTTTTCATATTTATTCTATTCTATATTCTATTCTATATATATGTATATTTTGAGTTCACGCTGTTTATAATAATAAATGCATAATTTGTTTCTTCAACAGAACTGATTCCGATGGTCCAGTAGGACGTGGTTTTAAATTTATTATTACAGCATATAGTGAAGGTAAGTTATTCTGTGTGTGTGTATGTGTGTGTGTGTTTGCTGCTCTGTTGTTGGTTTTTTTTTTTGCTAGCTTTTGTCAAAGAAAGTAAAAATGGCCTTTTTTAAAAAAAAAATGATATCGTTTTAAGCTCTATGGGTCATGTGAATTTGATAGTTTTGTTAACTCTTTGACAATTTAATTATTGAATACAAAAATAATCAAGAAATATTGTCCATTATTTACCCAAAGAGTTTTGTATCCTGTCATTTGTACGCAGAGTGGCTAAGTGGTTAGCGTGTTAGTGCTAGAGGGTAAACGAATAACTAAATAAACTCTCAAAATAAACTCTCTAAATAAACTCTCTAAATAAACTCTTTCGCTAGACTACCGAATGACTTGTGTGTGCTATGAAATGTCTGGTAATTGAATTTCAAACACCGTCCTCTAGGCTGATGACGTCATTTGTAGCTGGAACACAACTTTTGATGAGGTCATTAGAATTTATCACAAACCTTCGATGCCGTAATTTTTAGTTTTAACTCGACTATATATAACGACATTAGTAGCCACTACAGAACTTTTGTTACTATCAAAGCTGAAGCACTACTTTTTTTTCCTAGCTATAATACAATTCTTTGACGTCATTTCTAGCTATAGCTTAACTTTTGATAAGGTCTTTCGCTGGACAAGGGTCACTTCTGATGTGGTCTATCGCTGGACAAGGGTCACTCCTGATGAGGTCTTTCGCTGAACAAGGGACACCTGAATACGTAAATGCTGGTTAATTAATGTCATTACTATGTAAACGCCCCCTAAAAACTACGAAAGTAGTTTTAGAACAAGTAGATTCTAGAACTAATTAAATGTATAATTTCGATTAAAGTCATACATACCATTTAAAAGGAAAAAAAAATATTTTAAAATAAATATCTTTGAGCTAGTCTGGTAAAAGAGAATCCAATGGAAACATATATGTAAAAGATTATCCGATATATTCTATGATATACTAAATGAGCCGCTTCACATGAATGCCTTTGTAGGAACCTACGCAACAATAATGTCCATTAAGTGAACTCGGTGGTACCGCCACAGACTTAAGTGAGGTCTTGACGTACGTCGGACGGTAGGTCATTGGCTGCTCCTTCATCATCGATAGCTCTTTGCTGGTCAAGTCTCAGAACGTAAATTGGGGTCAGTGGGAGAGCTCTTCACCGGCTTTGTACTCATAATGACTAGAATCGACCATTGTGGTCATCGAGTGACCCACAGAAGGTATAACGTACATGACCTTAATAGTGCTGAAGGAGTTCAATCTGAATGGAACCTAAACTACCGAGTTACAATGTATCATTTTCAGTAGTACGATGTTTATAAAGTGATTTAGAAAATAAAAATTCAAAATCAGTTTATGTTTCGTTACAAGCTTCTAGATTTTGAGGAAACACCGACCTGAACAGTCCTTGATATGGCCACAACAGTGGCGTAGCAACCAGTTCGCAAAGGGGGCTCGTTGTGCCCGGGCCCACAACCGATGGATCCTAAACGGGCTCTAATAAGGGAACAATGTGTTGACAATAAGAATTTAATGTTTCAAATTAAGTCATTTGTATTTTTGGTCTAAAATACTATTTCTGGTTAGCTAAATAAATTAAAGTATGAAATATTTTAAGAAAGATAACTCTTAATACAACATTTCATTAAATTTTAACGTTTTAAGCTTTTTAATAATAATAATAATAATTTGAAATAATGTGAAAGTGATCTTTTGGATAATTTTGTTTTCTTTTATTAATAGTACTGTACATATAAACTAGTTAAATTACATGACTTAATAGCATAAATAAACAGTATGTGCAGTGTTTATTGTTCCTACATTATTTAATCAATCTAAATATCCTGTACGTTTTTGTCATAGTCATATATTGTGACTATAGATATTGTATGGGTCAATTTGGGTTTTCACACTTAACTTACCGAAAGAGGCCCAACCTCGTATTCCCGAACCCTAAACCCCACTAGGCCACATGACACCATCGTTAAAATGGAAACCCTGGTCCTACGGGCAGCATTGTTTGAAACCAAAAGCTTACTCCCTTGTACCGCAGTCAAAATTTACCTTGCGTTTGTAATATACGAACAGTTAATTTAGATGCTACCAGTCGACGCTTTTTTGTAGAGCCGCATTGGGACACTGCAACCTATGCGATCGCAGTGGGCCCCGCACTTTTATAGGTCCCTCACTTTCATGAGACTCGCGCTAATTCAAGGTGTATAAATTATTAAATGAAACCATTTTATAACTTAAAACAGATTTCCCGTGCCCTCCTGTCAATTTACCAGGAGCTCCTGGAAATCTCCAGAAATTGCAAAAGATACGAAAAAGTCCTTAAAATATACGGAATATATAGACAAGAATTGTCATTTTTGGGTGTGTCATTCAATATGGAAAACGCCAATCTTACGCGAGATAAATAAAAATGGCATTATGCATTAGCTGTAATTATGTAATCTGGTGAAAGAAGCCTCTCGCGCCTCAAACTAATGAAGAATTACTTGAGGTCGAGAATTCTCAAAGATATAACATTTGGTAATTCTTACTATTGAGCGTGATCTATGTAGGAAACAGAATTATTATGATATACTGTATGACTTTGCTACACGCAAGACTCGTAAAGTAATTCTGTACGTAGTAAAGAATGAATAAAATGCATAGACGAATTTATTTTCTAATACAAACTCTTAAATGTCACTTATTATCTGCTTCCCTATCCAAACTTGGCCCCGCGAAATCCGTTTCGCATAGGGCCCCACAATGATTAAGTCCGGCCCTGCTATTTAGTGACGAGTGAATATACATAGTAGATTACGTGTTCTCTTTCCATGACTTCTTGGTCACAATGGTTAAGTCCAGCGCTGCTATTTAGTGTTTGTAAAATGTTTGCTTGTAAAATGTTTTGCATGTTTCGGATGTTCCTTCAGAGTTGAAGATAGTTTACTTCCTAGTCCAAACCTCCCGCAGGACGAATGGGGATGGGAGCGGGCAGGGTCTGACAGTCCAGCGCGCAAACCGCACGACCAGGCAGCCATCCGTAACGACGTGTGAATACCACTTCTTCTCCACCCCCTCTTGTTTTTTGTTGGGTTACTATCCGCAGAAATAAGACAGTGATCTTTCCTTTACTTCTTCTTCTCGTCCAAACTCTTGAGCGAAGAAGAGAATTATATATATATATATATATATATATATATATATATATATATATATATATATAGTTCCACTTCCTAGCGGCACAGATAACATATTAAAGTTTGCAATCTCTAAACAAAGACTTGAGTCCAAATATTTAAAGTAGAACATAATCGTTTTTAAATCATGACACCATAATTGATATATGGCGACACAATAGAAGTTTTACAATGCTGCAGGTTTATTTTCCTCTTTCAAAATGAAGACTTAGTTGAAAAACCTTTAGTGTTGAAATTAAAACACAGGAATGTACGGGCACAACAACAAAATGTGGAGGGGAGTTACACTTACTTTGACTCATGATTTACTCTTTTTTCCGATTAGTATTAATAGTTTCTTTAATATTTTTTAAAAATCATTTTCCATTCCATGTTTTTGAAACGCGACACTTGATGTAAAACTTTAGTTCGTTGATAAGGCAATGAACATAAACAATAACGTTACAAAGGTTTTAGGGGAAACCAAGACCATATCCGTAATTTTCCTGAAGCGCCACAATGAGATGGAATGACTCTCTTCTAGTCTCTTTTTCTTCTGATTAAAATCACGTTTGTTATCGGAATGCTCAACAGACAGACCTTGCTCACACCTTTTCCCGAGGCGCCAACACTGAGCACCAAGACATGGCAATTGTCAAAGTGATGGGTCAGGGTCATTGTACCACTGCATTAGTATCTTTTGGCGGCCTGTGGTCACTCCCTGGCCTAATTGGTCTTGGCCGCTAGGGAATGTTTTGTACTTGAGAGACAGCCGGAAATTTTAGTCCAGCTCTCCAAAGGTCCAGCTGCTTCCTGATTGGGCTCTCTCCCCATCCTTTACCCTACCCCCACCCCCCACCCCAACCACGCCACCACTGAAAGGCATGTCTTCCATCCTGGCTCATTACAGTCAGAGACAGCTATTGGTCATTTTAAAATAAAACTACAGAATCAGTTTAGTTTCTATTTCTTTCATATAAAAAAATAGTCAAATATTATTCTCAACTAAGCTTAATGAACTCAACAAGCAATAGAAAAAAAGAAAAATTAAAAAAAGCAAAAAAAAAGCAAAAAAAAAACAACAAAAGCTTATCTAAGGGAAATAGCCTACCCTTTACTGAAATTTACAGGGTTTAGCTCCCTTTCTGCTTTTTAAAACAAAATTAATAAATTAGCACTAAATGATTAATTAATTGGTTAATTTTTTGGATAGATTCGTATATTGTAATCGACCGAGAATAATTATGCATAATTTCAACTTGATCCGAGATTGGATAGTAGAAGGATTCGAACGCCGGACCCCAGTTCAGAATCCAAGCGCTTTACCGCTCAGCTACCTCGGAGTATTGAAATCTTAACAAACTCAACGTGCATCGGATCAGTGTGTGGGTCGAAACCAAACAGTCGAGTTTTTAACTGTGTGGATAGCGTAACGTGGAAATAGGTTTTATTTTTTTAAAATTTGAACATTATAGGAATATATCTCATTTCTTACATAGTTGAACATCGTTCAATTACCCAAGCTTACGACAACTCCAGGGAAAGAACGAATATAATATATAGCTTTAGTATTAACTGACCAGGGCCCCACTGGTCACTTGTTTTATTTCCTTTTATTGACAATCATCGGTCAATAACGCTTTTCACTCGGACTGGTCACTCTTGGTCAGTCTTGCTGGGGAAAAATGCCGACTTGACACGCATTCACTTTCATTAACTGGGCTTCTGACTCCGAAACCCTTCCTCCCCCGTCTCCCTCTCTCACTCTTCATGGCACGGTTCTTATATGATTTCTTTTTTTTTATCCTTGTATGTTATTAGGGTCAGCGGTCAGTGGGAATTCGTCAAGTGACCAGTGGTACCACTCAATTTCTCCTGAAACACCCTCGCTAGGAAATGATATAATTACCTCAAGAGGTTAGCGGAAATAAAAATTACTTAAACTTATAGTTACGTTAAGAAAATTTAGAACCAAAGAGCATGTCAGTTTGTTAATATACAATTGAAACACACACCCACACATATTAAACTCTTGAATGAATTATATCTACATGTGGATATTGTATAGACAGTATAGACCGTTCAAGATCCATATTTTTTTTGTTCTCTAGCCAAATTTAAATTCATTTCTTTGGTTTTTTACTTTGAAAAATGATAACGGTCAAACTAGAGTTTTCTCACTGTGGCCAAAGGGCTAGTAGTTCTTTTCCCAATGATTTACAATTTACATTAAGTGCAAAATTTATAGAAAAATCGATAGAGCCATTTTCGAGATCCGTGTCCATGTTTTTGAGCCCGCCCACCCAGTTTCCACAAAGGTACAATATAAATAGAGGTATTGTAATAACAATCCTAAAATCTATATTGGAATAGTCAGATAAAAGAGCCAGTAAGATTTTTCTTGTTAGACTTTGTCGTTAATGTAGCAGGGGACATAAACCTCATTTGTAGATTAGGTGAATGGTTTGTAAAGGTATCATTTAGTTAGCGTAATGACCATCCTCACTTTTATCAACAGATAGTCCACATCGGAAATAAGTTAACGTCTTAGAGTTCAGAAATGTAATATTTATTTCACCTTTTCGATTAAAAAAAGTAATTATCACTATTTAATTATGTAATTAGTTATATTTTTTAAAAATTGGTACACGTTCTGTTAGGAACAATGAATAATTGTGCTAAGTTTCAATTTGATCCGAGAATAGGAATTGGGCGACAGAAAAACAGACAGACACAGTGAGTTGATATAAGATTTACAAAAACATGAACTATATTTTTGGAATGGTGGAAACAGGAATTACATTTTTGTCCCTCTTTTCACCCCACCAACCCAATAGGAAAAACAATACGTTCGCGGCTCCTCAGCACAGCATATCGTGAATAGCTGCATAGTGTTGTCCAGTGACAAGCGTTTTCCTGCACAAATTCATTCTCTTGGCATCTATAGTGCACCATGTACCTTGCAAGAAACGTGTAGGTTAAATACATTTAGAGGGAATGAGAAGATCCAATACTGAGGTGTGTGAGACATTGAAGGCAGTAGATTGCTCAGTGTGATTGATCGTCTATAATTCATTCGTTTATTGTATTCAGTTTAAAGATACTAAAATCAAGGAAGATTGCATTTCACAATATGTTTCACCCAGGTGTTACTAGAGAGGCATCCCCAAACTTGCAACTGTTTAAGATAGTGTGAACATCGCAACTCACAAACAAACCACGTGACAACAGCACTACCCTCTTTGAGATAATCTAATCACGTGTGCAACTCTCGCGCCATTTTGTCTTTACTTCAGTTGACACGTGACTGGAGACATTCATCATTATTAGATGTCATCGCCAGTGACCCCGCCCGCCCTCATGAGATCTCTGCATTGGCGCATATTGCCCCACTCACGCCGAATAAAGTCAACTTCCACTCCCCGCTCTGCTAGCCCCTGGGGTCAGAATTTCCCTTCCGTTTATTTTTATTTTTCTGTCGCACCATTGCTTCCTGGTCGTTCTATCATAGAGAGGGAGAAAGAAACCATGCCATGATTTCCCACGGGCGTCACCTGGGTATCGGGCGTTTAGTCATGTTTAAAGGGAAGGCGACGGGAGCGGAAAGGGAAGAAATGAACAAATGAATGCTATACTATGATGTGTAATAGAAAGGTTCCGATTGTAGGTATATATATATATATATATTATGTATACATTAATAACTTATACTAGCCGAATATTACCCGCAGCCTTCGAGCCTTAGTTTGGGTATTACTAATCTACTGGATTGAATTTAGATCTATGTCAAACATGGAGAATGTTCCCTTCACTTTTTTATTTTTATTTTACCACGAAAATAAAAGTAAAGCATGAAAATGTGTTTACCCCATTCAATCGACATATTCATATCCAACATAGATTACTGTGAAAACGTGTTTACCTGATTTGTTAAAAGTTTCTTTTTTTTAATAGAGATACGATTAGGTACTTTTTGTCTGTTTTTAGGGCTCTGCGGGTTTGAGAGTGACATTAAACATTCACTACGGGTCTCCACCATGATCTAAGGAACTTTTATTCCAAACCTTATCAAGATTGGTCAAACTGCACCACACGAAACTTACCAACTCAAAGAACTTGACAACTCAGGGCTTCTTGTAACGTAACACTTCAATGCCCAATAATTCACACCAGCCAACACTGTACGATTGGCTATACGTAGCACTGACTGTACACATGTTCTACCGTCCACAACACTAAGCAAAGAATCCTTTAAAAAAAAATGAAGCTACTTGATATTAAAATCATGTGTGTGTGTGTGCATGTGTCTGTGTGTGCGTGTGTGGGAGGAGAGTATATTTATGTGTTTATATTATGAAGCATGAAGGAAACGTGCGAAGTACATCTAATTTTGTTTCAAGATAGATACGTGCCTAAACCGGAGTTTTACCGTAACTTCACACCTATCTACGCTAGCAGAAAGCTCCACAGGAAATGCTAATAGAAAACATGAATAAAAGGTAATTTATCAAGTAATACTTTTTTAAAACAAAAAAATACCTTCTTTATACAACTCATAGAGCGATTATCGTCGTCGTCAATCAGAAGAGAAAGAGTTAATGATATTTTTAATGATTAGTTTCATCCAGTCAATTTGAACTTTGAAATATCTGTCCCCACTTGCCACTATTGTATCTCTATCAGAATTTTCGCTGCATTCCTCTCTTATGTATTTCGTATCATTTTCATTTATTTTTGTTTGTTTGTTTGTTTGTTTTATTTTAGATGATAAAAAAAGTGACAACTGTGGTTCTAGTTTTGAGTGTGACAACAAAATGTGTATCCCAATGTCCCTCACTTGTGATGGTACAGATAACTGCGGGGATTACAGTGACGAGGCCGGCTCAGGGAGGGCGAAATGTAAAGAAGGTAGGTGTCAGGTGAAAGGGCAACAGACGACGCTTATTACTAATGATAACAGAAATTGTCAATGACATCCCAGAAAGCAATACATTCCTCCAGCAAAATGAAAATAGCTATTGTGTGATAATTACAGACTAAAAGTAAAATTTTCCTTCCACTCCTGGACTGTTTACATATTTTTTTTAGATCAAAATTTAGTTCGGAAATTATAAAAGGGGCAAAACAAAAATATTTTGCTCAGTCTACATGCGCGCTCTACTTCAACAATCTCACTATGGATTTATTTGTCAATTTAATTATATTGTATCTTCTTATATCGGAAGAAATCTTTGTGTCGGATTATTTTGCCAATCAATGTTTGTCCTTTTACATAGTTTTTCATTCTAAATTGGAGCTGTCATTACTGTGCTACTTTCTGTATGTCCTATACTTTTTCTTTCAATTGAACACATCACACATTCTGATAATTCTACAACAATATGGTTTTACTAATTTGAATATTTTCTATTTGTTTAAATACATACTATTAATTATATCATATTCTAAATTGAGCAATATATTATTTTAATTCATGTAAACAATTTGTAAAATACACACACAAACGTATATTAAATGCACCATAAATCGCAAGGTCCAACTCAGTCTGACTGTCGGTCTGGTACAAATCTTGTACACGCTATTTCTCCCACTTCCCATTTTCGGATGTAATTTGTACAAGTTATCATTGTCGAAAATAATACATGAATCAATTAAAAAAAATCAACCAATTAATCAATTTGTGGTTATTATTTATTTGTGGTTAATATAGAAAAGGATATAAATCTTGCAATATTGATCTTTGTGCAATAATTGCGATATTCTCTATAAGCTTTTATTTACACATTTGTTATATTTTGCTCGTTAATCGTTATATCTGAAGTCGTAAATAAACAATATCCCATGAGGCCAGCGAAGGAGAATGCGCTATGAGGCACTGAAAAAAAAACAACATTTCTTAAAGAATACATAATTCTAGTCTATTGGTTTTTACGACGGACCTTTACAATGAGGCAACGACACATCATTGCCGATGTCCCCTACTATCAGATTGTAACACACAGGTTTTTATGAGGAACTAAACGAGAGTTATGTGCCCTTGCCCAATCCATTTCCACTTGGTTTGAACGAAGGAAGACATTTTGTTTTCCCCTCGAGGGTGATTAAGTTGAACATGGCGATTTTCCAACCGAAATCTGGTCAGTGACCTTGTTTCATATTAGCTGACCTTGTGAAAAAGATTTCAGTGTTGATCTAAGTCTACCAGTGTGTTTTTTTTTTTTCACAAAGCTTATATAAACTCACTCTTTCTCTATGGTAAAAAGTGTGTACACGTTATTTCTCCAAAACCTATTCTCAGATTAAGCTGACATTTTGCACATTTTTTTTATTGACATAGACAAGATATGAATCAATACAAAGGTAGCCCATTAGACAAGTAATTATTGGTAATTCATTATTTTGTTTAATTGCAACAAGGGAAGGGTATGTCAATTTGCAAAGCGGCGAACAGCAATTTACTAAGTGTACTCAAGATTCACATTCTACTGTACTATCTACTGTACAAATAAAACGTAAAGTACCCCGCCCGTTTGTGTAGGGAAAAGGATGTAAAGGCCATGTCGTCTGTTGTTTTGGCTAACGGTGAACGAGAGAGTCACGTGGCTAGCACAACGACCAACCTAATTATATAGTTTAATAGTGTATGTGTCTTTGTCAGTTAGTATTTCTTTCGTTGTGTGTGTGTGTTCGTGAGCACTGACCCACATGAGACGAACATGCTTTCCTACTACATGTTTAGTCAAGTGATACTAATCTAACTCGAAGTCTCGGAGACAGATTTTCGGATAGATCCAGGTCTTCGGTTCGCTGATCTTATGTCATGGTTCAGTTGATCTGTCATGGACTGTTATTCTTGGGATTGGCCGGGATAGAATTTTGAATTTTCCCGAAACGTCTCATATGAATACATCACAAAATTGTCAGACATCGATTCTAGTGCTACTAACAGACTTCATCAAACAAAGTGTAGTTCATCATGATAGCAAGTTGATCAACATTATAGAATTCTCATTTTTACATAGCTTATATCTAATCATTCTGTCTGTCTGTCTGGATGGAATCTTTTACGAGGTATTTCTCCTACTTCCAATTCTCGAATCAAGTTGAAACTTTACACAATTATACATCGTCGATCACAATACATGAATCAATTAAACAATCAACCAATTAGTCAATCAAGTAGTGGTAATTGATTATTTTTTTTATATTGAAAATGTTGTTAGCTATAAAAACTTCTATTTTTATAAGTACTTGAACAACTCAATGGCAAACATGTCAGCCTTACATAGTGGAGGCGTGAGTTCGAATTCAGACTCGAACTTGAAAATAAAATTTGCTTTTGAAAAGGCAGCATGGAAATCTTCTCCTAGATAACACCCCCCCACCCCCACTCCATCCAAACTATCCATAAAAGTGATTGGACAATAACGCACTGAGCAAGCTATAAACATGAGAGTTGGAGTATAAAAAAAAATAAATAAAAGTATTTTCAATCGCACAAATTAATGTTTGTTTTCTTCTTCTTCTTCGTTCTCATTTGACATGTCGGAGGATTCAGATCAGTAATCCTATATCTGAGATGAAATGCGCAGTGGTTTCTAGATCAGGCAGTTCAAATCAGTAATCCTATATCTGAGATTAACTGCGCAGTGGTTTCTAGATCAGGCAGTTCAAATCAGTAATCCTATATCTGAGATGAACTGCGCAGTGGTTTCTAGATCAGGCAGTTCAAATCAGTAATCCTATATCTGAGATGAACTGCGCAGTGGTTTCTAGATCAGGCAGTTCAAATCAGTAATCCTATATCTGAGATGAACTGCGCAGTGGTTTCTAGATCAGGCAGTTCCGATCAGTAATCCTATATCTGAGATGAACTGCGCAGTGGTTTCTAGATCAGGCAGTTCCGATCAGTAATCCTATATCTGAGATTAACTGCGCAATGGTTTCCAGATCAGTAATCCTAGATCTGAGATGAACTGCGCAGTGGTTTCCAGATCAAGCAGTTCTCCGTATAGTTTTTGTTCTAGTGAAAGGTTTTTGGGCCAGAGTCTTATTCGGGCTTCTTGATATAGTATGCATTTTTGAATGACAAGGTCAGTATTCTCTGGTGATGCTCCAAAAGGGCAGGTTTCGATCGTTCCGACTATAAATTTCCGGAACATATGTTGTCTCATTCTGTTGTGTCCGGTTCTGAGTCGAAAAATTGTGCGTTGATCATGTCGAGATAGGCGTCCTTGTAATTGGGATGTGAGCTGGTCAAATCTCATTTATTCTACATTCTATTATTTTCACCATTTCTTCTGGCTAAAGAGGGATTTTCATTTGTTTCTTCATTCTTCCATCTTTGGCCAGTATGTCTGCTCTTTCATTGCCTTCTAATTCAATGTGTGCCGGAATCCATTAGTTTTTGTTAATCTAGACCTATTTAAAAATTAATTACAGGATTCAAAATAATCGAAGCTTTTTCAATCTATTTAGTCTTCTTTTTAAATGTATTTTTTATATTATACTTCTTTGGTTGGTCAGCTTATAAAGTTTGGAATTAGTTACAACACTAAAATCTGTTGCTTCTTTTTCAGCTGTTCAGTTGACATAGTCTGATGCTCAGTTGACATAGTCTGATGCTCAGTTGACATAGTCTGATGCTCAGTTGACATAGTCTGATGCTCAGTTGACATAGTCTGATGCTCAGTTGACATAGTCTGATGCTCAGTTGACATAGTCTGATGCTCAGTTGACATAGTCTGATGCTCAGTTGACATAGTCTGATGCTCAGTTGACATAGTCTGATGCTCAGTTGACATAGTCTGATGCTCAGTTGACATAGTCTGATGCTCAGTTGACATAGTCTGATGCTCAGTTGACATAGTCTGATGCTCAGTTGACATAGTCTGATGCTCAGTTGACATAGTCTGATGCTCAGTTGACATAGTCTGATGCTCAGTTGACATAGTCTGATGCTCAGTTGACATAGTCTGATGCTCAGTTGACATAGTCTGATGCTCAGTTGACATAGTCTGATGCTCAGTTGACATAGTCTGATGCTCAGTTGACATAGTCTGATGCTCAGTTGACATAGTCTGATGCTCAGTTGACATAGTCTGATGCTCAGTTGACATAGTCTGATGCTCAGTTGACATAGTCTGATGCTCAGTTGACATAGTCTGATGCTCAGTTGACATAGTCTGATGCTCAGTTGACATAGTCTGATGCTCAGTTGACATAGTCTGATGCTCAGTTGACATAGTCTGATGCTCAGTTGACATAGTCTGATGCTCAGTTGACATAGTCTGATGCTCAGTTGACATAGTCTGATGCTCAGTTGACATAGTCTGATGCTCAGTTGACATAGTCTGATGCTCAGTTGACATAGTCTGATGCTCAGTTGACATAGTCTGATGCTCAGTTGACATAGTCTGATGCTCAGTTGACATAGTCTGATGCTCAGTTGACATAGTCTGATGCTCAGTTGACATAGTCTGATGCTCAGTTGACATAGTCTGATGCTCAGTTGACATAGTCTGATGCTCAGTTGACATAGTCTGATGCTCAGTTGACATAGTCTGATGCTCAGTTGACATAGTCTGATGCTCAGTTGACATAGTCTGATGCTCAGTTGACATAGTCTGATGCTCAGTTGACATAGTCTGATGCTCAGTTGACATAGTCTGATGCTCAGTTGACATAGTCTGATGCTCAGTTGACATAGTCTGATGCTCAGTTGACATAGTCTGATGCTCAGTTGACATAGTCTGATGCTCAGTTGACATAGTCTGATGCTCAGTTGACATAGTCTGATGCTCAGTTGACATAGTCTGATGCTCAGTTGACATAGTCTGATGCTCAGTTGACATAGTCTGATGCTCAGTTGACATAGTCTGATGCTCAGTTGACATAGTCTGATGCTCAGTTGACATAGTCTGATGCTCAGTTGACATAGTCTGATGCTCAGTTGACATAGTCTGATGCTCAGTTGACATAGTCTGATGCTCAGTTGACATAGTCTGATGCTCAGTTGACATAGTCTGATGCTCAGTTGACATAGTCTGATGCTCAGTTGACATAGTCTGATGCTCAGTTGACATAGTCTGATGCTCAGTTGACATAGTCTGATGCTCAGTTGACATAGTCTGATGCTCAGTTGACATAGTCTGATGCTCAGTTGACATAGTCTGATGCTCAGTTGACATAGTCTGATGCTCAGTTGACATAGTCTGATGCTCAGTTGACATAGTCTGATGCTCAGTTGACATAGTCTGATGCTCAGTTGACATAGTCTGATGCTCAGTTGACATAGTCTGATGCTCAGTTGACATAGTCTGATGCTCAGTTGACATAGTCTGATGCTCAGTTGACATAGTCTGATGCTCAGTTGACATAGTCTGATGCTCAGTTGACATAGTCTGATGCTCAGTTGACATAGTCTGATGCTCAGTTGACATAGTCTGATGCTCAGTTGACATAGTCTGATGCTCAGTTGACATAGTCTGATGCTCAGTTGACATAGTCTGATGCTCAGTTGACATAGTCTGATGCTCAGTTGACATAGTCTGATGCTCAGTTGACATAGTCTGATGCTCAGTTGACATAGTCTGATGCTCAGTTGACATAGTCTGATGCTCAGTTGACATAGTCTGATGCTCAGTTGACATAGTCTGATGCTCAGTTGACATAGTCTGATGCTCAGTTGACATAGTCTGATGCTCAGTTGACATAGTCTGATGCTCAGTTGACATAGTCTGATGCTCAGTTGACATAGTCTGATGCTCAGTTGACATAGTCTGATGCTCAGTTGACATAGTCTGATGCTCAGTTGACATAGTCTGATGCTCAGTTGACATAGTCTGATGCTCAGTTGACATAGTCTGATGCTCAGTTGACATAGTCTGATGCTCAGTTGACATAGTCTGATGCTCAGTTGACATAGTCTGATGCTCAGTTGACATAGTCTGATGCTCAGTTGACATAGTCTGATGCTCAGTTGACATAGTCTGATGCTCAGTTGACATAGTCTGATGCTCAGTTGACATAGTCTGATGCTCAGTTGACATAGTCTGATGCTCAGTTGACATAGTCTGATGCTCAGTTGACATAGTCTGATGCTCAGTTGACATAGTCTGATGCTCAGTTGACATAGTCTGATGCTCAGTTGACATAGTCTGATGCTCAGTTGACATAGTCTGATGCTCAGTTGACATAGTCTGATGCTCAGTTGACATAGTCTGATGCTCAGTTGACATAGTCTGATGCTCAGTTGACATAGTCTGATGCTCAGTTGACATAGTCTGATGCTCAGTTGACATAGTCTGATGCTCAGTTGACATAGTCTGATGCTCAGTTGACATAGTCTGATGCTCAGTTGACATAGTCTGATGCTCAGTTGACATAGTCTGATGCTCAGTTGACATAGTCTGATGCTCAGTTGACATAGTCTGATGCTCAGTTGACATAGTCTGATGCTCAGTTGACATAGTCTGATGCTCAGTTGACATAGTCTGATGCTCAGTTGACATAGTCTGATGCTCAGTTGACATAGTCTGATGCTCAGTTGACATAGTCTGATGCTCAGTTGACATAGTCTGATGCTCAGTTGACATAGTCTGATGCTCAGTTGACATAGTCTGATGCTCAGTTGACATAGTCTGATGCTCAGTTGACATAGTCTGATGCTCAGTTGACATAGTCTGATGCTCAGTTGACATAGTCTGATGCTCAGTTGACATAGTCTGATGCTCAGTTGACATAGTCTGATGCTCAGTTGACATAGTCTGATGCTCAGTTGACATAGTCTGATGCTCAGTTGACATAGTCTGATGCTCAGTTGACATAGTCTGATGCTCAGTTGACATAGTCTGATGCTCAGTTGACATAGTCTGATGCTCAGTTGACATAGTCTGATGCTCAGTTGACATAGTCTGATGCTCAGTTGACATAGTCTGATGCTCAGTTGACATAGTCTGATGCTCAGTTGACATAGTCTGATGCTCAGTTGACATAGTCTGATGCTCAGTTGACATAGTCTGATGCTCAGTTGACATAGTCTGATGCTCAGTTGACATAGTCTGATGCTCAGTTGACATAGTCTGATGCTCAGTTGACATAGTCTGATGCTCAGTTGACATAGTCTGATGCTCAGTTGACATAGTCTGATGCTCAGTTGACATAGTCTGATGCTCAGTTGACATAGTCTGATGCTCAGTTGACATAGTCTGATGCTCAGTTGACATAGTCTGATGCTCAGTTGACATAGTCTGATGCTCAGTTGACATAGTCTGATGCTCAGTTGACATAGTCTGATGCTCAGTTGACATAGTCTGATGCTCAGTTGACATAGTCTGATGCTCAGTTGACATAGTCTGATGCTCAGTTGACATAGTCTGATGCTCAGTTGACATAGTCTGATGCTCAGTTGACATAGTCTGATGCTCAGTTGACATAGTCTGATGCTCAGTTGACATAGTCTGATGCTCAGTTGACATAGTCTGATGCTCAGTTGACATAGTCTGATGCTCAGTTGACATAGTCTGATGCTCAGTTGACATAGTCTGATGCTCAGTTGACATAGTCTGATGCTCAGTTGACATAGTCTGATGCTCAGTTGACATAGTCTGATGCTCAGTTGACATAGTCTGATGCTCAGTTGACATAGTCTGATGCTCAGTTGACATAGTCTGATGCTCAGTTGACATAGTCTGATGCTCAGTTGACATAGTCTGATGCTCAGTTGACATAGTCTGATGCTCAGTTGACATAGTCTGATGCTCAGTTGACATAGTCTGATGCTCAGTTGACATAGTCTGATGCTCAGTTGACATAGTCTGATGCTCAGTTGACATAGTCTGATGCTCAGTTGACATAGTCTGATGCTCAGTTGACATAGTCTGATGCTCAGTTGACATAGTCTGATGCTCAGTTGACATAGTCTGATGCTCAGTTGACATAGTCTGATGCTCAGTTGACATAGTCTGATGCTCAGTTGACATAGTCTGATGCTCAGTTGACATAGTCTGATGCTCAGTTGACATAGTCTGATGCTCAGTTGACATAGTCTGATGCTCAGTTGACATAGTCTGATGCTCAGTTGACATAGTCTGATGCTCAGTTGACATAGTCTGATGCTCAGTTGACATAGTCTGATGCTCAGTTGACATAGTCTGATGCTCAGTTGACATAGTCTGATGCTCAGTTGACATAGTCTGATGCTCAGTTGACATAGTCTGATGCTCAGTTGACATAGTCTGATGCTCAGTTGACATAGTCTGATGCTCAGTTGACATAGTCTGATGCTCAGTTGACATAGTCTGATGCTCAGTTGACATAGTCTGATGCTCAGTTGACATAGTCTGATGCTCAGTTGACATAGTCTGATGCTCAGTTGACATAGTCTGATGCTCAGTTGACATAGTCTGATGCTCAGTTGACATAGTCTGATGCTCAGTTGACATAGTCTGATGCTCAGTTGACATAGTCTGATGCTCAGTTGACATAGTCTGATGCTCAGTTGACATAGTCTGATGCTCAGTTGACATAGTCTGATGCTCAGTTGACATAGTCTGATGCTCAGTTGACATAGTCTGATGCTCAGTTGACATAGTCTGATGCTCAGTTGACATAGTCTGATGCTCAGTTGACATAGTCTGATGCTCAGTTGACATAGTCTGATGCTCAGTTGACATAGTCTGATGCTCAGTTGACATAGTCTGATGCTCAGTTGACATAGTCTGATGCTCAGTTGACATAGTCTGATGCTCAGTTGACATAGTCTGATGCTCAGTTGACATAGTCTGATGCTCAGTTGACATAGTCTGATGCTCAGTTGACATAGTCTGATGCTCAGTTGACATAGTCTGATGCTCAGTTGACATAGTCTGATGCTCAGTTGACATAGTCTGATGCTCAGTTGACATAGTCTGATGCTCAGTTGACATAGTCTGATGCTCAGTTGACATAGTCTGATGCTCAGTTGACATAGTCTGATGCTCAGTTGACATAGTCTGATGCTCAGTTGACATAGTCTGATGCTCAGTTGACATAGTCTGATGCTCAGTTGACATAGTCTGATGCTCAGTTGACATAGTCTGATGCTCAGTTGACATAGTCTGATGCTCAGTTGACATAGTCTGATGCTCAGTTGACATAGTCTGATGCTCAGTTGACATAGTCTGATGCTCAGTTGACATAGTCTGATGCTCAGTTGACATAGTCTGATGCTCAGTTGACATAGTCTGATGCTCAGTTGACATAGTCTGATGCTCAGTTGACATAGTCTGATGCTCAGTTGACATAGTCTGATGCTCAGTTGACATAGTCTGATGCTCAGTTGACATAGTCTGATGCTCAGTTGACATAGTCTGATGCTCAGTTGACATAGTCTGATGCTCAGTTGACATAGTCTGATGCTCAGTTGACATAGTCTGATGCTCAGTTGACATAGTCTGATGCTCAGTTGACATAGTCTGATGCTCAGTTGACATAGTCTGATGCTCAGTTGACATAGTCTGATGCTCAGTTGACATAGTCTGATGCTCAGTTGACATAGTCTGATGCTCAGTTGACATAGTCTGATGCTCAGTTGACATAGTCTGATGCTCAGTTGACATAGTCTGATGCTCAGTTGACATAGTCTGATGCTCAGTTGACATAGTCTGATGCTCAGTTGACATAGTCTGATGCTCAGTTGACATAGTCTGATGCTCAGTTGACATAGTCTGATGCTCAGTTGACATAGTCTGATGCTCAGTTGACATAGTCTGATGCTCAGTTGACATAGTCTGATGCTCAGTTGACATAGTCTGATGCTCAGTTGACATAGTCTGATGCTCAGTTGACATAGTCTGATGCTCAGTTGACATAGTCTGATGCTCAGTTGACATAGTCTGATGCTCAGTTGACATAGTCTGATGCTCAGTTGACATAGTCTGATGCTCAGTTGACATAGTCTGATGCTCAGTTGACATAGTCTGATGCTCAGTTGACATAGTCTGATGCTCAGTTGACATAGTCTGATGCTCAGTTGACATAGTCTGATGCTCAGTTGACATAGTCTGATGCTCAGTTGACATAGTCTGATGCTCAGTTGACATAGTCTGATGCTCAGTTGACATAGTCTGATGCTCAGTTGACATAGTCTGATGCTCAGTTGACATAGTCTGATGCTCAGTTGACATAGTCTGATGCTCAGTTGACATAGTCTGATGCTCAGTTGACATAGTCTGATGCTCAGTTGACATAGTCTGATGCTCAGTTGACATAGTCTGATGCTCAGTTGACATAGTCTGATGCTCAGTTGACATAGTCTGATGCTCAGTTGACATAGTTTGATGTTCAGTTGACATAGTTTGATTTTTAGTTGACATAATTTGATGTTCAGTTGACGTAGTTTGATGTTCAGCTGACGTAGATTGATTTTGATTTGATTTTGATTTTAGGCACATCGGCACAATTTAGGCCATGTCGTGCCTGCAGTCCCTTAAGGACCACTCTCTCTCTAAACAACAAGGGCCAAATTCTATACAGTCATATCATTAAAATTAAGGTCTATTCACAGTTAAAATAGAAACGATTGTAAAAATTTAATTATTTGGTAAAAATCTAATGTAAATAGTACATGTTCACAAATTCATAAATCAGATCTTCGTAGATAGCCCCATTTCCCGGATAAAGCCCAGTACCTTCCCAGGGTCGACATTATCAAATAGTGTTTTTAAAATAGGGGCTTTAAAATATTTCTCCCTGATATTCTGGTATCTGGGGCAATCAACGAGGATATGTTCCACGGTGAAGCAAGAGTCACAGTACTCACAAAGTGGGGGCTCGTCTCTCTTCAGCACAAAAGAGTGCGTGATGTAGGTGTGGCCAATCCTAAGTCTGGACATGGTCGTGCTACCACGCCTTGTCAGACCCTTAGATGTGGGCCGCCACCTGACATCCACCACAATCTGCATGAGTTTATTGTGAGTCTCAGCCTCCCATCGGTTCTGCCACTCTCGATAGGTGGCAGAGGCAATACTTTGTCTCAGGTCCGAGCAGGGAACCTGGGTTCCTGACACCGCATGATTTAGGGCTCTCTTTGCTTCTCTGCGGATTCGTTTCCCTCAATGCCAACATGGGAGGGGACCCAGATGAAGGTAACATCACTACGGTCGGCTGTTATTTGGTTCAACAGCTTCAGGCTCTTATGTACCAATGGGATGTCAGTCTTTATCCGTCCCAAAGCTTGCAATGCAGATTTGGAGTCGGAGCAGATTATAAATTTCCTCCTTTCTGATGCTTTAACGGCCATAAGTGCAAGCGATATTGCATGCAATTCGGCCGTAAAGATGGAGCAGCCATCGGGGAGTCTACGGAAGATTGTTTTGTTCCGAAAGGAGCAGGCACACGTGACCTTTCCATCCATTTTGGATCCGTCTGTGTAGATGGTGCCACAATCTCCGTAGCTCTCCTGCAGTTCCCTAAAGTGGACTTGTAGTATGCTTGGGTCTGTATTTTCTTTTTTGAAATTAAGGAGGGATAAATTTAATTTGGGTTTATTCATTAACCAAGGAGGATTTTGAGGGGTTTCTATTTTAGAGATTTGGTAAATTGGTGGGGTTAAATTTTGGATGGGTTCTCTCATTCGAAGGCCCAACGGCTGTATGACGTTAGGCCTTCGATTGTATAATTCTACCTCTGTGGGGTTAAATATGGAGTCGAAAGCAGGGTTCGTTGGGTTGGATTTTAGCTTGACTATATACTGCTTTGCAAGATTTTTCATTCTTATATCCATGGGGAGTTCTCCAGCCTCCACATGGAGACTTGGGATAGGTGATGTACGAAACGCACCGAGACAGAGACGCAGGGCAGCATTTTGTATTGGTTCCAGTATTTTTAGATAAGACTTCCTTGTTGTTCCATATATTATGGATCCGTAGACTAGCTTGGATCGAATTAGACTCCGATATAGCAGCAGCAAGGTATCTCTGTCAGCTCCCCAGTCCGTATGGCTGAGTACTTTAAGTATGTTTAATGACTTTTGGTATTTCTTCTTAAGTTCCTTAATGTGGGGGAGAAAAATTAAATTTGGAATCTAGGGTGAGGCCTAAAAATTTTGTAGTTTTCACGACAGGGATCTTCTTTTTGTGTATAAATAGTTCAGGGTTTGGGTGGAGTCCCCTTAAATTACAAAAATGCTTACTAACTGTTTTGGAGTCCGAAAATTTAAAACCATTATCGTTTGCCCAATTTTGAATTTTGTTTAAACATAACTGTAATTTTCTTTCTAAGGTGTTCATGTTTTTCCCATAAGTAAAAATGACAAAGTCATCAACATACAAAGAGCACTCTATGCCAGGGGACAGAGCATTTATGATGCTATTTATTTTAATGTTGAACAGGGTGACTGACAGAATGCTGCCCTGGGGTACACCCATTTCCTGGTCATGAATGTCAGAAGCGGAGTTGCCCATTCGAACCTGAAATTTTTTGGTCTTTCAGGAATTCCCCAACAAAACGGGGAAGGAGTCCCTTAAGCCCCATAAGCTCCAGGTCACGTAGAATGTCATGTTTCCGAGTTGTGTCATAGGCCTTTTCTATATCGAAGAATACAGCTACTAGATGTTCTCTTCTGAGTAATGCATTTCTAATATAAGCTTCCAGCCTTACCAGGTGGTCAGTTGTTGTCCGCCCCTGCCGGAATCCGCACTGGTAGTTGGAAATCCCTTTATTCCTCTCCAGGTACCAGACCAGCCTACCGTTAATCATTCTTTCCATGGTTTTGCAGATGCAGCTTGTTAGTGCTAGTGGTCGATAGTTAGCTGGGTGAAAGCCATCTCTTCCCGGTTTAGGTATCGGTATAACTGTGGCTTTCCTCCAGCTGTTTGGGAAAGCGCCTGTTTGCCACACAGCAGGACTGTCAATGAAGGTTCGGGAAGGTGCTTGAGGAACTGGTAATGGATTTCATCTTTTCCAGGCGCTGTGTCATGTGACTTGTCTAGCGATTCCCTCAGTTCCTCAAGCGAGAACGGTTTGTTGTAGTCTTCATTGTTCTCTGACCTGAAATCAATGGGGTGTCTTTCCTCCCTGGTTTTGACT
Organism: Biomphalaria pfeifferi; assembly: GCA_030265305.1. Lineage (NCBI taxonomy): Eukaryota > Metazoa > Mollusca > Gastropoda > Planorbidae > Biomphalaria > Biomphalaria pfeifferi. Next base: position 505,961 of record JASAOG010000142.1, on the reverse strand, counting down.
TTTTGGAACTCTGGCGTGTAGTGTGCAGTGGATGACTTTTCTGCTATTGTGGATGCAAGGCAGTCAGCTATTTCTATGGGGGACGTGACAGTTCGTCTTTGGTTTTTCAAATGCCCTATTGCATTTGATTCTTTCCCTTTGATTCGCCTTACTGCCTTCCAAACCGTTCTAGCAGAAGTTTTGGCATCCAGACTGCCGACAAAACTTCTCCAGGAATTCCTTTTGGCTGACCGTATGGTTTGTCTAGCCTTTGCTCTAGCTATCCTGAATAGCTTTAGGTTTTCCTGGGAAGGGTTCTTTATAAATGCAGCCAGTCGTTTTTTTCCTATCGCCAATAGCACTTTTGTAAGCTGCATCAAACCATGGTTTGCTAGGCCGTTTTGGATTTGCGGAGGTTAGGGGGACAACTTTCCTGGCTATACTATATAGCTTGCTAGCAAAGGTATTAGCTGGGTTCTGTTCATCGAGGATATTTTCTGTGATATCCTCGGAGCATCTTTTTTGGAATTGTTCCCAATCGGCCTTATTCAGTTTCCACCGCTGAGGTCGTTCCAATGAGGGGAGATTGTTAGTAATGATGATTGGGAAGTGATCACTTCCCCGTAGATCATTGCTAACTGACCATTTAAAGTCGTCCAGAAGTCCAGGGACGCATACGGTGAGGTCAATGCATGTTAGAGATCCTGTTCCTGTGTGCAAGTAGGTCGGTGATGCATCATTAAGTATGCATAAATCATGTTGGAGAAAGATATCCTCCAGCATACGACCTCTTGTGTCGATATTGTTGGATCCCCACATGGTGTTATGGGCATTGAAATCCCCAAGGATTATATAAGGCCGGGGGAGTTGTTTCAATAGGTCCTCCTCTGTTTGGTTTAATGGAGCGCCTGGTGGTAGATACAGGCTGCAGCAAGTGATAACCTTGTGAAGGGTTATCCTAGCTGCTACGGCCTGTAGTGTGGTCTGTAGTTCTACCCTCTCATGGGGGATGCTATCCTTCACAAGGATACAGACTTCACCTGATGCTTTCTTTGCATCCTCAACATTCTTGCTGTAAGCACTGTAGCTTCGGAAGCTGATGCTATCTTTCAGAAATGTTTCCTGTAAGCAGACAGCTACAGGAGTCTTGGAGTCCATCAGTAGCTGTATTTCCTCATTATTGGCCTTGAGGCGTCTACAATTCCACTGTACAATTCTAGAATCCATGGCTTATTCTAGATGACCTACTTGGAGCTATTTGGCCTTGGGAGGCCCCCGCAGGGGTTTCCTTTTACTCCAGTGACCTTGGTATTTTTATTCTTGGGTTTGGATGGAGAGGAGGACAACCCCCTTTTTGGGGAAGTCTTTCTCTCTGGAGAGGGGAGATCCCTCTGGTTAGAGCGAAGGTTAATTCCTCCTCTCTCACCTCGGGCATCCTCTCCGCTTTGATTTCTCCCCTTAGGGAGTTGGTCAACCTCTAATTCGGTAGAGGTTGGGGTGTCTGGCTGGGTTCTCGGAGGAGAACCTGTGTCAGACATGATGTCTCCGGGTTCTCCCGGAGTATTGGTTTTGACATGCTGCTCAATCTTCATGCTCTCATCAGCGAGCACAGAGAACCTGTTCTTTAGCATGACAACAGGGCTTTCTTGTTTCTTCAGAGGTGTGTTCTTTGGCGGTGTTTTCTTCTGAGTTGGAAGAGGGGGAGCGGGTGGTGGGGTCAATGTGTGCGTCTGTGTGGCTATGGATCTTCCTATCTTAGCAACAGCCTGGGCGTAGGTCTTTGTCAAGCCGAATTGGCCCTTGGGTAGGGCCAATACAGCCGATTTCGCCTGGCTGAAGGTACATCCATTTCTTGCCTTGTACTCCTGCACGGCAACCTCCTGTTTCCACACAGGGCAGTCCTTGGAGTAGGCTAAGTGGCCAGCTTGACAGTTTGGGCATTTGAACTGGGCTGTGCAGCCCTTGTCCTCATGACCCTCTCCAGCACATCTGGCACACACTGTGTTCCTCTTGCAGACTGCCGCGCCATATCCATAACCCTGGCACTTGAAGCCCCTCATGGGGTTAGGTATGTAGGGCCTCACTGGAACTCGTAGGTAGCCTGCCTTCACATACTCTGGCGGTGTTCTAGTTCCGAATGTGAGGATAATAGTGGCGGTTTTGACCTCCTCACCATCCCTGCGCCTGGTAATGCGCCGGGCATGGGTGACTCCTACAATGCCCTCCACTATTTCCTTCTCGGAATATTCCAGTAGGTTGTGGTGGTTTATCCTCAGATAGCCACCACTCAAACACCAGGATCTCTTTATCCCCCCTTACCCGTCGCAGTCCACGGCAAACGGACTGGTCTAGGACGTAGTGAGATTTTAAAGATAAGGAGACGTGTGATGATCAATGAAGGCAAACTGAGGAAAAGAGGAAGCAGACACAATGATACAAAAGAAGTAGGGCACTTTTGAGCTCCACAAGTGCTAAGGAAAGAGGAGCGCAGTTTAACGTCATGTCTCGGGACGATCAGCTGACGTAGGTTGATGTTCAGTTGACATAATTTGATGTTCAGTTGACATAGTTTGATGTTCAGTTGACATAATTTGATGTTCAGTTGACATAATTTGATGTTCAGTTGACATAATTTGATGTTCAGTTGACATAGTTTGATGTTCAATTATCAGTCAATGCTGGTAGGAATCTTATCATATGAAATTGTAGAATACTTTTAGAGTAATTTTTTAGATTACTTTGATTACGTAATTTAGATTTTATCTCATGGGTTAACTCTAGCAAACTCTCAGGAAAGGTACACGCAAACTTAGTATAACAAACTTAAAATATTTTTTTTTCTTTCTAAAACAAAACAAAAACAAAACCAGTCATAGTATTGGCGTGTATAACGTCTAGTGACGTCAAAGTCAGTCAGTCATTAGTCTAGGTCAAGTACTTGATCTGACTTGACTCAGGCACAGAGCCCAGTCCATGCTTTGTACAAGTTCATGAAAAATTAAAACGACACGCCCTTCGTGTTCATCTCGTGTGTTATTGATTTCTTTTTTTTTTTCCCATGACATTTTCTCGTGCCCGGCATTAAAAAAAGTTGAAACAGATTGAAGATAAAACAAAAATAAATGACACAAATATATTTTGTTTCGTTGTTAGTCTTGACACATTTTCCACCCAAACTTACTGTGTTTAAGTGATGATGTCAACCTCTGATGAAATCTTAACTTAAGAAAAATATTGAAAATTATCTTTAAAATTGTGATCTGCGTTGTACACAGCTAAAGCTGTGTTGTTGACTGTGGTTGACTAGTAGCACCAAACTGCTGGTAGACAGCTACACCGCTGTAGGCGTATTATATTTTAATTTGTAAAACTAGAGCAAATCTTGAATACTTTCTTTTGTGAACAAAACTAAATAGAACTTTTATTACAATATAAAGAGAGTTAACTTGAGATAAAATGAAATCAATGTAATAGACTTTATTAATAACATAAAATGGTATTTTAAACAAAATGTATCTCACTACAATAACACTTCTTGTCATTCTCACGTTCTGGAGTCGTCTGTTCTAAGACCAATGACGACAATGCCACCTATCTTGCATGATTCACAACCAAACGCTAACCTCTTCCCACCGTCACATTAGAAACACACAAGCACACACACACACACCATAACATAAGGTCATTCATTAGAATTTTTTCTTGTATTTTAACGTATTTATTAATTTATTAATAGTTAAAAGCTAGGCAATCAATCACTGTGTACCGAAACCTAATCACTGAGTACCCGCACCTATTTTTTTTTTTTTTACAAGAAAAGCACTGCATATATGTAAACATAAAACTAGTTCAGAGTTGTAACATTTTTTTGTTAAAAGGTTTGAGACAGAATGTATTCATGTAGTGAGCTTATATTTTGTTTTAATTTTCATTTATTTCACTATACATCTAATTTTTAGATTAATTTATGTATATATATAATGTATGTATAACATGGGCGTAGCCGGGGGGGGGGATCGGAATTTAGTGACTGATTTTTGCTTTGATTTTGTTTATTTTAGGTGAGATTTGAGGACTATCACTTGCCCTTGCACAGCAAAGGAAATTTTGAGTTTAAAACCCCCTACCAGGGGTTTTTGAGTTTAAAACCCCTACTAGGGGGGTTTTGAGTTTAAAACCCCCTACCAGGGGGGTTCGAGTTAAAAAAAACATACCAGGGGGGCTCGAGTTTTAAACCCCCTACCAGGGGGGTTTGAGTTTAAAACCCCCCAACCAGGGGTTTTCGCAGTTAAATTCCACTCTTCTATAACACTCAACAAAAAATGCAAACTACAAACCCCCAATTTTCACGAGCACAGTTAAGGAAGATTTTGATTTTTAAACCCCCTCCAAAATTTACGATAAACCCCCTCCTCAATATAAAAAAAAATTACACACTCAAAATTCTAAGAGCGTAACCAAAGGGGTTTTAAGTTAACCCCCACCCCTTCTGCAGGATTTGAAGCTAAAAAATACGTCTTCAATACCCGGTATAAAAAAACGCAAATTACGCACTCAAAATGTTATGAGCGTAGCTAAATGGATTTTGACTCAGTTTTGAGTTTAAATCCCCCTTCAGCGGGGTTTGAAGGTAAAAAATACCTCTTTAATGTTAAAAACAAAGCAAATTATACACTCAACATATTATGAGTGTATTGAAAGGGTTTTGAGTTTAAACTCCCCTCTTCAATATAAAAAAAAGAAAATTACAGACTCAGAAATCTATGAGCGTAGCCAAAGGGGTTTTGAGTTTAAACCCCCCGCAAGCGGGGTTTGAAGTTAAAAAATACATCTTTAATGTAAGAAAAAAAGCAAATTACGCACTCAAAATGCTATGAGCGTTGCCAAAAGGAGTTTTGAGTTTAAACCTCCCTTTAGAGTGGTTTGATGCTAAAAAATACCTCTTCAATATAAAAAAGCAAATTACACACTAAAATTATTTGAGCGTAGCCAAGACTATTGGGGGTTTAGAGTTTTAATCCCTATCCTACAGATGGCTTTTCTAAAAGTTTAAAACCCCTCCAGATGGTTTTGAGTTTAAAATCCCCCTACAGAGCGTTTTAAGGTTGAAAGCCTCTCTCGTCAATATTATTTCTAAAGCAAACTACAGTCACCAAATCCTATGACCGTAGCTAAATGTGGTTTTGAATTTAAAAAAAACAACACATAACTCCAGAGATTTTTTAGTTTAAAACCCCCAACAAATGATTTTGACGATAAAACTTTTTTTTTCGATATAAAATCATAGCAAACTACAGTCACTTAATTCCAAGAGCGTATTTAAGAGAGGTTACACATTTCTACCAATGGCGGGGCTCAATTAAAAAAGTCCAGTGAATAGTCATCTGCCGAAATTGAAAAACACTAAATGTGGCTCAACAAGATGGCTGAAACAGATTTTAGAAGTCAGTTATAGAGATCGAGTGTAAATCAAGGAAATCCTATGTCGAACTGGGAGTCGAACCCTTAGTAAGATTGTGACAGAGAGTCGCATGAGGTTAGCGGGACATGTTCTCCGACAAAATGAATTAGGCATAATAAAAGTTGGGATGACATCCTAGTACAACTTGGCGCCACACATTCATGGAGGTCCTCAGAGCAGGTGGGAAGAGGCTTCAGACATTACCAGTGACAGATTTTTGAAGTCCCCCCCAACCCCCTACCCCGAAAAAAAATCCTGGCTACGCCCATGATGTGTAAATACAAGTTATATTCAAGTTTTTCTTAAGTTCTACATAAAGAATTGAACACGCCTACATCAGTTTAATTGTACTGGAGGATTGGAGCTACAAACCAATGACAGAGCAACAATACCCCTCTATTAGGTAGCCAGTTCGTAGCACACATCCCACCACTTCATTAAATAACAGAAAAAGGTTACACGTAGATTAAATGTTTGCTGTTATTTTAATTTAAGTTCAATTTACATTTTTTTTTCTAACCCGCTACCGTTATTGAACAAAAAAGAAAAAAGATTATTATCAAACTTCCGGTCAGGCGACATAATTTATACGCTTACATTCTTGATCAACCCTCACAATTTAGTTTCTGTCCTTGAGCAGAGGTTTGAATCTGTCAACCTTAAAAATAAAAATTAAAGAAATAAAACCAGTTAAAAAAAAAAAAAGACAACCGAACCGGACCTAAAAAAAATAAAAATTTAAAAAAGAAAACCGAATCTAAAAAGAACATAAAAAAAATAAAATTGACAGACAATAGAGAAAAGAAAGAAATAATCTAAAAAACAAAATGGCGGCTTTCTTGCTTTGTGTGTATGTGTGTCACGTTAGGGTATTTTCTTAAATCTGTTTCTGATCGATACTTTTATTCTGTTCTACTCCAATTCAATTCCAAAATCGATTTTATTTTAAATAATTGATTCTTTTACAGAATTATGCCCGATTAGATTCCTTCCGACAAATCTTTTAATAATTTCAAAAAACTACGTCAGAGCGCGTGATTTTAAATTCAGTACAAAACTTTTGTCCTGCTAAAGAATGGAAGACTTCGCAATTTGATTTGTTGAATCTAAAACATCCATTTGAGTAGATAAAAGCCAAAACAAGACTGTAAACCTATGTAAAATATCTTAACCAGTTATTAGCGCTCCCCGAAAGGGGAAAAGCCGCTATACGTTTTTATGTGGTCTGCACGTCCTTATGTCACGTTTATGTCTCAAAATTTAAAAAATGCATGCTATTTTATTTTGTAACGTTTAGGTGTGAAAACACAAAATCTTTTTATAAACTTTTTTTTAAAGTAACTGACAGTTTAAAAATAAAACTCATGATTATACAATATACTAAACCAAACAGTGCACAATCTTAGTACATTCAACCATTTCTGAAGTTAATACTTATGGAGGCATTTCTTATTTAAATACTTGTAATCGACTATCACACTTGTCTATTAAAAACAACAACAAAAAAACAAATAAAAAAATGAACAACCCCCCCCCCCCCCCCCCCCCCCCCCACAAAACAAAAATCCATTAGCTGTTAGCGTGACGAAGACCAATGTCTAACAAAAAGTCTCTACATCCTGACTAAATCTTCAATGATGTACAGCAAACTTATCCTCTCTTGGGCGATAGCACTCATGTTAGTGTGTTTTTGTGTGTTTATGTGTGTTTGTTAGTAATGTATATTTGAGGTCACCTATTCGGCTCACGATGTTATGACGACTTGATCTATAACCACAAAGCAAAGTACAATATATACTGTCAGTATGATGCAAGGAATGCCAGAGCCCCAGGATACCCTCTAGAAAAATAAACGATATTAAACAGCACAAAGACTTTTTCCCCCCCAAATAATGTCATATATATATCTATCTATTTATTGTTCAAGTATTCGCTAATTCGCAAAACAAAACAAAAAAGATTGGACAAAAAATATTACATATACATTAATTGTGGCAAAACTGTTAATAATTTTAACGAAATCAATTTTTTTAAATCTACTAGCTCTTGTTTATTGGATAAATGTTTAAAATGTAATGTTCTGAGCATCTTGATTTTGGGAAAACGTCGCTCGCATGTATCCACACTTATCACAAATTTTTAGAAGAATTTGTATCAAGATGAAGATATTCGGAACTGAATCAATTGTCCTACTTGACTTCATCCAGTGGAGTTTAGGGCCCAAACAGTACTACGCCACTGGGCTCTGTTCTCGACATTTCCTTCTGTTGTCCTGGTCTACCGATCTCCTCCTTGTTTGCCTTAGTCTCACAGCCTTTTTTAGTGCTTATTCCCAGTGCTTAATTAGGAGTAGCCGATTTTTTTTTTCTTTTGCAACTCAAGAGCTCAACAGTTTCTTGTTTAGGATGTGCCCCAAATGTATAACACGTTTATAAATAGATGTTTGGAGACTTCTGAAGGAACTGCGTCTAATCGTTCAATCCTCTTTTGTTCTGGACGAAATTCGTTTTTATCAATGACCTATGAGCGCTATCGAGATTGATGTCTATCTAATGGTTCTATAGTTAGGAAGGGGACAAAAAATTAATCTACCATATCATAGTGTTGCTCTAAGCCGGTAAGATCTGAGACCAATGCTTATACTTCATCTCTCGAATCAACTGTTATACTTAATCTCTGAAACCAATAAGCTTTGTTCATCTTTTTATAGTTACAAACTAACTATCACATTAACAGTCTGATCTTTCAGTTTGTAATTAGTTAGGCGGATGAAGGCGTGTCTTAAGGACGAGAATGTGTGTGTGTGTGTGTGCGTGTGTGGGCAAGATAGAATGTAATCAGAAAGAAAAAAAAAGCGACGAGGAACCTCACCCTTTGGATTGTTCATTTCCGTTGTCCCATGAAAATTTGATAATGTCGCAAGTCTTTCAGAGCATTAGAAGATTTGGACAGCTTGCTACACTGTGTGTTGCACCCAACATTTTTGGGGGAGAAAAAGAGAAACACAGAGAGAGAGAGAGAAAGGGAGAGAGAGGAGGGAGGGAGACAAAAAGAGTGAGGAGGCCGAAAATTATGTTAACATTTCTTTATTACTTTTTTTTAAAGGTCAAAAAAAAATCGAACTATAAATATAACTTTACAAAGAGAGTTTATGTTTTTTTCAAACACTCATTGCATGCCCTTATGGTCCGACCATAGATCAGATGGTGTGAAGGTTAAAGTAGGAAAAAAACAACTGGTAAAAATATTTCTAATCGCACATATTTATTATTGTTAGTCTAGAGTCTAGATCATGGGAAAGGCTTCGGGAGTCAACCCTGAGAAAAATCAGGAACTGGGGACCCTAAGGTAGTTTGCAGCACCCAGTGCTACACTCTGGCAGAACCTGCGACGCCGCTTTGCTACTGAAAGAGGCCAGAGAGAGAGAGAGAGAGAGAGAGAGAGAGAGAGAGAGATAGTCTTGATCTATTACAAATTTAATTACATGACTGATTCAAACTAGTTGATACTTTTGTGTGTGTATTTTTGATACTTTATTGTGTTTTTTTTTCTTCTTAGAAATTAGACAGTTTCTGTTTATATTTTTAAAAATGTATTTATTAAGTAATTATGATTTTTTGGAATATAATCATGTGAAAATCAAATTCGGTCTGGAGTACAGACATTCTATATCTTGAACACACCCTCACGTCAGCGGATATTACCGCATGATTTAAAAATTACATAAATAAAAAATAAATAATTACATGTTCATGTTTCGCACAATGTTCAGAGTCAGGGCCTATACAATTTTATATATGTAGATTTTTACATTCGCTTAACCATAATTTTTTCTAGGGTGGGTGGGGGGGGGGGGGGTAAAAATCACTTGTTCATAATAGAGCAAAATAATCACTCTTACAAAATGTGGTCAGATGTATAAAGGTGAAATTCTCTTTTAAAAAGAATATTTTACTTGTTTTGCTAAAAAGCTGCCTGACAATCGGGTGTCGTATATATGATCATTCAAAGTAAACAAAAAAAAAACAAAATGACCGGTTTGGCTCACCAGATTCTTCGATGCGCTTAGACGGAGGCAAATACCGCTACTGAAAGATACGCGAGATCTCAACTTGAAATAAACAGGGTTAGTGTTAGGTACTGGATTCTACAATTTAGAAGGCAGGTCATGTGACGTACTTTATAAGTCTCCGCGTCCCAAAGTTATGGTGGGGTGTTGTCCCAAAGACTCACAATATAAATGTGTAATTGTTTCCATGTCGATGCATTGAGAATGTTCAGCACGTGTTTATGTGTTTATCTGTTTGACTGGTTTGTGTTTCGATGTCTCGCCTCGACTCTATTTCTTTGTCCCCTAATGCATAATGTTCCTAATGCCATGTTAGCGTTGTTAGCGTTGTTCTTAATTCGCTGCAGCTTGGCAGTGTGGTCATCGGGTATACCTGATAGCGACATTGCAATCATAGAGCTGTGCATAACTGTCTTTAATAAGCTAGTACCTATAAAAAAAAAATCTTTAAACGACCTCCTTACCTTGTTACACTGTGACTGTAGGCTAGTGTTTTAACTGACCATACATCTATGTAGCGACGCCTTTGAATCCATAAACTGTTCTCTGTAAAAAAAAAAAATACAATTTACTTTGCATAGCTCATTTTTCATGCTCAGTCTTTTCTGGTCCAATCTGTTGTAGAGCTGTTGGGGGAGGGGGGAAATCATGAAGAAGGTTTTCGTGCTCCCTTAAGGAGCTTATTACAAAACAACTCAGCTCAAGTCCAGGTTCGAATTCGAGCCGCCTTGATAAAAAGACAAGTGTTTTTTTTTTTTTTTTTGGCTACTCACCACACATCTTATTATCATCAAAGCGAGGATCACTGGGTCAACAACAGACATTTTTACAAAGCTTATCTCAACCCACTCCGTATTTCTGTTAAAAAGTTTGTACACGTTATTTCTCCCACACCCAATCTTGGATCAAGCTGAAATTTTGCACAATTATTTCATTTACCTGACAACACAAGAATCAATAAATACAAAGATTACAAAGAGAGTTTGTGTTATCACACAAACTTAGAGACGGCCCCCATCGAAGTCACCAACGGACCAGGAATATTTAAGCCATAGTCTTGTTTTGATCGTTAAAATTAATAAAATTGTAAAAGATTATTTGGCATAAAAGCAAACATGACAACATTTCGTCTTTGATAAGACTCTTCAAACTCTTCTGGAATAAGTAGAGAAGCGTTAACTGATCCCCTAAAAACAGAATGGAAACCTCTCAGATAGTGTCGGTTGTACCTGGTGCGGTAGCTCAGGGTGTCATCCCTTCCCATCAAACTTTCTTCAAATATGTTCTAATAAACACTATTGCTAGTTAGTTCTTTTTGTTAAACAAATACAGTGTGCTGATTACCTACTATTATGGATTTTTACTCAAATGTATAATGAGTGTCAGTTTTATTATAAAATCCCACTGTTTATGACATTTATTCAAATGTTATTGCAAACTTTACAATATTTAATTAAAATTAGAAACAGACTTAACATCACCTGAACAGGTTTCTTTTGTTATACTTAAAGACAGAAGTGGTGTAACGTTGTGCTTTGATATTTAAACTTAAAAGACCATCTAGACGTGTCTAGACTTGTTTGGGCATATAGAGATTCTAATATAATTATCTTTTCCGATGTGTCTGCTTTTGCCAAGATATAATTTTTTCAACTTGTTTGTCATCCCCAAAATGGTTTCACCCGGTGCAACCGCACCCTTCGCACCCCCTAGTGACGCTACAGCTCCCAGATACGTACCTCTCCCCAACAATGTCGATTAATATATTGGAGTAGATCGGCTACGAAATTTTTTTAAAAAATAAGCCCGCACAAATAACCGGTTTCCCATGCGAACAGCATAGTGCACTACTACCCACTAGTAGGCCTACTAATCCTGATCATAATCGCTTTATCTACTTTATAGGTCTAGACTAGAATGTAGAATATATATATAGAATCTAGAGCTAGACTAGTTCTAGATATAGTAGATATCTAGGTCTAGACCTAGTATCTAGACTAGGTCTAGACCAAGAATCTAGTCTAGGTCTAGACCTAGAATCTAGACTAGGTCTAGATCAATATATAGAACTAAATCTAGAATCCAGGCTTTATCTAGAATCTAGAGTAGAATTAGTATGAATATACACGTTTAATCTTAAAATTACTAGACCTAGAGTTAGGCCAATATTAAGATCAGGATTAGATCTAGTAGGCCTACTACTGGATAATAAAGCACTATGCTGTTCGCATCATTTTCGATTTTTAATGCTATACTACTATTTACATAATAGGCCTAAATAAATCTGCACCCCTAAACTGTAAGAAGATTATATTTCCTTAATAATTTAAAGATGTAAATTTTGTTCAAATTGTTTAGTACTTTTAAATCTAAATCTAGATCTACATCTGGCCTCCATTGAGTTTAATTTAGATTGTCAAGTGTATCATAAAGATATGTCAAAACTACGCGCTACAAAAGTAGTTCGTTTCTTTTCAACTAAAACGAAGTTCGTATTAAAATTATTTGTAAAAACAACATTTGAATCAGTTTTATCTATTCCATGAGTTAGTTAATAAATGGAAAATCGTTTTTATATTGATCCATTGATACTTTTTTCATTGTGACCTTAGAAGCAAATTTTTTGTATCAATGCGCGAATATATGAATGAAGCTTGATTTATTGATGAAGAAATCTGTGACCTTTTTAAAAGACTTACCTACCCTAAAGTTTTTCTTTGAAAAGTAGTGTATTGTTTTTTGAAAAATCTGCTTGCATTGATAATTTTAAGAATTAGATGGTTCAATTTCAAAAAAGAAAAAAGTAGCCGTTGCATCAGAACATTGAATGATCTAAAATATCATGATGTCCGATTTTCATTTTCTCTTCTAGTTTCTGAGATCTAAACGGGACGGATGAACAGACGGACGGACAGACAGGCAACACACAACTGATAGCGTCTTTTCCCCTTTCGGGGGCCGCTAAAAAGTAGCCAATTAGTTAATTAGCTATTAAAGTAATAAAAAATTAAATGTTCCTTTTGAGACCTTGTGCTCAGTAAAGCTTATATTTTTCTGTGGCCAGCACAACCATCAACCGCCTTTATTTTCCTCGACTAACATCAGGTACCCATTAGGGCTGGGTAGATTCAAAGGCGCCCAAATATCCCGGAATTAGAATCCCAGTCTTCACCAAGATGAGAACGAAGGAGAAGAATAAGACCAGGATTCGAACCCGAGACCAACGATTCGGAAGTCAAGCCCTTCACCGCACAGCCACCGCGCATCTTTAATTAACTATTGGTAATTAATTATTTTGTTTGGTTTCTTGAACAAGGGAAAGAAATCGTACTTGACAGATGTGGTGATATAAGTAGAATTATTCCCCTTAAGCCAGAAGGAAATTTTTTTGTTTGCATTTAAAAAACGATCATGTAAACATTCCCCAAAATATACCTTCTTCCCTCCCCTTTCCCAACGGATCGAGACACGTGATAGGATCATAGAGGTTAGGGTTAGGCCACTGCAACCTATGCGGCCGTAGTGGGCCCCACACTTTCATAGGCCCCACGTGAATTTTAGGTGTAAATTATTAAAACAAACCATTTTAACTTATTATTAAAGGGAATATGGAATTCTCCTGAAATAGTAAAATATACGAAAAGTCATAAAAATCTCCTGAAATTATTATAATCTTCTGAAAACTGATTCAAATCTCTTTAAAACAGACAAAAATTGTCATTTCTGTGTGTCATTCAATATGGAAAACGCCAATCCTACTAGCATAGACATACAATTAAAATTAAAAAAAAAATAATTTTGTCGGCTTTCATTTAATAAAAATGTGATAAAAAGGCGAAATTTAACCAAAACAAGAAATTCACATTCTTAATTTACTTTAATAGTCACTGACATACAAATATAGACCTCTTTAAAAATAATCTATACTTTGCTGGTTGATAGTAAGTCTAAAAGGTAGATCTGAATGTTTATCAGCTTTTTGTTGACAAACTATCTATCTACTGTAGACGGTTCCTAAAGCTAATTTGACAGTGAGTTTATAATTAGTAAAGTATGAATAAAATGCAAACATGGATTTATTTTCTAATACAATATCTTAATTTTCACTTATTATCATAATCACAACCCAGAATAGGCCCCGTGCAATCCGTTTCGCATAGGGCCCCGCAATCTGTAGGACCGGCCCTGGGTAAAAGCTAAACAAAAACAATTGATAAAAATGTTTCTAATAGCACAGATTTATTATGTCAAGGTGGGGATTATCAAAACATTTACAAGACTGATACAAACTGATTGATACAATTACACTTAATAGAAGCTTTTTTTTCCCCTAGTATTTTAGTGGTAACAATAAGTGAATTTGGGTGGTCTTTATCAACTAGATGGCAGATTAGGATCATGAAAGAGCGATCCTCAATGTGTATTTCTTTCCCGTGAAACTCTGAGTCAGTCTCATAACGTTTGCAATTATTAATCATACACTGCTTGGTGGGTGCCTAAACAGAACATCAATTTATATTAAATGTAACTTCTTTTGGCCTTCACAATAAAGAAGGAATATGATCCTGCCTAGTTCCCCTCGATTATAGGAAAATATTTTAACAATGCCACGTTTGGCCTTAAAGAATTATGAGCTAGTACAATATAAATCTTTAAAATATTGTAATAAAAATGGTTTACATGATTAATAATAAGAATAACAATAATAAAGAAACGGATTCGCTTTAAAATAAAATAAAAACCAAACTTTTTCAATGGCTTTTCAAGCTTCTGAGACCAAAACATGTCAATAGGATAAGAAGACAAATGGACGAAATGAAATCACAAATACACATATATAACAATAATAGTAACCAACAAATGGGCCACAAGTTGCAAGTCACATTCAATAACACGTTACGTGTTCTGATTTTTTTTTCACATGGCCTCTCCTCTCCCCCCCCCCCCCCGGGGGGGGCAATGCTTAGAGGAGATTTTCTAGATCCTCCTGGGCACACATTACTTCCACGGTGTTGCATGCTGCAGGGACGAGGAAGTTTTAATTCTATTTGTACCGCCGGAACATGAATAAACTATGACTGTAGGCATGACAATGTCCGGAAAGGGGATTAAGTTATGGGCAGGGGGTGGGATGGAGCGCGTGAGAAATTTGTTACACAGGGACACAGAGAGTGGGGGTAGGGGTCAAAAGGAGAGAAGAAGTGAATAGGCCAGGGGGGGGGGGGGCTGTGAGATAGAGAGAGGGATACAGGGAGAAGAGAAAGTAGAGAGAGTGGAAGATAGTAAGGAAGAGAGAGAGAGAAGAATGCTTGAGAGAAATAGAGAGAGTGAGGCTGTGATGCAGGAATGACAAAGAGACTAATTAGAAAGTAAAACGGTATCCAAAAACAAAAAGAAAAGATCATTGAAATAGATTTTGTATTCCTCGAACATGAAGGTTTTAGGAGAAACTCACTTGTACACCATTTAGGTTTATATATGTCTTTGGCGAAGACACAAGTACAAGGTCAAGGTTGTCTTTATGCTTCAAATGAGACAAGTCTACTCTTTAAAATTAAATATCACAGAACAATCGGCAACATTCGCTTTGTGTCAGGTATTTTTTGTTTGTTTTGTTTTTGAGAACAGCGACAAACTAAATGTTCTCAAATGAATGTCAGAAATTCATGAATCAATTAAACCCTCTTTACACAAGGTTCGAACCCCACACTTTTAAGCCGATAATTTAAAAACCATTTAATCATTTAGGTACTCCGTCCCCCCCCCCCCCTTTTTTTTTTAAAATTTTAACTTTCTGTCTGTCTAAATTGAAGACTTTGTCTACTTCTAAGATGTTTTGTTTCATTTTGTCTGTCTAAATTTAAGACTTTGCTTCTAAGATGTTTTTTTCATGATTTGTTTTAACACATTGTCTATCACTTCTAACTAAAACCTTAAAGACTAATTTCACTCTTACAGACTTGGAACTGTGACCGGAGTTTAATTTGTAATTTGAAAAAGTTCATATTTAAGTGTAACATATGGTAAAGATCAGCAGCAGTAACTGGTAGCTGGGATAGAAGAAGGAGCTATAAATGATGTGTTGACCATCATTGTGTCAGATGTCAGCAAACAGAGGTCACTGTGGCTGACATTTTCCATGACATTGTGATGGTGACATGTCCGTCACTGGCATAGATTTTAACATCCGGTTTTGTATGTGTGTTTGAGAGAGAGAGAGAGAGAGAGAGAGATAGAGAGAGAAGAAAAAAGGGAGAGATAGAGCGAGAAAGAGAGAGAGAATTATCATGTATTTGGGCTTTTCCAATGTCTCTGTATATGTCATGTGTGTGTGTGTTTCTATGTTGGGGGCGGTACAAACTTAACGGAAGTTGTAGAAGAGAAAAAAAATACCCCCCCAAAAAAAAAACGGTTAAAAAAAAACAACTTCTATTTTTCTTTCTTTAAATAAAAATTCTATTTGATAAAATGATAGCTACATGTCAGGACCAGGAAATGATGGCGGCTTTGGGTGAGTGCCGGGTATTTTAATAAGTGACAATGAATGAGACCGAATATCAACATACGAAAACATATTTTCTCCTATTCTTCTATAGCGAACACATTACAGGCGCATTTTGGCTGGAAGGTTTATATCAAGCCTGGAAGACTGGAAATCCTGAGTTTGAAACCTGCCCTCCGCTATTCTCTGCTATCTTGCTGGAAGTTTGGGCTAGGATGTAATAATCTTTAATTCCGGAGGAACATCTGAACCATGCAAAACAAACAAACTGTAAGACGTTCAAAAACTCAAACCTGATTGGCTTTTTTTTTTTTTCCCTGTATTCGAATAGTCTTTTCATATTTCCAGTGGTTAAAGTCCTGCGCACATTTCCAGTAGTTAAAGTCCTGCGGACATTTCCAGAAGTTAAAGTCCTGCGCACATTTCCAGTAGTTAAAGTCCTGCGAACATTTCCAGTAGTTAAAGGCCTGCGCACATTTCCAGAAGTTAAAAGCCTGCGCACATTTCCAGTAGTTAAAGGCCTGCGCACATTTCCAGTAGTTAAAGGCCTGCGCACATTTCCAGAAGTTAAAGACCTGCGCACATTTCCAGTAGTTAAAGTCCTGCGCACATTTCCAGTAGTTAAAGTCCTGCGAACATTTCCAGTAGTTAAAGGCCTGCCACATTTCCAGAAGTTAAAGGCCTGCGCACGTTTCCAGTAGTTAAAGGCCTGCGCACATTTCCAGTAGTTAAAGGCCTGCGCACATTTCCAGTAGTTAAAGGCCTGCGCACATTTCCAGTAGTTAAAGGCCTGCGCACATTTCCAGTAGTTAAAGGCCTGCGCACATTTCCAGTAGTTAAAGGCCTGCGCACATTTCCAGTAGTTTAAGGCCTGCGCACATTTACAGTAGTTAAAGGCCTGCGCACATTTCCAGTAGTTAAAGGCCTGCGCATATTTCCAGTAGTTAAAGGCCTGCGCATATTTCCAGTAGTTAAAGGCCTGCGCATATTTCCAGTAGTTAAAGGCCGGCGCACATTTCCAGTGGATTAATAGAATTGGAATTATTCGCTAGTCTACCATTTTCAAAGGGCATAAATGATATTGCTCTAACATGGACATTAAATCCATTATGTAGGTTGTACACTGACCACTGCATATAGAAACATATAGAAACATCACATATAGTTTGTAGTTATTCATTGACCACTACATAAAGAAAAGTTACCTATAGCCTGTAGTTATTCACGGACCACTAAATTAAGGAACATTACATATATCATGTAGTTATTCATTGACCACTACATAAAGAAGCATTATATACAGCCTGTAGTTATACTCTGGCCCCCACATAAAGAAACATTGGCTATTGGCTATAGTTTTGTACGCTGGGCAGCACAAAAAAAACAACATTGCCTATAGATTGTAGTTGCAAGATGACTACTACGTAAAAATACTTTGCCTATAGATTGTTTTATAAGACGACCACTATATAAAGAGAAGGAACTGTAATTTCCTGATATCCAATCCAATTCATCATGTTCAAAACTCCAGAAGACACGAGTAAACAACATCGTCTGACATTTTCCCGCCCTTCAGTACACATCTATGTAAGTTCATTCATCTTATGTGTTTAAACTTTGACCCCATTGGAACACTGTAGTGATAGGCTATTTTCTGAAATTAACTTCAAAATTGTTTATTTTGACTTCAAAGAACTCCCCTCGACAGGCACTGTTATATTCTGCTAGCTCTGAACCTTTCAAATTTGAACCTTGTTTTGTTTTTTTAAAAAGGTGATGATTGGAAACATTAAACGTTTAGATAGACCACTTCATTCTTTATAGACCACTTCATTCTTTATAGACCACTTCATTCTTTATAGACCACTTCATTCTTTATAGACCCCTTCATTCTTTATAGACCACTTCATTCTTTATAGACCACTTCATTCTTTATAGACCACTTCATTCTTTATAGACCACTTCATTCTTTACATCTTTCATGACGCTTTAAATAAGATGTTTCCCTTTGAAATGCTTAAACATCAAGCTTCATTATTAGATCTTCGTTTTGTCTAATATCCAATTTGAGTTTTTCAATCAAAGTACGTATATTTGATCAGATCCAAAAGTTCAGCTATTTAACACTTAATCAAGATGTCAATAAACCAGAAGGACAATCATCAAATTGATATTTGTGGGATACGTAAACAAGATTGTCGTCACGTGATATAAATCGCCCGCTTCTATATCTTGTCATCTCATATACTACTGAAATTAGTTGCCGGATCTATGCGCCACCCTTGTTATAACGAAGATCTCGATCTCTGGCATGGTCACGTGATCTGTACATTTTAGTATTGTTAACATTGGTTAATACACACAAGATGGCGGAACTAACATTTTCTAGAGTGAAATTTTAAATTTAGGTTCGTTTGTGTTTTTTCAAATCTACAAAATTTCGGAACTTTGTCAGTTGACATTGAACCCATTTGCGAGTTGGGTAAAAAAAATTGTTTAACATCATCTGACTGATTTGGTTATCAAGTTTCTTAATTTTATTTATTAAAGTTATTTGTCATTATTAATTATCATATTAGATTAATAGATTCAGAAATCAAGATTGTTCTCAGTGAGTACTTTTACATTTCCACCTGAGCCACCCACACGGCTGCTTCTAACAGTTGAGTACATTATTTCCTCACACATAGTCAAAGAGAGCGGGGCTGGAACTAGGTCCTTTTCATAGTCATTCTATGTACAAGTCCATGACTGTGATGGAGTTAATTATAACATCTCCTATTGATTGTAGCCACGCTGCTAGCTAGTAATGAAGATGGCTCCCATGACTCAAGCTAGTCAACAATATACTTCATTAAAAAATGGAAACCCCATTCTCCCGGAGATGAAATCAAAACTAGGTCAGCTACTTCATTTCCTCCAGGGATTTTGGTCGAACTAAAACATACGTGGAAGACCAAAATATTGTGTCTTGTACCCCATAGGGGTCTTCCTAATATATTTGGGAAGGGGAAAAAAACAAAAAAAAATCGTTACCAACTTTTAACCATTGAAACGACTGAAAATCAATATTGAATCTATGAATTTGAAATAACTTGTAGACTACTATGCGGTCAGTGGTTCCCAAACTTTTCTGCGGTGTCAATATAAATATTACTTACCCGTATACATGCATCACAAAATAAATAAATAAATTGAAAAAAAAAGGCTAGTCTTGGAGAGCCGTCGACCTCTTCAGTATGCACTGTGGGTAGATCTGTCAAGGTCTAGATAGCACCGAGCCACGGGCTGGATATGTCCCGTAGGCCGTAGCTAGAGAGCACCGTTGTTATATGGTATCTAAATCTTATGTTAACCTTAGTCAAACACCGTTTTTTTTTCTTTCAAAAATAAGTTAGAATAATTCACTTCTAGTTTAAAGTCATAACCAGTATCAATGCAGAGGAGATTGAAGTATGAACTTAAAAGACTATTGTAAAGAGTAATTTACTGTATCTCATATTTCTTGTCATGTCCCCCACTAAAGCAGAGGATTACACAGCAAGGTTCAAACATTGACTCAGATAGCATTCAGCCACACATCCTTTGGATTAATGAAGATGGTATGTCAACACATTGACCAACACAGTGACCAATAACTTTTTGTTTTTACTTTCTGCATCCAACAGCTGTAAGGCAGCTATAAAAACAGAATGAGGAAGCAAAAAAAAAAAAAAAAACTAATGCAAAGCCCTCAACCCCCTTGATGACCACAGTCCACAGTGGTCATCATCGTATCACGATGGGCATACTATGTGTCTGATGAGACCTATGTGAGCCTGAACTGTTTCGCTGCACACCGTGTCAGTTGCCTTGATCTTTTTCTCTGGCAAAATGAGACGAAAGCCAAAGCATTAGATAGAGCTGGAACGATGTCGTCCATACTACTGTTACCCTATTCACGCAGTTGATGTGTACAAAGGAACGGCAGGTATCTAATACAGTTTAGGGTCAGTCGGCCTCGCTGTCAGGTTGCAGCACTGCGGCTTGCAAACTCCATAAGAGTCACCTGCTCCTGATGTTTCCTCATGGTTATTTCATGTTTGGGTACAGCTGCAAAACAACCGAGGTTTAGATTCAGATTTTACATACCACTTTGTGGGTAACCAGCCAAGGCAAACGCCCTGCCCGAAGCTTACTCGCCTTTGCCCCATGATGCCCCATGTTCTGTCAATGATAAAAGTTCTGCTGGAGCCAATATGCAAAATCTGAGTTACACGAAGGTTGTTATTACCGGAAGTGGTAATGGACATAAGGACTGCACTCCCTTTAATAGCTTCCAATGACATGAGTCTCAAAAAGCCTCTGACAACCAGTTCATCTAATATATAAAATTGAAAGTAAGGTGTATGTATGTAGGTATGTCCAGTATAGAAATCAGAACCATTTGACCAATCTAAATAAAACTTGATAATAACGTTCCTTAGATCATGGCGGAGACCGTAGTGTACGTTTTATTTCCCTCCCACATCAGGCGGGTCCCTAAAATTA
The DNA here is from genome assembly GCA_030265305.1 of Biomphalaria pfeifferi. Classification (NCBI taxonomy): domain Eukaryota; kingdom Metazoa; phylum Mollusca; class Gastropoda; family Planorbidae; genus Biomphalaria; species Biomphalaria pfeifferi. The sequence continues at coordinate 485,420 of JASAOG010000142.1, read as the reverse complement.
AAAAAAATTCTTAAATTCTTCTATATTAATTGAACAAATCAGGTACACCCGTCCCGAATACGCTATTCTGCTTCAACGTGGTACTCGGGTGGAAATGGTCGCTAGAGGAAGTGATTAGGCTAAATGAATAGCAAAACAAAACTCCCGTGGAAGTGTCCTAGGGAATGCTAGAGCTTTCCCATTGCACGGTGCGAGTTGAAAGAGAGCTTCCACGTCCTTGTCGATAATCCATGCGCCGGTCCTCAAGGGATCGTTACACTAATGGCGTGTCCTGCACGGTTAGCTTGGCACAACATAGGAAAATGGCGGAGGTTCCCGGTATACTCGGCATTCGGCCATGCATTCTAGTCTATGCGCCCGGAGTGCCAGATATGTCGGAAATAGCAATGCTTTCCATAGGCATTGACTTGGACCTCTTCCAGACAGAACGGTTTGTTCAAGCAGGCTTATACGCCTATAGTTCGAAGAGCCTTCGGCTCAACTCTTTTGACAATCACACGGTACACCTGTTGTTTCTAGTTGAAATGAATATGTCGGCCGAACGGGTAAACCCATTTTCAAACTACTTTTACTTTTTGAGGCAGAATTTTAAAATGTGAAGGAGATATTCACTCTACCCTATGTAGAATTAAATTCATTACACTAGGTCTGTTATACCCAGACTAGGGCCGGCATGCCGCGGGACATATCCGGCTAGTGTTTATATATACGAAACATATACGAAAGGTATATTCTAGAATTTCTAAAAAATAAAAAAAGTGTTAATGTTAAACTCTTCACATTTTTTTTCTTAGAGATTTTAGTCCTCAAAGTCTCTTCACTTGCTAAAGCTGCCCAGGGGCTATGAGATGTGGGCGGGGGGTGGGGGTGGTATGGGGCTCAAGACTCCGACGGGCTACAATAGATCCAGGAAAAAATTTATAGGAAAAAACTAGGATGTTCCTTTGAGTGTGTTTAGCTTGATGGACAGTCCAGCAACATGTAAATAGCAAGGGGGCAGTAAAATCTATGATTACTTTATGAAAGTGGAGATAACTCTAGGACATGTATGTTTAAAAGGGAGACTATCGAACTGCTGAGCTGACATTCATTTCTTTTTGTCAATATAGACAGTCCGTGGATGTGAGAGGGAAGTAATAGTGAAATTATTCAATGACCAAAAGGAGAATTGAAGGAAGTAAATAGGAGGTATTAAATATTGAAAGAGAAATGATTTCAATGGCGTTTATTTTCTGATTGAAATAACTGGAATGCGTCCTTTTTTTAGAAATCGTTTGATATTAAATTTACGAATAACAATAATGATATATTTCATTAATATACTGAATAGTTTAAACGTAATTAGTAATTTGAATAAATCAGGTTTACCGATTAGGTTATCATCCTATACCAGGCAGCTTACTAATATGCTCTTATTTCAAATACTACACTGCAAAAATAACTCTATTGACACATTATATTACATACAAGGTGCTAAGCTAGGACACTTTCGCAAACTTTCTTTATGACATAAGCGTACTGGTATAATAAAATGCCAAATAATATAAATAGGAACAATGTCAAACCAATTTTTAAATGCTCCTTTGTAGAGGATAAAACTATCTCCTTCTTTAAAAAGAAAATTAACCTATATCAGCGACCTAAACTTTTTTCTTTTTATAAAATATGCTAATTATTTAGATTTAAAACAATTTATATTATGTCGACCCCTATCGTTTGGTGAGGCTGAGGTAGGGCGATTGCATCTACCACCATCCCCCATCCTTTTTTTTTTGGTAGGATGAATAGTGTGCTGTAGACGTCAGGAAAATATGTTTGTGCAACTAAAAATTCAGGAAAACGTTAGGCTTTGGGGCTCTGCTTCGAACCCCACTACAAGATACTTACAACACTTCTCCAGATTCGCTAGCTGTGTAAGAACTTATACAAAACGTAATATATCTTTCGTCGTGAGAATTCAGCTAAAATTGTCTTAATTCTAACGAAGACGTATATATATACGTTTAAAATCCCCCCCCCTCCGAATTTTACCTCTAAAGTCCTGGATCCTCTAGTAATATAGATCTATAGGAAAAAAAATCTTCAAACAGTGAAGACAACATAATTTGACCTGGCCATTGGGGGCATTCCACTAGCACCACATGTCTTAGAGGCTCACGGTACCATCTCGCCTAATGTAGTTGGATGTGGTGAGCGCCACAATAATCCACCTCTGACAACCCGGTAGCGCCCAAGGGTGGACGCCCCAGTGGACATTAAACTCGCTAATCCAATTATCTCCAATGTGGGAACGTCTTGGTGGAGCCGAGCATGTGACACGGACATGACGTGTGACAATTTAACTTAGCCCATATTAGCATCACACGAGGAGGTGCCGGCTTTAAACCTGCTGGAGCCTGCTTGGGGAATAATTATATTTCATTCAGAGAACCTCTTTTGTCTTATATTATGAAACAGTTTCTTACAATCTTATATTATTTTTTATTACAGAATAACCTTTATAAAAAACAATAGCCGGATATGATCCGCGGATTGCAGGGCTTTATTAGGGTATTACAGACTTAGTGGATTGGATATATGCTCCATTTACAGTTTTACTTTGCCACGAAATTAAAAGTAGTGTGAAAATGGGTTTACACGTCTAGCCGACATTCACCAAATGTAAAATACTGTAAAAAACGGGTTTATCCGATTTGTTAAAAAGTTTCGCTCTTCCATAGAGATAAAATTTACTTTTTTTTTTTATTTAAAAGTTTTTTTTTATTTTTAGAGCCCCACGGTTGTGGGAGGGACATTACGATCTCCGCCATGATCTGAGGGATATTCTGCAAAGTTTGATCAAGATTGGTTTAACGTTTTTTTTTATTTCTACGCGGATATGACGACATACATACATATACATTGTATTCAATCCAGAAGTGTAAGTGGCAATGACAATGCAAGAACATGTTGGGTAAGTGTGTCTTTATTTTGCTGCCACCCTCGTCGTCCTGCGGGAGGCTTGGACTAGGAAGTAGATTTTCTTCCACTCTGAAGGAACACCCGAAACAGGTTGAACGTTTCATAACAAAACAACGTAATATTACGTTGTGGTTGCCTCGCTAATCATTATTTGTATGGTAACAGATGGCCATAGTTTGGAAAGTCTTTTATTTTTCCTAGATCTAATGCAAACCTATCACCTGTAGGTCAAAACTTTGGGCAGTATGCTGGACACTGCAGCTGGCAGGGTATGAGCCCGGGACCATCGAACCATGGGCGTAGCCAGGATTTTTTTTCGCGAAGGGGCTTTTGGGGGGGGAGGGAGGAATTATATATATTTATATATATAGGTTATATGTGTGTGTGTGTGTATGTAGTTCATCGTTCTTACATTCTGACTCTTCATTCTTTTGAAAAACGTTTATTGTGCCCTAAAATAAGTTCTTCCCGGAGTTAGTGGAAAGATTGTAGACACCCTGCCCTTGCCAGCTAGGAGGCCTGGGGGAGCGCTGGGAGTAGACCCAGCGGGGTTCGGGGCCAAAAATTATTTCCGGTATTTAAAACAAACAAAAAATGCATATTCTGAGGTATTTACAGTGCATAATCCTGCTATTAAAAAGTTTAGTTCGAAAGCAAAATCTACTATTTTGCACCCTATTAATGGACTGGTAGAAATGTGTAATTTCTCTTGGCTACGCTAATTGAATGTAGTGACTTGTTTTGCTTTAGATTTTATATCGAATAGGGAAGTTTTATCGTTACAACCATCTGTGAAAAGGGGGGGGGGGGGCTAAACTAAAAAATCGCTCAAGATTTTTTTAAAAACAAACTCAAACCCCCTCAGCTACGCAAGTAGAATTTTGTGACTTTAGTTTTGCTTAGAATAATAAAGAAGTGGGTTGTTTTTTTTTAACGACACAACTAATTTGCTTTAGAATAATCATGAAGAGTTTTTTTTTTAACCACAAAACTATCTGTAGGAGGGTTTAAATTCAAAACCATCTGGAGGGGGTTTTAAACTTAGAGCTCTGGGGAGGGGGGCTAATGTCAAATACCACTTTGGCTACACTTATAGAATTTTGTGTGTGTGATTTGCTTTAATTTTATTTTGCAGAAGTGGTTTTCAGCTTCAAACCTCACTAGAGGGGGTTTTAAACTAAAAACCTTTGGAGGGGGTTTGAAGTCCCCGGAAGTGGGTTTTTAAACAAAAAAAAAAAACCTTTTGGCTACGCTCAAAGAATCTGTTAAATTTTTTAATGCTTTAGTCTTATATTAAATAGGGGGTTTTGTCGTAAAAAAAAATTGGTGGGAGTTTTAAGGTCCAGAACCCCTTGGCTATGCTCCTGGAATTTGGTGGCTGTCGTTTTCACGTTTTCATTTTTTTTTTGTTGACCTCACACCCACTTTGAGGGGGATTTTAACATAAAATCTCATCAGTTGCTGGCTTGGATTTCATTTTGGAGGGGGGGTGATTAAACCCAAGACCCCCTCCCTTGGCTACGCCCATGGTCGAGACGCACGAACGCCAGACTGAAAACAGCACAGGATCGTCTTCACTTGTTTATTTTAAAAGAGTGTTAGATCGATACTTTAGTGATCTAAACAAAAGGTCATAAATTCTCCCCCTAAATCAAATAATCGCACTGTACATTTAATTTCTCTAATGATGGAAACACAGGAAGAAAACATAAACCTTTTTTGAATGTTGATAAGTTACAATTGGTTTTGGGTCGACCTTGGAAATCTCAAGTCTCATTGCAACAGACAATGTTTGAGAAACTCTGAGTGAGAACATTCCAATCTTTTTAAAAGGGAAACAACTCCGAGACCCCCCCCCCCCAGGACTACAAGTGACATTAAAAACTAGGGACATTTCACGTCATTCATTGATAAACTATCAACGTTGACATTTCTAATAATTCTAGCCAAGTCTGCGAGCATAAACAAAAAGCGTTCTATTATCTCCGCGTCTCTCTCTCTCTTCAAACAAAAGCATCGTCTCCCCTCAAGGGCAAAACTTCAAACTTTCTAAGCACTTTTGAGTCCTGCGTTCCTTTAAGAGAGTCTGAGAGGGAAGAAATAATTGTTTCCTTAATCTATCTTTGCTATGCATTGTTTCGTTGTCTTTAATTTCCCATAAGAAAATTGTATTTTTTTTTAACTTTCATTATTCGATGGCAGAGGTTCATGGTTCATGGTTATGATGATTTGGCACTTAGTTAAGTCACGTTCCTCTATTGATTTGTACATTTCGTTGAATATATAAACTTTTTGTCTGCCATGCAAATGCTATCAGAGGCGTAGCTAGGGTGGGGGGGGGGGGGCAGGGGGAGAATTAAAAAATCTCCCGGGTCCCACTTGAGGGGGGGAACTCATTTGGGCCCAAATGAGTGTGTTTTTTTTTACATTAAATAATAAATATTACATAAAATTCAGGGGCCCCCAAAAATGTCAAGCCCCATGGGCCCACAAACAATGGCAAATTCCTAGCTACGCCACTGTTCGCTATATATATATATAAATTTTGTTCTATTAGTTAGACTCGCCCTTTCAAGCTCAGAGCCACGCAACGCTTCTTGCTGTTTGAAACAAAAAAAAAAAAAAATATATATATTCGTATATGTCAAAAAATGTTATTGTCTATGTATTATTTCGTATTTAAAAATGATTTATGTCAAACATTTGTACAAATTCCGCTGAGTGAATGAAGACTTTGTGTGTTGTTTGTGTGTGGCGTACATGTGGGAGGGCCTGTGATGGGGTGGGGAGAAGCATTTATATTCCCTCGTCTGACAGTGAATCACAGATAGCGCCCCATTCCGTTAATCAGCTTCCCACTTCTACCATAAAGATACCCCATCGTACAGTTTTATAATCGCTGTCTTACGAGGGGGCGCCAAACCCTCGTAAAAAAAACCTTGCGAAAACGTAGGGTGTGTAGAGCAGAGGGCGGGCGGTGGGCTAAAGCAAAGATGAAGCGGTGAGAAGTAGGGGCAGACAATTCATTAAACTCCTCGAGTCATGACCACCGCAAACACTCACACGTCCATAGTCCTCTGCTCATGACATTGTCTGTACCCCCATTAAATGTCAAGGTCGTTCTATCTATAGGCCCTGAACATCAAGAGTCGAAACTTGTGACACAATCAGAGAGCATGGAAAATGCGGGGTGCATATTAAGTTAATAAACCCTATTAGGCAAAAGTCAAGTGTCGGGCGGGGGGGGGGGGTACATATTTCATTACACAGCGATAGTTCTTGTCAAGGCCATTGACGTAAATACAGACGTGAAGCAATCCTTCAGATGTCAATACATCCTTCAGATGTCAATACATCCTTCAGATGTCAATACATCCTTCAGATGTCAATACATCCTTCAGATGTCAATACATCCCTCAGATGCCAATACATCCTTCAGATGTCGATATATCCTTCAGATGTCAATACATCCTTCAGACGTCTGTATATCCTTCAGACGCCAATACATCCTTCAGATGTCGATACATCCTTCAGACGTCAATACATCCTTCAGACGTCAATACATCCTTCAGATGTCGATACATCCTTCAGATGTCGATACATCCTTCAGACGTCGATACATCCTTCAGACGTCGATACATCCTTCAGATGTTAATACATCTTTCAGACGTCAATACATCCTTCAGATGTCAATACATCTTTCAGACGTCAATACATCCTTCAGATGTCAATGCATCCTTCAGACGTCAATGCATCCTTTAGATGTCAATACATCCCTCAGATGTCAATGCGTCTAAAACATATCGCAGAAATCAGTTTTGTACTAATGAACAGTCAACATCTTGTACAATAATTCCGATTCTACAAGTTCATTAAAAATGATACTTTAACTGACGTGAACTCTTTATCTTACAAAACAAATTATTTTTTACTAATATTACACAGAGCCAAGAAAAAGTTCTGTAACAATGGATAGTTCAGATTATTCATTCATTACTCACGCAATGACCAAAAAGCAATATACTTATAGTTTTTCATCAATGTATGAAAATCCCCGATACAAAAAGGAGCAAAATTGCCTATTTGGTGTCTTTCATTTATCGGACTTCATTTCAACATTATCTTACTGGGTTTCTTATTGAAGCTTTTTCATATTGTGCTGTTACAATTAAATTATTCTCTGTGCATATTTATGATACGACCTGCGTTTGTATTATTAAAAAAAATACATTTTCTGAAGTGAATTAGAAATTTAAGACAATTGTTTAGGGTTGGATGGTATTTCACTAGATATGCGTCAAAGATTTCTAGTCTTATTAACAACACTGCACATGTGTTAAACGTTTCAACCACTCATACCATAGCACTGTCCTCAGTAGGTATTTTAAAAAGCTTTTTTTTTTAAAGTCTTTACACCTTAAGGAAACAAAGTGCCAGTACTATTAAAGAAACATTGAAATGTACTCAGCAAAACAAGAGTTATATTCCCCCCCCCCCCCCCTTTTGTTTTTTGTTTTACTGATTTAGGACAAGGCATTGCCAAAGAGATGAGGCAGTGGGTGTAATATGAATCTCCCCACCATACAGCCGCTCTCGCCTACTTCTCAGGGTACATGGGTTTTACCATCCCCTCCCTTTCCCCATGGGCAACTTTTCTGTGCCTGGGCGATAACACTCTCGATAAGCTCCCTTGGTGTTGTTCTTGAAATGGTATTTGTTTACTTCCTCTGGGCTACTCGTGTCATCATCTTCCCTAGACCTGTGGGGGAAAGAAATCTGCAGCATAAGTGAAAAACAACCGATGCGAATTGTTTGACCGGACTTAGTTTTAATGTAAAACTGGACAGACTGGATCTTTGGATATAGCTGAAGAGTTAAAATGACCGGTCTTATTTAAAGAGCTAAAAATTACTTGACATTACCGATGTGCTAAAACTACTGCACATAGCTGAAGTCTTAGTTAGACATAGCTGAAGTCCTACAATAGTAAGACATAGCTGAAGTGCTAAAATAGTTGGACAATGCGAGTTGCAGTGCTAAAATCAGTAGACATAATTAAATTGCTAAACTCGCTGGGCATAGCTGACGTGCTAAAAAATGTTTTACAATGGCACGACATAACTTTTATCTTTGAAAAATATTTTTTGATGTCGAAGTTCGAAGCGTGACTGGAGAACAGAAAGAGCAGAAAGATTATCTCCTAACCTAAACATATGACTTTCAATAGATCAAACTTTCCAAGAGGGGAAACACATTGTTTGTTTCGAACTGCAAAACTTGCAAAACTTACAAAATCGTTTTGCGCTAGATGCAAAGTGTATTTCAGATGACCCTAGTGCACCACTTCTTACGGAGACACATCTGTACTCGCTAACGTGAGACTGAAGGTATCGAGTTCTTTGGACGTCTACGTGGAGATAGTAAAGGAAGTGAATACTCTAACAGCATGAGTGCTAACACTGAGACAACGATTGTTATAGATAGATGTTTTTATATTTGGTCATTAGATTTTATAAATCTGAATCATAACTTAGAAGCAGCAACCTTGTCTAGGTCGGGGGTGAGCTTATAAATGTATAAAATATCAACTCTGTCTGTCTACCTGGTACACATTTTGAACACCTATTTCTCCACCTTGTCACTCTGGGATCAAGTTTTTACAATTATTTATTGTTTCTTACAAGACCTATCACTCAAAGAAAATAACCAGCTAGTTATTTGAATAGTGATAATTAATTAATTTGGTTTGATATAAATAAATCGTACAGTATTGAGATATATGGCTGTGAATGTAGAGCTCTTCCCCTCAGATAACCATTTTTTTAAAAGTAATTTTAAAGTTAGCTTGTCTTCATCTTTAATTTTTTAGCTGACCATGACATCATTTACCCTGTAGTGTGTAAGGTCGGAAAGGGGAAGCCTACATTACTTATCACATACATCAGTGACGGAAGATTGTGTCATTGTGCTAATGAATACACCAACCTCGTAAAAAAGAGAACACATTACATCTAAAAACAAAGAATAGAAACAGGAATTACTTTTTATCAAGTACTTTTTTTAGGGGAGGGGGGGGAATGGGGTGGACAAGGAGATTCGGCGCTCAATCTCATGGGCGTAGACCAGAAGACTCTTTTATTATAGAGGGTGGGTCGGAGCGGGGTAGCGAATGAATGGCTATGGAAAGGTCATACAGAAGTGTGTGTGTGTACTCCTGTAGTGGCGAACGAGAGCGCCGGAGTTGTGTTTAACAGATGGAGGAGACCGGAAACTGGCGCTCTGGCTACTACGTCACTCAGTCTTGCAAGTGACATTTTCATCTTCAGCTTTGGTTGCGCCTGTTTGTGCGTGTCCTTGTTTAGCTTTGTTTGTTAAAGTAAGTGTTTAAGAGTTTCAATAGTCTGTGTGTGTGTGTTTAGTGTTAACTTCTCAGTAAAAAAAAATAAATTAAAACCTTAAAAATATTTCTAACAACTGTAAAAAAAACAACATAAAAAACATTTAAAAAAATAATATATAAAAAAAAACAATGTCAAAAACATACAAAAGCATATACGAGAAACTTTAAAAGGTAAAACATTTTAAAAAATGACTTCAGATTTGTATATTTGACCTTCGTATGTTATACCATTGTTATGAAAATTATACTCTGTGTCGGTTGTCGTTCTTATGTTTACATGTGCTTGTAACTCGTCCGTGAGAATGTGTTCACGAAATGTGTGTTGTGTAGTCATTCAGTGTATTAAAGCCATACTATACAGACATGGTTCTCGACTCTCTTATCTTTATGTTTATAACAATTTAATACACTGAATCCAAAACTGTGAAGTTGTTAGAATTTTGAAATGGATAGGATATTTCGCCCAGAGAAGTTTGACATCGAGCCCACAGCACCTCAAGCAGCAGAGCATTGGCAGCACTGGTATGAAACTTTTAAAAATTTTATATCGGTAGTATCAGTAGACAATCTTGATACTAAGAAACTACTGATAAACTATATCTCTCCTGCTGTATATCAAATGATACTTGATAAAGAGACATTTGATGAAGCTATCCAGACTCTAAATGGCATCTACATTCAACCAAAGAATGAGGTGTTTGCTAGGCACAGGTTAGCTACTTGCAAACAAGAGCAAGGTCAAACGATAGACACCTACATGCAGAAATTAAGAATTCTTTCCAAAGATTGCAACTTCAAAGCGGTGACTGCTGAACAACACCGAGAAGAGGCTATTAGAGATTCGTTTATCAATGGACTAGTGTCCAACAGCATTCGAAAACGTCTACTCGAAAAGACTGTTTTGACTTTAAAGGACGCCTTTGAGGAGGCTCGCTTACTAGAACATGCTTATCAGCACTCATTACAGTATGAATCATCACAGCCGGAAACTAATTGCGCGGCAACTACTCTCACCAATTCTTCGGCCTCACCCTTGCCAAACGTAACGATTCCTCAAAGTGCTAGCAATTCACACACACATGAAATAAATGCATTAGCTAGGAAGTGTTATTTTTGCGGCAGGGTTAAGCATCCCCGATCTCAATGCCCTGCAAGGGAAGTGACATGCAATCAGTGCTTCAAAAAGGGTCACTTTCAAAGAGTTTGCAAATCTAGATCTTCAACAGTTTCGGCTATCGCTACTGTGCAGCCTTTGAATTTAAACAAATCTACAATACCAATTTGCATCAACAACGTGCCATTGAAAGCCCTAGTAGACACTGGGAGCTGTGAAAGCTATATTTCGACGCACATCGCTAAGAAGCACAAATGGCAGACATGTTTCTCAGGCAACAGAATCTTTATGGCTTCCACCCATCTATCTCGGATCACTCAAGGGCATATCTACGCTAACATACGTCTCAAAAATGAACGATACGAGGGAGTTAGACTTTCTCTACTAGACAATTTATGCTCTGACGTAATACTTGGACTTGACTTTATAAGTTTGCACCAAAACTTGTTTATTCCTTTCGATGGTCAGAAACCATCATTATGCCTGAGTACTCTCCAGCCAGCGAAGGTAGAGGCTCCTAGCCTATTTAGTAATCTGTCACCAAACTGTACCCCAGTGGCTACAAGGTCTCGCAGATACTCAGTTCCAGATAGAAAGTTTATAGAGAAGGAAATTCAACAACTAATAAAGGATAAAATTATTGAACCATCTAAATCTCCCTGGCGTGCACAAGTCCTAGTCACAACAAATGACAGACATAAGAAAAGAATGGTTGTGGACTACAGCCAAACCATAAACCGGTTCACTCTACTAGACGCCTACCCTATGCCCAGAATTGACGAACTGGCAGAGAAGATTTCGCAATACTCTGTATATAGCACTTTAGACCTGAAAAGTGCATACCATCAGATTCCTATAAAAGAAGAGGAAAGGCCGTTCACAGCCTTCGAAGCATGTGGGAAACTGTATCAATTCCGTCGGATTCCGTTTGGCGTTACGAATGGAGTCGCCTGTTTTCAGCGTACGATTGACAAAATCATCGAAGACGAACGACTCACTGACACTTTTGCTTATGTGGACAATGTGACCATCTGCGGTATGGACTCTGAATCACACGACCGAAACCTACAGCGATTTCTTGATAGTGCTCAAAAGTATGGAATCACTCTTAATGAAACAAAAAGTGAAATTAGCACTGCTAAAGTGAGACTGTTAGGATACGAGATTTCCAAAGGACAACTTAAGCCGGATCCTGAGAGATTTCGCGCTCTAAGGGAATTACCCGTACCAGTGAACATGCATGAACAGAAACGAGTAGTGGGTCTTCTGGCTTACTACTCACAGTGGATACCTAACTTCTCAACAAAAATTAGCCTGTTAACAAGAAATCAACAATTTCCTGTCTCAGAAGAAGTCAAAAGAACATTTGAAAGTTTGAAAAATGAGCTTGAAAAAGCCGCCGTATATACTATTGATCCGAATCGCCCTTTAACCGTTAAGACGGATGCTTCTGATATAGCCATTGCGGCTAACCTCAACCAAGATGGCCGGCCCGTTGCTTTCTTCTCTCGCTCATTAACAAAAAGTGAAAGAAAACATTCTTCAGTTGAGAAAGAAGCATATGCCATTGTTGAGTCGCTGAGAAAATGGAAACATTTCTTAGTTGGTAAAGCGTTCACACTTGTTACGGATCAGCGATCTGTCTCTTTCATGTATAACAGGTCAAACAAAGGAAAAATTAAAAATGAAAAAATCCAGAGGTGGAAACTAGAACTCTCGTGTTTCCACTATGACGTCATCTATCGCCCTGGCAAGCAGAACACTGTAGCTGATACACTTACCAGAAACTATCTATCTGCCATCACTCGCAATGACCTTAAATTGCTGCACACTAGTCTTTGCCACCCGGGCGTTATTCGACTATTGCACTACGTAAGGACTCAAAATCTTCCATTTTCCTGTGATGACGTCAGAACTGTAATAGAACAATGTCAAGCTTGTGCAGAACTAAAACCCCGTTTTTTTCGACAGCCGACCGGAGAACTGATTAAAGCAACTCAACCTTTTGAGAGAATTAGTATGGATTTCAAGGGACCTCTCCCTACTGTTTCAAGAAATAGATATCTACTTACCATTATAGATGAATTCTCTAGATTCCCATTTGCATTTGCATGTCCCGATATGTCTTCCTCTACGGTTGTTAAATGTCTCAATGATTTATTCGCAATATTTGGATTTCCAGCGTACGTCCACACTGACAGGGGAACTTCGTTTATGTCTACAGAGGTGCAGCATTTCCTCCACGAGAGAGGAATTGCAACCAGTAGAACGACCCCTTACAGTCCGAGAGGAAACGGACAAATAGAGAAGTTTAACGGGACTTTATGGAAAGCCATCACCTTGGCTCTACATTCTAAGGAATTGGACATAGCTAAATGGGAACTAGTACTAAATGATGCTCTGCAATCCATCCGGTCATTACTATGCACTGCAACTAACAGGACACCACATGAACGATTTCTTGGGTTCAACCGAAGAAGTGGTTCTGGGACATCCTTGCCAACATGGTTGACCAGTCCTGGTCCTGTCCTGCTGAAGAAGAACGTTAGATCATCTAAATACGATCCCATAACAGAGGAAGTTGATTTGGTAACATGCAACCCTCAGTACGCTGTAATCCGAACACCAACCGGTCGAGAGGAAACTGTCTCATTACGAATGTTAGCCCCTAGGGAGGAACAAAAAGTTATAGAAAATGAGAATCAGAGTAGAACAGAGCTTGATATTGGCTGCCCCATCCAAAGCTTACCTCCCAGGAATCAACCTACTGATTCTATCATGCCTGAAGAAACCACCAGCACCACTGAAGACATAGCCAGACCGTCCGAAACTCAAGCAGATGAAACTACACATACATACAATCTTAGAGTAAGGAGAACTAGGCCCAACTACAAAGTGTAAAAGCTCATCAGCTTACTAGAACTCTTACTTTGACATTCAGTTTTGTCTCCAAAATGACATTTGTTTATTTTACTACTTTCATTTGGTTTTGTTGACTTGCGTTTAATGAGATATTTGATCTATTTGATCTATCAGCTATATCTAAGCTATTTGATTTACACTTACTTATATCAACATGTAACATTATGTCATGCTATTCTACATTGTTTGTTTACTTGAATCTCTATTATTATTCTGCACTTACTTAATTCTTCTATTGTTTATAATACTAGTTAGCATTATTTGAACCGGGGGTGAATGTTATGAAAATTATACTCTGTGTCGGTTGTCGTTCTTATGTTTACATGTGCTTGTAACTCGTCCGTGAGAATGTGTTCACGAAATGTGTGTTGTGTAGTCATTCAGTGTATTAAAGCCATACTATACAGACATGGTTCTCGACTCTCTTATCTTTATGTTTATAACAACCATTGTATGTCACAATATTAGCATGAATCTAAAATGTTTAAAATACTAGATGAAATGGCAAAATTTCTAACGGTCTTTATTAAAACTCAAATTTAATATAAGTAGAGAATCCTCTTTACTTCCATAGTGCCCTGTGTTTGGATCGATTTAGACAAAACTTTGTTGAATGTCTACTTCATGTTCCAACTTTTTCCACGATTTAGTCAAAAGAAATATTGAATCCGAGAAAGTCAATGGGCCACCTGCAATTTGTGCCTGTTAGAAACTCAAAATCGGCCCCCGAAGTGGTCCACCCAGGCAGGTAAAAAGGCCGGTTTCAATATTTTCAGATAGAATATCAGAATGAAATTCTATCATAGACAAATGACAGAGAAGAATGGAGAAAGAAGGTGTACAGATCTTGTGAGGTACCCCAGCGATACAGCAGAACAATGGATAGTTAAAAGTGAATGTGAAGTTTGATGTAAGCCTGGCCTAACTGATGTTTTATAATGAATATCTAATTGATCTAATTGTTTTGTAAAGGGTCAATCTCTTATTCCTCAAGAAAAAAAAAACATTTCCGTAAAAAAAAAATCAAAAAAATCATTTAGTTCAGTGTTCTATGTGCACATGGTGAACCGGAAGTTCACGCATAATATGAAACAAACTACTTATTAATTGTTGTTTTAAATTATGCCTAACTTATATGCTTAAATAGATTTTTCTCTTTTAAAAAAATAGTAAACATTTTTTTGTTGTAAATGTAGTAATTAATATTACAGAACTTTTTAACTTTGCAATAAAAATGCCATAAAAAATGTTTCTTTCCATAGATCTATAACTTTTTGCAAATACGTGTCAGTTACTATTAATAATGAATAGTTGTAAAAGTGTTGTATTTTTTATGAAAAAAAACTGCTTGCATAAGTGGTTTAAAAAATTAGATTTTTCGCTTTCAGAAATGAAAAAAGTAGCCGTTGCATCAGAAAGATGAATGGTCTAAAATATTATGATGTCGGATTTTCACTATCTTTTCTAGTTTACGAGATCTAAACGGGATGGACAGACGACGGATGGACGGACAGACTTTCCACACAAAACTAATAGCGTCCTTTCCCCTTTCGGAGGCCGCTAAAAAAACGTTTATAGTTTTAAAAAAGCAAAACTTTTTTTATGACGAAGAACGAAAACCAAATCTCTTACACAGCATCCTTTGCTTAAAAACCTAAACAGATGTAGCAAAAAGCATTGCACGAAGCTATTGGCTAATTAATAAAACATAAATTGTCCATCGTAACTCATATTAAGACCATTACATTGGGCAAGTCCTAACATCGATATAAACCTTTTGCACTTTGACTTTGTTATGGAGCCTATGTTTGTGATTCTGTTGTAGCCATGAGTAATAGTGGGCAGATGGTTTGGTTGTGAAAGCCGTATAGATTATCTGATGAAATGACGTGTTGGTCTGTCGTAGTTCAAGTTAGTAAACAGAAGTGTGAGAGTTGAGAAGGACGACAGACGTGAGATACAACACAACCTGTACAGTTTAGAGTCATTTCTATTTGGTTTTCAACTTTTCAAGAAGAGACTATTTCGATTGTGCTTCTACATGCATCTACATTGAAGTGGAAAGTTGGGTATATTTGCAAACAATTGTTATTATTTACATTTGTTTTAAAAAGAAACTTGTTTAAGCTAATTTCAAGTCTTACATTAAGAATTGAATACGCCTACATCGGTTTAGTAGTACTAGATATTTGGAGCTACAAGCCAACGACACAGTCATTCAACAGAGTTAAAACGGAGCAATGATGTAGTGTGTTCCTATATGCCGTATTTTCACATAAATGCTTACTTTCAAATATACACAGGGGAAGAGATGATGGGGATTTCCTCTCTTCTAGGATCCCCCCTCCATACCTTTTCGACGCCTTAGTTTTAAAATATCCATTGTGTTTTTATCATTTAATTCTCACCCCACCTTTAATCACGATAGCCACGTCCCTGACTACAAATCTGCTCGATATACTTGGTATGCATAAGGGGGCATTTCAACCCCAGGGATGGACTAGATGTCATAATCGGACCTGGCATTTCTATACAGTACAACCTATAAATTGTATATCATATGATGGGCCTCCAATTATAGGCCTACCTGTTCTCAAAATCATTATGTTAAGTTTAATACTGTATCGATAGCTGTACGCATGCTCTAGATCTTTATAAGAAATATAAAGGCCTTTTGTTGCTTTTTAATCACTAAGTGTGTAGTCCCTAAAGGGTTGAAGCCTACTAATAGCACTGTCTACGGGTGTAGACTATAACATTCTTCTTGAAAATGTGTTAGACTAAATTAGTATTACAAAGTAGAGTCTGTACAACATTTTTTTTATATATAAGAGACTATTATAAAACCTTTAACAGTTTAATAGGTGTCATAGTGGCATTCGTGAGGCCCTTTAGGTGACCTACCGGCCCATTTGGGTACCGGCCGACCGGGCATTTGCCCGAATGCCCACATAGCCAGTTCGCCCCTTTTCAACCCATGGATAATCGGCTTTCTTCATTTTGAATACGTTTGATATGTGTACACACTTACACCCGCTCAGCAAAGACGAAAGAAACAGTTTGAAGCCTTATGAGAGAGAGAAAGAGAAAAATGAGAACCATAGATTAGGGTGCCCAACATACGGTGTCAAGATTTCTTTGTTAGCCCACATGCCATCTGATATTAAAAAAAAAACGGGGGGAGGGGGGAGGCGATAACACTGTTTACACAGTGCATCTGTTGTTGTACTGAGCTTGGGTTGTCTGCCCATGCCCCTATGTACATCTCTCAATAGGTCTGTTTAAAGGCGGGGGGGACGTTTTAAATCTCCCGAGCGGACAGAACGAGGGGAAATAACGCAGGCGGATTGTAGACGTGAAGGTGAAAAAAAAAATGATTCTAAACAATGGAAATGCGATCCCGTTTTTAAGTTAAACACTGTCTAAACATCTAATCCCCGCCCTCCACCCCCAAACATGTATTCCTCACCCCTCCAAACATATATTCCCCCATCACGTCTATTCATTCTAAATCTTGGGATTAATTTGGCTGTTTGGCACTTAGATCTAGTTCCTTTTTACCTCCTTTGCAAATCACTATTTTTTTCCCCGTCTCCCTGGCTTTGCACTGGTAAGTTTTTAAAACTAGATCTAGGTTTTTGTTTTTTTGAGGGTTAAAAAAAAAGATTACTCTTTTCAGACTTAGTAAAGAACAAATGATGTAAAGGTCATCTGTATGTATCATCAGCACTATGACCAATCGACTTTACTTTTTACATCTAATGTCAGTTACTTATTAGAGTTGAATGGTTTCAGGGGCGTCTAAACATAGATATAAAAAATACCGAATTCAAATCTCTCACTTCATCGAGAGTCCAAACAGTGACGCCTCAAGCCAAGTGCTTTACTACTCAGCCGCCTAACCCTAGGGGTGGACAAGGTTATTACAAATAAACACAGTTCTTTCACTTTTACTTTGGTATATCAAACATTAAAAATATTATTCATAGGAAGTATGTCTGTACGACCAATTAGATTGACCACGAGAACTCCCCTTTAGTTTTGGAAATATAGTATTCATGGACTTCCTCGGAAGATTTTTGCTCTCAATAAGAGATTGTTTCGATTGTTTCCCTTGTGCTCATGAACTAACTTCCTTTACTGTTAAGAGATTGTAAAGATGTGAATGGCTATCAGCGTGTAGAATGCTGACCACCAAAATGTAACAAAATAATGATAAATATTATAAATGAACTTACTGGTTACCACATTGTGCAATATCAGCCTCATGTGTCCTGGAGATGCACTTAACACGCAACAAACATAAATAGTACACTCTGAATTGGGTCCAACTTCAGCAGACAAAATAACGTTTAAATTAAATGAGAATAATACTGCAAGCATTCAGCTACAAATCAACTGGTTAATAAGATATTGAATGATATCCTTCTTGTAGATATATAAACACAATGCAAGATAAGTACAGTTACATCCGCATCTCAGAGAGCACAAAATATCATAAGTCCTCTAGAATAAGTGTACATACAACTTCACTACTAAATCTCGTCCGCGCCACAGCGGGTAACAAAACATGAGCACATCTCCGAGTACAACAAACCACTGCTACTAAAATATGTACACTCTGTCTCAAATACCAAATGCAACCTGCTCAACTTCAAGTGAATTTAGTCATTCTCACTTCCTCTTTCAATTCAGAGGTTTCTCGTGGCTTTTCACCTACTTGACCCCAGGTGAACAAATAACACTTAATGTCAAACGAGACTATGACAGCCATAGAGGCACATTTAATTCCCTAGGACACTGTATTATCATATTGGGCATTTTCTAATGTGCTTACAGTGATGACCATTGACAATGGGGGTGTCTATTAAAGCGAATGCGTATGAAAAAGGGGAAGTTCCACCCTCTCTCAAGTCGCTAGTCTAAAGAAAGAACAAAATAATTTGGCCAAAAAATGTCTGAATACATAATTCACTTTTTCTCTCCACATGTACGTTTCTAGAGCACATATTAAATGACGTCATGTACGTTTTTCCCCTTCTCAGCATTGCAAGTTGATGACGACATTTGGTTAATGACGTCTTTATTGTGTAATTTAAAAAGAAATTGCAAACAAGGTTCAAGGCTGGGTTACTATGACAGAAATCTTGATTTTGCTAAACCACCCAGTCTTTGTGCTGGCTAAATGGCATCCTGTTTCAAACCATCGATCGTATGTAAAGAAATATTCATTTTTTTCCAACCATCTTTAGAAGCAAATGCCCTTTCTTATATATATTTTATAAATTATATATAAGCACAACCCTGCACATGGCATAATACATGCGCTTTTCTATTTATAACCGATTAAATGTCGTCAAGAACCTTTAACCACTATAAAAACGACTGCACGTGGAGTATTGTTCAAGAAAGCTTCAGACCCCGTTTTATTTTTTAAAATTATTCCTATCCTCTTATGGAATACAATAATCCATCTGTTAGTATCTCTCCATAAATCTGTTTATTTCTTGATTGTTTATTTTATATTAGCTTCTACCATTCAATGTATTATTTCCCTTGTTTCTAAAATTAGCAGATTTTTTTACCTTTGTATTTGTATTTTTCTACCTTTCATATTTTTATTTCTCTCTTTTCCATTTTTTTTAACAGAGTGTGCTTTCATTTGTCGATTCCTCTCTCTCGGGGTCACTGCGTCCATTTTCATCTCAGTTGGCAGCATAGTCATCGTCGTCTCCTGCGTGGTGGCCCTCATCTGCTGTTGCCGTAGGACGCTGTGCCGGAAGAACCAAGAACTGGCCACATGTGGTAGCGCCGGAGTGGTCACCACGACCACCGCAGTTCTGACCAATGGGACAGCTGTGTCAAGCAGTGTCGGCTCAGGTGGGACACTTGTGTTTTAGCTTGAATTGTACTTTTCTGGCAGATGACATTGGAGGGAATGATATTTAAAATAGAAAGAAACAACAACAATAACAAACTCCACATTTTGCGAGCCACAGACCTATATATATATATTATATATCTAGACTGGACATGGAGATACTTTAACACTACACAAAAATGTCGTGAAAATTTTTTAAAAAGCTGAAACAAGGCGTTGTTTTGTAAAGCAGTTATAAGAAGTAGTTTTTTGTTCAACCCTAACCTATGTAACATAATTTAATGTTTAGATCTAGATCATTTAATTAAACATCGAAAATAAAAGAACTGTCGTCTCATAATTATTATTTTTGCAATTTTTAGATACATAATCTACAAAGATCTTGGTAATCAATCTATTTAAATGTACATAGGATGATTAAAATCATCAGACTTAATTATTTCGATTAAGGATTTTTAAAGTATTGTCTCTGAATGGCAACTTATAGGAAATGGCTTTATTTCATAGGTTTGCGTGAATATATAGTTCTGTGATTAATATTCCATTCTATTTAAAGTTCACAAATTGTATATATCATCATTTCTAAACTATAAAAACTAAAGATCATTACTTTTGAAAAATTTTAACTTTAAAGGGAAACAGTTCTGAAAATGTAGTAATACCTCTCTTTTGAATGCATGATGTGTGCTTACTTCTTAGTTTTATTAACATATACATTAAAAAAGAATTTTTAAACAAATATCACCATAAAAATACAATATATAAATATTGAATTAAATACTGTATTGTTTTATATAAATAATATTATTCTGATAATAAAGCGTATATTTTTTAACAACATTTATTGAAAGTGTTGCACTCGGTCCATTACAATTAACAAACAAACATAAAAAAATAAAAAATAATAATGATTTAGATTCTGTAATAGACCAACAGAAATTATTACAAAAATTTCATGACACTAATTGATTTCTGATTATGTTTCAAAATATAGTAATACACCTCTATGCTAGAATCATTTAGAATCTTGTTTATGATATAAACTCTTACTATTATTACAAAAATTCCACCAATTCTACTCGATTATGTCTTCAAATCTAGTCCAGTTAATCGCATCCTTTGGGTTTACAAGACACCCTTGCAATTACTTAGAAACGTTTAAAGGAAATAGGCTTAACAATAAACTTTAAAATCTGTTGTTTTGAATCTCCTCAGGTTCCAGAGCACCTAGCGCGTTCAGTAACCACGGCTACACCCACCAGGGCTACTACCCCATGCAGCCAGTGTACCCAGCCAACCACGGGTCTCTCTATTCCTACGCCAAGGACCCTTTCGCTCCGCAGGGACCGGCCTTTTCCACTCAGCAGCACCACCGCTCCTACACGCCGACCAGCAGCAAGTCTGGGCGGTCCAACAAGTCCAACAACAGCACAAGCGTGACATACAGCCAGGGGACGGAGAAAGTGTCCATCCCTGTAAACCTCTAGCATTCAGTCTGTGTTATTACTAGTGTACATAGACCAAACTCAACAACCTTATAATATTATTCTATATCACGATGAAGTGCAATGCTAATCTTCTATTGTATGAACATTTTCTTGTATGTATTTTGTGTTCACTGTGACAGAATGAGAAACATTGAACAGTGAGCCCTGTTAAATCTATTTCATGTAATGATGACAATTGTGAAAGATGATTTTTATCTTGCCTAGACAGCACTAGTGAGGTGGGCTGACAGGTCCTGGTGGGAGCCCCACACTAAATGTGTTGTGTATGAGCCTAAGTTTCGCTGCCCATCAATGAAGCATTCGGACCTACTGGCCCCATCTCTTGTTTCAATATTTTAGTTTATCTAAGTTTCATCATGTGTATATATTTTACAAAGTCGCAGAAGACGACCTTAGACCAAAAGGAATCTACAGTCTTCGAAGATAACTGAAGACAGGAAAAAGATAAATAAAATTGACCCTATTCATTCTTCATTAATTTTTATACTCAAAGACTAGCCTTGGTAATCATTACTTTTTTCGTCAAATATTTAAGTCAATGTATTGATAAAATACTGAAAATGATACCTACAGATATTAACATTCACAATAATTGAAAGGTAAAGGATTCTAAATTGTTAGCCATGTCTTGTCAGCAGTAAACCTAGCCTTTAACAAAAATAAAACAAATTTTAATAGTATTGAAATAATTTTATATATCCAATATTTAAGACATTCAGTGTAATCTATTATAAATTTTCTGCATGAACAAATCTAGGGGACAGCATTGTCGAAAGATTTTTTTTCAGAATCATTTATAAATACATTCATATATATGTATAGCATAATATTTCATCATATAAATTATTGGGAAATGTTTTGATATTTAAGATTGTGTGTTAGATTGTGAGACTTTTTCACAGAAGTATTATCGAGAGCTGTCAAATGATTTTGTATTATGTACATATTTATATTATATGAGACATGACCACTTATTAGTTTACATTAAAAATTTTGTTTAATTCAAAGTGAATCTTTTGAATTACAGTTATACTGAAGGTTTCTATTTCTCAATGCCCAAGTGTACATTTTATTTAGGTTTATAAGCATACTATCAGGTGGCTACTTTTTCTGTGAGTGAGTAAGGGCGTATATACTTTTTTTCTTGGTCTCAAAACAAGTTTATTACTTAAGGAATATTTAAAAGGAGAAAATAAAAGCCCAATTAACAATTAAACATGTAGTATATAAAGGGCCAGATTTAAGTGAGGGCAGGTGGGGCTACAGCCCAAGGGACTCCACAAGAAACAGGCCTCAACAATAGACAAATAAATCCATATTTTGACGGGTCAGCTACTTTACGTTTCTCTCTTCATCATTTGTCCCAATTTCTCCACCAATTGTTAGAATCTTAAAGTATGCTTATATTCTTGCAATATACCACATTATGTAAACCCTAATACTTTACATTTTGTTTTATTAAAATATGTTTACTTATAATTGTATTTTTTAAAGAAGTAAAATTAAATTATTTACAAGTACTCTCTGTCTTTTATAATATGGTATGCTTTATATATTATTATTTTTTTAAATTAATAAGTGGGTTTTCATCAAAGATTTCAAAAAAAGTGTAGGGGTCTCCACAAAAATTATGCCTTGGGGCCTCCACATGCTTAAATGTAGTCCTGAGTATATACATCAAACTGATAAAGTTGAGTTCAGGTTTGAAGGCTTCTGGTTTGCTTCATTCGACAAGGGAAACAACTGCAAGAAAAAAAAAACAAAGTTGCACAAAGCACAGATATACAAAACATTCATTTACAGTCAGCAATTATCTTTTTCTGGCCACAGCGTTTGGTGTCAACTCTAGATAGTGTTATGGCAGTCTTATTGTTAGAGAGTATCACTTCTAAGTGTATGGGAATTGTGTTAAAATTGGACTCTGTAAAAAATTTAAAATATTAAAATACATTTCTTAAAACTACACCCATTGAAAGCAACCAAATTAGTAATTTATTTTATAAAAAATATATATACCCAAATCCGCTTATCATGATACATATAAATATACAGCCCTTACAGCTAACTGTTACAGGTTATGATCTATAATTTAAAAATTGAAAGATATGCTCTCTTATAATGAACAAGATCGATAACATTAGTCAGTTTGTGAAAGTAATTCCATTTCTTGTCCATGTTTGATGACTTCAATGAAAGTTTGTTGTTTAAGACATTTCTTTTATCTCACATAGTTTTTTTATATTTCTACATTGTATGAAATCCATTTTCTTCTCTATTACTTTTGTTCCTTACTGTTTGCACGTCTCACTCTTGTCAACAAGTTTAGGCCTACAATCACTCAATAGAAGTGCCTGCATAATGGGATACTCATATTGTACTATAATCACTTTAAGTATTTCACATTCATTGTTTCTTAGTATGACTAAAGTAATACATAAGTTACTAAAGTGCTCTGGGCTCCTATAAATAGACTTGTTAAAATGTAACTCCCTCATTGTGAAAGTCAATTGTGAGTGTGATAAGTAAGCATGTCAAGGCATAATGATATGTACACATATTGTTTACCTGTAAATTATTATATATATAAACTGTACAAGCCACTTTATTGCCACTTCAACCTGTTGACTACTATATTGTATAAAAAAACAAACTGATATTTCATTAGAATCTATTCTGTGTTGATATTATACATAGTCTGTGTATTTATACACACTCTCTGAGTTTATGTCTAGTGTCTCGTTAAAATCCAATTCTCTTTGTTTCCACAAGGTCCACAAGGTCTGTGTTTTTATACTGTCTTTATGTTTATACTCAGCCAGAATGTTGTTTACCCATAGTTTACACATAGTCTCTGTTTGAACATTTTCTATTTTCAAACCCAAACTATGTTTATACCCAGCTTTTGGAGTTTATACAGTTTATTTAGATATTGTTAAATTTTTTGGTCACATTTTTTATGTTCTGTCAATGTAAAATCTTGCTAGAATACAATTATGAGCAAATGATACAACATTAAATCTTAAAATTATTTTTTTTTAAATAAAGAAATCCACCATTTTTAAACCCTGGCAAGACTTTACTATGCTTACACAATTTTGTAATATTTATTTTAAATATCTAATTTTTTTATGGCCTTATGGAGAATATATGTAAAGTATATAAAAAATTAAGTATTTAAAATATTTGCACATTTTAAAGATGCTATGCATTTTGATTTTTCAATCATTAAGATTAGTGGATAGAAATGTGACATTTTCGGTTGTTGGAATGTCTTATATGATTGATTTTCAGTTCAAGTTATTATAAGCTTATATTAGGCCTACTGCTATATTCAAAGTTTTAAGTTTTGAAAATAAACTTTCAAACATTATTATTTCCCTTAGAAATGAGAAAAGAGAAGTAACATATTTTTTTTATTAGATTTATTTTTAAATTAATTAACTCTGCTGTGGAACACTGGGGTCATATAGATTCCAGTGATGAGTACATTGAAATAGTTTAAATACTGACCAACCAGATACTTGACCTACGTCGTTTGAAGTCACAATTTCTGATATTAATTGTTTTATCTCTGCATGAATCTTAATTCTTGTCATCACCTTATAAAAGGGAGAGAACTTTATAATTTTTGTTGTTTGATTGTATGGAAGATGATAGAATGTCTTGCATTTAATACTATAGAGAAACTTATTGCCAGATTATTTTGTTGTCTTCATGTTTTTACTCAAAATCACACAATTACAGTTATTATCCTTTGTTACTCAATTGAAATTGAATATATTTAATTAATAATAAAACTTTTGGTATACATTTAAATTTGTGTTTAATAATTATAAGTTCATTGCTTTTAAGTGTAACTAACCACTTCCCATATACGACTACCGGGGAGGTATCACTACTCTGATATGAATACAGTGATCATATATAACTCAATGTATCTAGGCACGGATTTAAATAGACAGGGTACCAGAGCAGGGTTAAACAAAGTGAGTGAAATATTTCCTAGATTTATTTTTATTGTAAGACCTGATGATTTTTTGTGAGTCCAATAGCATTTCATTTTGTCTGTGTCATTTATCTTTATGTACTGGAATTACATTTTAAATTGACTACAAGACTACCATTGTTAGCTCTGACATTGTATTCCTTCATTTTGTTCCCTAATGTTTTTATTTTGGCTAAAACTTATTAAATTATTATTTTTTTATGTTTAACTTTTTTTTTTTTAATGCTTTTATTTTTGTGTTGTTAATTTTTTTTTTGCTTCAAACTGAAAAATAAAAAAAAATACAACTCATTTTAGAATATAGAAAAATTGAGTTCTGTACAGTCCAAGACAAATGTAGCTTTCATGTTAGATGTACATGCCATAAGTTATGTTTGCAAGCTTGTAAAGTTGATGAAATATGTTCAAATATTTCAATGAATGCTGGGTAATAAAAATTCCTTACATGTTTAAATGATCAATATATCGCACTGTGTCTTTTTATTTAATATTTTTACCAGTAGGGATGCTCAGTCTATGGCATGTGGGCCATATCGGGCCCTTATTAAACTTCCACCCACAGATAATGAGGAAGCTGTAGAGGCTTGATTCATAAGACTCGAAAATTGTGTTGATGCAGCCAGTGGCTCACATGCTGAAAATGGATGGTGGTCAACACTGACAGATCAGTATTGCAAGCTCATTGTGTGAGGTCACCACTGCAAGGTCCACTGCCTCGTCACCACTACAAGGACACCAAAGCAAATGTCATTTATGGTGCTTTGTTAGTACAGAAAAAAAAATCTACAACTAATTAATATACACTAGTAAACACACTGAATCTTTAGCGAGAGTAGACATTTAGAGGCTCTCATTTTAGAGAGGAGTTAGGTAATCTCATTCTTATCTTATACATTTATAAAACAGGGTAATCTCATTCATAACAAATACATTCATAATACAGGGTAATCTCACTCTTACCATGTACATTTCTTCTTCTTCCTCTTCTAGCCAGCTTTTTGCTGCTGAGCTGTTATTTAAAGTACTGGGTAATCTCTTTCTTAATAAATGCATTTATAATACAGTCTAATGTCATTCTTATCTTATACATTTATAAAACAGGTAATCTCATTCTTATCTTATACATTTATAAAACAGGGTAATCTCATTCTTATCTTATACATTTATAAAATCATTACGCTATATATTTAAAAAAAACAAATTGTTACCTAGCTGGACACAAGTTTGCTGCATATTCAAAAAATGTACTGTATGTTTTACAAGTACTCAGTGTGACCACCAGCGGCGGCACTGACAACATCAAGCTGATAGAAACTTTCCTCTCGATCGCGATTCGGGATGTTCCCATCCACTGTGTTGATTACTGCTGTTATTTGATCTTTCATGTCATTGATATTCACTGGCTAAGGTGGAACAAAGACTTTGTCTTTAACATACCCCAACTGGAAAAATTCGCACATAGTGAGGTCGAGGGACCTGGCAGGACTAGTGCAGAGAGCGAGGTCTTTAGCACTGTAAGGCGCCTTTGTGCTGTGTCTTGTGCATATAAGTCTATACGGAGGCAACACTCAGATAAGCAATTATCAAAGTCGAATAGGCCAACACTGTATAGGTACTTGACACTGAGGAAACATGTCGAACAAGAAGTATAATACGTAATGATTTGACATGTACTGCCTATAAGTAGGGCGCTAGAGAGATTTGACATGTACTGCCCATAAGTAGAGCGCTGGAGAGATTTGGCATGTACTGCCCATAAGTAGGGCGCTAGAGAGATTTGACATGTACTGCCCATAAGTAGGGCGCTGGAGAGATTTGGCATGTACTGCCCATAAGTAGGGCGCTAGAGAGATTTGACATGTACTGCCCATAAGTAGGGCGCTACAGAGATTTGACATGTACTGCCCATAAGTAGAGCGCTGGAGAGATTTGACATGTACTGCCAATAAGTAGGGCGCTAGAGAGATGTGACATGTACTGCCCATAAGTAGGGCGCTGGAGAGATTTGACATGTACTGCCCATAAGTAGGGCGCTAGAGAGATTTGACATGTACTGCCCATAAGTAGGGCGCTGGAGAGATTTGGCATGTACTGCCCATAATTAGGGCGCTAGAGAGATTTGACATGTACTGCCCATAAGTAGGGCGCTACAGAGATTTGACATGTACTGCCCATAAGTAGAGCGCTGGAGAGATTTGACATGTACTGCCAATAAGTAGGGCGCTAGAGAGATGTGACATGTACTGCCCATAAGTAGGGCGCTGGAGAGATTTGACATGTACTGCCCATAAGTAAGGCGCTAGAAAGATTTGACATGTACTGCCCATAAGTAGGGCGCTGGCGAGAATTGACATGTACTGCCCATAAGTAGGGCGCTGGAGAGATTTGACATGTACTGCCCATAAGTAGGGCGCTGGAGAGATTTGACATGTACTGCCCATAAGTAGGGCCTTGGAGAGATTTGACATGTACTGCCCATAAGTAGGGCGCTGTAGAGATTTGGCATGTACTGCCCATAAGTAGGGCGCTGGAGAGATTTGACAGACATGTACTGCCCATAAGTAGGGCGCTGGAGAGATTTGACATGTACTGCTCATAAGTAGGGTGCTAGAGAGATTTGACATGTACTGCCCATAAGTAGAGCGCTGGAGAGATTTGACATGTACTGCCCATAAGTAGGGCGCTAGAGAGATGTGACATGTACTGCCCATAAGTAGGGCGCTGGAGAGATTTGACATGTACTGCCCATAAGTAGGGCGCTGGAGAGATTTGAAATGTACTGCCCATAAGTAGGGCGCTGGAGAGATTTGACATGTACTGCCCATAAGTAAGGCGCTAGAAAGATTTGACATGTACTGCCCATAAGTAGGGCGCTGGCGAGAATTGACATGTACTGCCCATAAGTAGGGCGCTGGAGAGATTTGGCATGTACTGCCCATAAGTAGGGCGCTGGAGAGATTTGACATGTACTTCCCATAAGTAGGGCGCTGGCGAGAATTGACATGTACTGCCCATAAGTAGGGCGCTAGAGAGATTTGATATGTACTGCCCATAAGTAGGGCGTTGGAGAGATTTGACATGGACTGCCCATAAGTAGGGCGCTAGAGAGATTTGGCATGTACTGCCCATAAGTAGGGCGCTAGAGAGATTTGGCATATACTGCCCATAAGTAGGGCGCTAGAGAGATTTGACATGTACTGCCCATAAGTAGGGCGCTAGAGAGATTTGACATGTACTGTCCATAGGTGGGGCGCCAGAGAGATTAGTTGAGTCGTGGTTTGTGCAAGAGCTTTCCAGGCGGCACCTACGTTAGTGTGATTCTGTCAGGTGTCTTCTGAGAATATCTGTTGCGTTTTCCTCCTTGAAGCTATCAATTATATTTATATTATTTACGTATTAATTAGTAACTACCCTATCCTGGATCGTGTAGAGATTTTATTTATATCTTAATGATTGTTTTTTTTTTCTCTTCAATGGTAATGCATGATACACGGAAGTGAGTTTGAAATATATGTATAAATTTGAAGGAATATAAATGGACTTAATTTCTAGTCAAATATCCATGAAATATGTCATTTAGGTTTCAACGTATGACACAAAATGTCGTATCGGCTTCGCTAATTCAAGGGATATAACTAATAAAATCTAGTTAAAAAGCTGTTTGTCTCTCTTTGACATGATTATTAAGTATTTCTGTTTGACAGCAACAGGAGGCCCCTATAACTTCGATCTTCTTTAGTTTAGTCAAGTATCTTTTCTAACACACACACTCATACTCTAAATTACTGTCATCATGAATCTAAAAATTGTATTTTGTACTTTAAAAAAAAAAAAGGTTAAGCTCATAATTTGAGGATTCAGGATCAATCGAAATATTAAAATTGTAATATTAAGAGAACAAACAATGCTCTAGATTTGAAAGAGACACATAATTATAATGAGGGTCAAGGATGGAAAAGGAGTTGGTGCTTTAAGGTCGCAGCTATGCAGAAGTTCAAGGTGCAGCTATTTTTAATTATAATTTAATTTGCAATCGAAAGTTTCAATACTTTTGTAACACTTTTTCATTCTACTATTTTTTTTTTACTCTTTCACTCTTCTCTCTCTCACTCTCTCCATGTCTCACTCTCTCCATGTCTCTCTCTCCATGTCTCTCTCTCACTCTCCATGTCTCTCTCTCTCTCTCTCCATCTCTCTCTCACTCTCTCCATGTCTCTCTCTCCATGTCTCCCTCACTATCTCCATGTCTCTCTCACTCTCTCGCTCTCTCCATGTCTCTCTCTCTCCATGTCTCTCTCACTCTCTCGCTCTCTCCATGTCTCTCTCTCTCCATGTCTCTCTCACTCTCTCCATGTCTCTCTCACTCTCTCAATGTCTCTCTTACTATCTCCATGTCTCTCTCGCTCTCTCCATGTCTCTCTTGCTCTCTCCATGTCTCTCTCGCTCTCCATGTCTCTCTCACTATCTCTGTCTCTATCAATATCTCCATGTCTCTCTCACTCTCTCGCTCTCTCCATGTCTCTCTCTCCATGTCTCTCTCACTCTCTCCATGTCTCTCTCTCTCCATGTCTCTCTCTCTCTCCATATCTCTCTATGCCACTAACTTACACTTTTACTCTTTCTCTTTCAAACTCTCCCACTATCTCTCTCTCTCTCTCATTCTCTGTCTTTCTCATTATCTTTTATTCGTTTTTTAGGAGACTTCTCTTTCTCCCTATTTTCTGTACAGTATTCACTTACTTATTAATCATTCACATTTATTAAGCCTTAAACCATATACGAATTTTTTCCTTAATTTCCATCAAGTAAAGACGATTTAGATTTTACATCACAGTTACATCAAAGCGGGACCCCTAACCCTATCCATCAAGGCTAAAATAAAAAGGTTTAAAAGGTCATTCGTCGTTATGAGCCTAGTGGACCAGTTCATCAAGAGCTGCTTGTGTGTGTGTGTGCGTGTTTTTGCGTGTGCGTATATTGTTTCTGTTTGCTAAAGTGTACAGTTCTAGTCAAACTGAGGTCTCATTTGCTTGAACCCATGGAATAACATTAATCTTATATAAATCTCCAAGTTGGTAATAAACTGTAAATGTTGTTCCCTCTTGTTCTGTCCATTGATTATTCCCCATTATTTCAGTTTCTACAAATTTAGCAGAGGGCTAAGCGTTTCTTTAAATCGTGTCAACTTTCATTTTCTCTCCCTTACTATATGACTAAACATGAAGGTAAATGTGTTGTTACAACAAAACGTCATACTTGGTAAACAGTACGTAACTTCTGTAAGTCCAAAGAGAGAAAAAAAAAAGGTTATCAAGTTGTTTTCAAAACTGAATATAGATCTAGGAAGTAAAAAAAGAAAAGAAAAAAAAAAAAGGCAAAGTTTTGAAGTGTCGTGTCGTACTGACCCCAAATGAGATGTGCTGAATAAGGTTAACCGATTTGCTACATATGAAGGGGGCTCAATTTCGTA
This sequence comes from Biomphalaria pfeifferi, assembly GCA_030265305.1. Classification (NCBI taxonomy): domain Eukaryota; kingdom Metazoa; phylum Mollusca; class Gastropoda; family Planorbidae; genus Biomphalaria; species Biomphalaria pfeifferi. The sequence goes on along the minus strand of JASAOG010000142.1, from coordinate 455,158 downwards.
CCCCAGAACTGAGATGTGTTTGCTTTTCCTGGATAGCCGAGTGGTCCACAAGAGCAATGAGAATGAATGAAATATGCGCTATACAAAAGTAAATTTTTAAAGTAAATTTTTAAAGCACATTTTGAAGTAAATTTTTAACGTACATTTTTAAAGTAAATTTTTCATGTTTGAAGGCTTCAAAAATTTGAATTGAAACAGTAGGACAGACAGGGTAACGGAAAGACACGTACAGACTAAGCAATAGTTGACTTTTATTACTTTTATTGTTTCATTTCTTCTAATGGTATTCCGTAATTTTTAGAGACCAAAGTCTTATTCAGAAACTCTGACCTATAAAAGAATGGATTATAAATATTTTTTAATCAGCACAAAGTGAGATACCCGTTATCGTGTACAAATGAACAGTGACGTATCTCTAGTGAGTATATGATACTTGTGTATGTGACAGATAAAATAATTATAACTTTAAATATAGCAAATATTTTAGATCTATATAAAATTCTAAAACTTTGTTACATTTAAACAACTGTTTAATTATTGGGGATTTTCACGATAGACCAACCAATGTCAAGGACGCTAAATTGAACTACGCTGTTGCTAATTAAAATAAATACATAAATAATTGAGCAGTTGTGTTGACAATATCTCAATACGTGGTCATTGATCTTCGTTTCAAATTATATGAATTACCCCCAATAAGTTGACCATTTATGTCTAGATAAGTTTTAATTTCTACACAAGTGTAATGATTCCGCCATATTGAAATTATTGTGTGCTACTAACGGAGGGAGCATTGATTTCTGCATAGTATTTTATTTTCCGCAGTGCTAAAAAGTGCACACACAAAAATAAATACAAATCTTTAAAAAAAATTATCTAGCTCATCAGCACTTCTTTTCATTCTGTACACCGGATACACCAAAAAATGTAGCTATTTATAGTTTTTTAAGCCATGCATGAAAATCTCAAATAAAGAGAAGTGGAATATGAAATTTCGTCATTAGGTTAATAGGCCGCAGAATTTAAATCTGTCATTTAGTGAAATACTTATAATCTTTCAGGAATACTTACCGAATAATGATAACGTCTGAATAAGACTGTCGTCTGCCAATCTTTACAACATGATATATCAGGTCTGTTCATCCAATGTAAGAAAAGTTAAATCAATTAGAAAATTAAAAAGTTACATAGACACGCCAGTAGACAAGATAAACTATCTGATAAGAGAAAATGTGTTTATAAAAATATGTGTGATTGTATGTCTGTCTGTGTGTATGTACATTTCATCACATATTTGTCCTTGACCTTGGATACAGATATATATATATATATATGTCCGAGATTTATTTAGTGCGTAAGGTCTTGCTATTAAGTGGACCTGGGATTCAAATGGTCATTTTACTCGTTAGTGAAATAGCTGTGTGATTTCCCTTTGACAATGACCTGGACAGGATTCTTTTGTCCAAACGTAAGCAAAGATTTTTTAGTGTCTTATGGATAATGTCTTAAAGCTAGTGTCTTAATGTCTTATGGGTAATGTCTTAAAGCTAGTGTCTTAATGTCTTATGTGTAATGTCTTAAAGCTAGTGTCTTAATGTCTTATGGGTAATGTCTTAAAGCTAGTGTCTTAGTGTCTTATGGCTAGTTTTTAATTGTCTTATGGCTAGTTTCTTATTGTTTTATAGCTAGTATCTTATAGCTACTGTTTAATTGTTTTATGGGTAGCGTATTATGGCTTGTTTCTGATGGATACTGTCTAATAGCTAATGTCTTATGACTATTGCCTTTTGGCTTATAGATATGGCTAGTGCCATATTGTCTTATGGTTAGTGTCTTATCATTAGTGCCTTACAGCAATTATCTAATGGATAGTGACCTATAGTCAGTGTCTAATTTTATGGCTTATGTCTTATGGGTAATACCTTATGGATATCGCCTTCTGGCTAGTTAAAACAATGTTTATTTCTTCTATTGCTATTACTGTAAAGACGCCGTGGGTAGGATCAATGTTGGTACGATCAGATTACACACTTGACCTAAGCCAGCGCGTGCTGTTACTGTATTAAGGGACGAAAGATGGACCTACAGGAAAGTGCTGGCGTGAATATTACGTCAATATGACAAGTGAAATGAACATGGGATCGTGTCATTTGGACTGGCATTTCTGTGAATTTTTAAGAAGGCCTTGATAGACTCGATTTAAAGAACGAATTTGCCAGTGTCAGGCGAGTCAGCCCGATTCTGTTAGTCCACGGTGAAGCCAGAACACAAGCACTTTACAGAAAGCAACAAAGGCTTCTTGAGCGCTTCTGAGTATAAAATGGGACTTGCGATGTTCTTACAATTGCCGGTCTGGACAGTATAGAGGGACTTTTTTAATAGATGAGCAATACATGTTTTCCTTTTGGGGGACCACCGTGTGATAAGGCAATCTTTTTTGTGTGTGTGATCTGAAATGTGGTCGGCGTAGCAGAAGTGCTCCCTTCCCACCAAATGTTTTAAACGGTTTTGATTGACATAATGCATTCTCCCAACCGAAATATGTCAGATTTAGAATATTGCAAAATCTTTGACATGTTTCGGATGTTCCTTCAGAGCTGAAGATAATCTACTTCCCAGTCCAAACCTCCTAGTCCAAACCTCCTAGTCCAAACCTCT